>JARHVA010002819.1:1830000-2344121 GCA_037957365.1 Torreya grandis
GTAAATGAACAAATTAGAGCAAGAAAATGTTCAAAAGGTAAAACTAGACCAAGTAATGTTACAAAGTGATAAATATGAAAATGATATAAATCTACATCTCAATAATGATACTCAGCTTTCAAAATAATATGGTTTTGAACAAAAATATTTATAACACTTTGGTTATCATGGTCAAGGGTTGGGAAAACATTCACAAGGCATCACTCATCCTATCTCCACAACTAATCATAATGATCGTCAAGGCTTGGGGTATGTTTTCAATACTAATACAAATCTTTCAAATATGCATTTTATTTTTATTTTTATGAAGAAAAAGAACCTTTAAATAGAAACAAGTTGAAGGGAAATGCAAAAATGGAGCAAGAAAAGAAAAACTTGGAACAATAATAGGTGCAAAAGGAACATTTAAAAAAAACATGACATACATCAAAAGGATATTGTTAGATGTGTGCCTTCATATGAAGAAATTAAAAATCATTCCTAAAATCATCAAATCATTCAAGTTTGCTTAGATGGAAAGTAAGGTCAAATTATCATTAATTGACCTAACTTGTGAATTTAATATATGATCAAATAAATTTTTTACATCTCTGGGATATGGCATGGAGCATATAATTAAATCTATTGCATCCAATTTTTGTGTAGGGTCTATTCAATGGAATGATGCACTTGGATCTGATTCATGCTCTATTGTAATTCATATTAGTCCAATTTTTTACTAAATATAATGCTAAACTTGGAAAAACATGGTTACTAACAACAAAGTAAAATATCTTTGAAGCAAAGATAAAAAGTACAGACTTCCTAAAGAACATGATACACATTTTTATTCTGGTATGCACACATATGGCACATGTCATTTAGGAAATGTTATTCATTTACCACTGTTCACATATAATCATCCTCATCTTGAGATCATTGGATAGCTTATGTCATTTACATAAAAATTTCAAAAAAATAAAGAAATACAAAAAATATTCAAATAATTCAAAAATACAAAAAATATTTAGCATTCAACATGTTTTTTAGCTTTTACACATGTTTAATTTATCTTATTAGATAACATATCATTTCTATACAAACATATGTTTCATAAATACTTGAGTGTGATATGGACATAAATTATACCCATGATATCTCAAGTATGCAGATGTTGGACCTTTCCTCTTCTAGTGTGATACACTACGTTGGGGGCATCTTGCTTCTGTAAAATCATAATTGACACAGGTTATATTATTTTATGATCATCTTCCATTAGTATATAGAGGTTATATATATTACACATGCCTATAACAATGTTTCTATCTTACACAGTGTATTTGATATGTTATTCTACATGATATGTTTCTAACACATGTATACATAGACTAGTATGACATGATTCTACTAGTTGTTTATTTATCATTAATTTATATATTTACATTAGCTTACTTGAGTTTACTTCTTGTTTCATTATTCATATTACTTTTAGAACATTTGAACATGTTCATATGATTGTTGGCCATAGTGGCTCAAGTGTTTCTTGTTTATTTGATGTGTAAAAATTTGCACACGTCTTCCACTTGAGTATGTGACATTAGAACATGCCCATTGTTTTTGGTCTCCTTTGACACCTCTTCGTGTGACATTTGAGTAATATTGCATGTGTGCTTGATTTTTTGTTGAGATTTTATCTTCTATAAATTTCCATGATTATTATCATGCATCCTAGGGATTTTTATGTATGCATATTATGAGCTTCATTGATATATCTTCTTTGACATGACACTATTATATGTTTTTTTACTACATGATTCACACAGATACAATATAGTTTTTGTATCCTTTTGAGATAAGGTGATTATCACTTTTGTAATACCTTAACATCAAAGGTTGGGTAGGGGGCGAATATTAGTGGGGGCATGTCATATAATACATGACTCCACATACATACAATTGGAAAAATGAGTATAATTTGATTTATTTTACACATTTTACATGATTCAGATATACATTTGGGACATAATTTTATACATTGGGCACATATTTGGAACAAATATTTTTAGATGTGTGATACATATTATATACATGTTATATAGTAGAGGTCACATTTTGATAGATAATTTAGCTTGAGACATATTAGAGGTATACTTGCACCAAATTAGAGACAAATTTCAAAATAATACATATATTTATGCACAGAAATTACCAAGATGTAATGCTTGGTATTTTATCTGTTGCAACAATTGGATATTTTTTATTAGTGAAAAAGAGATATTTCACCCTCAATGGACTTATCACTATGATTCTAATATTTTGGGTTGATGTGGTTACACCATTTAACTCGAGTGAGATTGGTTAAATTGGCTAAATTAGCTAGATCAATTTACACTTGAGTTGTGCAATTGAGATTTTGTGTTCTCAATGGACTTGGCATAATTCATATTTATACCAAAATGGGGGCATGCTCACCCTCCAATTCCATTATTCACATATCCAAGGTTTAGTTGTGAACCTCTCTCCAATGATTTAGCTAGGAAGAATATCTACCAAGACAAACTACTAAGGAACAACATGGTTGCATTGACACACATGTGTACTCCTTCCTTGTTCTCTTTCATTCAAGTATTTTCAAATTATTCATTTTTTATATTATATGCAATAAATACACCCATAACATTCTCTTGGTTTTAGTTTATTCATATATAACAAATTCAAGTGGGATCAAGTAAAGACAATGTGTGTTTGAAACACCATGGTACACTTTATTTCCTTTAACCTAGCAATTTCATCTTTATGCACTGTTAGATTAAAGAGGGAGAACATTTAGATGATTAAATATTGATTTATATTTTAAAATAGTCTTATATACTTGACAAATATATATCATAGTTATACCCTATAGTTTGAATTTATTCGCAGCCAAAAGGCTCACACTTGCCACCTCACTAGGTCTAATTACTTAATTCTTAGTCCAACCCTAATTATTTTGATTATCTAAATTACCTATTATAGACAACTAAATATTTCCACAACTGGCTTCCTACCAGACTTGAGACTGATTCCTTACCAAACATTGTAAATTAAGCATAGGAATCACTGAACATCCAAAATTTGTTCACTCATCATTCATTTATACTCAAAATCACATTGAAGCATCCCTATTTGCATTAATATACCATATGTAACAATATCCTCTCATAGATTCTTCCCTAGTCACCTTGTGGTCTAACAAATTTCAATTTGGCTTATGGACCTATTAAGCACAACACTTGATCAAATCTTGAAAGAGCTAAAATTCTAATAAAATTGAATTATCTAATTAAACAAGATTAAATGTTTAGTTGAATTATCCATTTGAAATTAATGAATATTTAAAAATAGAAATTCTAAAATTCAAAATATCAAGCCTTTTCATTATTGCCTTTATGAGTTGTCAAACTCTTCCAAAATATCTCAAAATATCTAATTTGAGAGCCATGCCTAGTAATTGAAAATAATAATTACATGACAACTTTTAACTCAATTAGAGTTAGTCTCAACTCACCTAGGGTTAGTTTGAACTCATTCTATATTTAAACTCAACCTTAACTCACCTTGGGTGAGAGTTAATTCTTGAGGCTATATATACAAGGCCATACCCCTTCATTTCTAAGCTTGGATATTATAGAGTTATTATACAAGATTTACTCCATAAGCCTCATGCAAGTAATGTTATCATGCCCAAATCTTAAGCCAAGAAATCAAAGCCAAGGTGCCAAGGAGATAAGGATCCAAGCAAGTTGTATTTTGAAAGAATTCTTGATGCACAACCTAAACAAGCCATTCAACAAGACATTTGGAAGCTCCAAGGAAGGTAAAAGAGTGTGTTCTTTTATGTTTTAGTTGTACTTTCATATGTAGTTTTATTATATAAGCTCCCCCTCATGTCTAGGCTAGAGGTGTTAGGATTTTAGTGTGTTTATTTGAGTTTTATTTCTTGGAATAAAACAAGACAAACCTCTCCTCTATATATTCCTTATCCCATGTTGGCATGCTTGGTGGGACCTGCACCCCACGAAGTTGCTCCCAAGGCCTTTTGGGATACCCTCCTATCAATTTTCATGTCAAAATTCTAACTTGTTGATCAAAACAAGTGAAAATTGAAAACTTAAGGATGTTTTTCTAGAAGTTACAAAGTTGCTCTGTCTAGTCATAATTTTGATATCTAAAATCATAATATTGTGAAATATCGCTACTTATACAATCACAATTTTATCGTATATGTTTTGTTTTTATGTCTAACCATCGAGGTTTTTTCTAATTATTTATGCTTGTAGGGGAAATCATGATATTGTAATATCATGACTTTTGAATTTGTGATATTTTGTTAAAAATCACAATATTATAATATCTTCACTTTATAATTTGTGATATCACCATAATTTTAATGGTATTACTCAAAATTTTATGGTATTTCCTTTAACCACCATGGTCCAGCTAACTCTTTTATGTTTTCAATGTGAATCATGGTATTTTCCAGAGAATAGTGACATTGTCTTTATTTCTATGTTATTATGCTAATACTAGCAATTTTGTCCTAACTCTTTAGGCAAGTAGAGATATTTTTCTAACAGTTGTGGTTTTGCAAGAAAAATCTTGATATTACTCTATGTTTTTATGGTTTTACACTCTGTGTAAAATCTTAGAAACCTAAGAGGTAGATTTGAAAATCCATTTGTTCACTCATGTTTTACTTTTAAGCACAAGGACCCACTAACATGTTTTGCAGGACCCAAAGGCCAAAAGGAGACATTTGAAACATTTTAAGTTGTAAATTTCACATTTCAAATTGGTGTTTAAAAAAAAATTGCTTAAGTCATTTTTGCTTTTCAAAAGTTTTCAACAAAAAATGCCAAAGGGCTCAAAATTCAAAACACATTTCATTTTGGTGCAATAAACTTAACTCTCACATTATTTAAATAATCATAAGAGTTTCATTTTCATGTTTTTTTTATTGAAAGTGTTTGTTTAGCAAGAGGAGTGACAAGTGTATGCTCCCCCATCCCCTTTAGGGAACTTGGGTAATAAAAAAATGCTCACTCTTTACATTTTATTGCTTTATTTTAAAATCATGGAAGGAAATTTGCTAAGGCCCTCCCTAAAATCTGCTTGTTTTTGGTGACCCAAAATCGACCCTGAAGTCTTTTAATTTATCTTTATTTTATGCATTGAGTTCATCGCCTCCTCATGGGTTCTCTAGGGAAGTGTAGACCCAAGAATTAAACTCCTGGCATCATTTCAACCCCACTCCATGGTGGGGTATATAAATTGAGGGTGACCTACTAAGATACTTATTTTGAGCAGTTAAAACAAGCTCTATTAGTGGTACTTGTCCTTGAAATGTAGGGGAAACTCAAACATCACACTACAATAAGAAATTGATGGATGTAGTGGTTGTGAAAAGGATAAGACCATTTCATAACAAGCCATTTGACGTAGATCCAAATGATATAATTACATCTCTAGTGTTAACCACACTTGGGACCATCTAGAAATAAATGAAAATTGATATTTTAGACAACCCCACTTGCTACGGACATACTATTGATGAAAGGAGAGTAGCCCAAAGTTCCATGTCACCATATAAACTCTTGAGAGAGGAGGGGGCCTAAAAACCCTAATTTTCATGTGTTTTTACTTTTTGGATTAATAATTAAAATCCTCTCAAGAGCAAGTTTATGGATGGAATTCAACAATACTATGTAACCCTGTGAATTTTAGGATTTAGGATGTTACAATTAGGTGTTTATGTCATTTTGTCCTTTCTTACTTAGTCTTGTGTCTAGTTATTTATTTATCATACCACATCTAAAAATGAGTCTTATTTACACATTGTTCCTTTGTTTGAAGAGGTGTTATGCCATCTATTTTGACATCACACCTTTACTTTAGCCATTTTTTCAAAACTTTCATTTGTGTATGTAACCTAATTGAAAAGGGTGTTATTATGCTACCCAATTCATTTCAAATCATGTGCCTTTGAGTCTTGAAACAAACCTTTTTTCCATACCTTTAGAGCATGATAAAATCATTACGCTTCTTGAATTATTTCAAAGACTTGTTGCCTTATGTCCAAAATTTTAATTCCAAGTCATGTGTGGTTTTTGGATCGATGCCCAGTGTCATCATGATGTTCATTATTATCTATCTTGTTGTCTATTTTGAGAAGCTTAGTTTTCTAAGTTGAGTTCAAAATTAGTCTTGACAAGTTCAAATTCAAACCATGATTGATTTATATCTAGGCCTTGTGTAATTTTATCTTGGAACATTTGCCTTTCACTTTTGGGTTGTGTAACTATAGTCATATAAAATGCAAAATTGGATGACTTAGGAATGGCTAATAGCACCCAACCTATAGGTCATATTTCTTTCTCACACAACCCTTCTCAATTAGTCTTTCACTAATTCCCAATCATCTATAGTTTTATAGACTGACCTTTTTGAGACCCAGGTAGCCCTCTCATGCCCAGATCTATCCCCTTAGGACAATAATGCCCAACTTGGATAGGAGTGTTAGAATTTAGGGTGTCCTATTTCTAGTGTTATTGTCCAAGTTCATTTTTACCTCAAATGATCAAATTTCCTTGAATCCTTGTCTTTTTCCCTATTGACCTAATACAAGTTCATCTAACCCACAATCATTAATTACCCTAAAAAAATCCATTCAAATTCCATTTAGAGGGGTTAGCACTCATTTACAAGAAAGAATCAAGAATACAAGAAAGTACACTCAAGCACTCTTCCATATTCTTTGCATACAGCCTTCCAAGATCATTTCAAGCCTATTCAAGCACTCATACCAATCCCTAGTCATCGAAAGTACATCTAGTTTCATACATCGCACATTATTTCACCAAACACTTTAATGGGAGAACTACATTAGCTTGATCCCCCTTTGGAGTATTGGTATGTAGGCAGTGTTCCCACACACAGGGTGTGAAGTGCATCCAATATATCCTTTACACACTAACCCCTTCTCTTATTTCCCTAAGTTTCAATTCAAGTTCAAGCACCAAGAGCTCATAAGGGTTTTAAAGATTGAATTAGACACACAATGAGCTCCATAGGCTTCTAGGCCTTGAAATTTCATAGACATGGTAACATAGATCTTCTAGACAGAACCCAAAAAGCTTTTAGCCTTAGGAAAATAGTGCCAAAATAGGAATATAGCATTGAATAGTAGGGTGTCCACTTTTGGCACTCTTCTCTAGAAGTTCAAGAACTTGTTATAGCCTATTTTTGAGTCCTACTCTAGTATCAGAGTCTATCTCAGTCCAGATAAGTCAGAATAAGTTAAGTTCTAATTTCTCTCACATACTACTATATTTAAAAAAAGACAAAATATTATCTGTTTACACCAATTAGTAGGTTAATAAAAGCATATCTATTTACTAATTTATATTTTTTAGACCCTTTATTTACTTAGGAATTAAACACTTACTTTCCCAAAAATAATAAAAACATTTGGTGAACCCGACCTACTTCAAACTTTTGTACAAAAACCCTAGAAACCCTAGGGATAATTATTTTTGATTTTTTTCCATAATTTCTTAATTTTTCCTAAATTTAAAAATAAAAAATATATCAATTCATTGCAAAAATATCACATATTTTGTTTAAACCCTAGTTTGCATATACTAGGTCCTTTTTGCATATAAACACATTTAACACACTAGGAAAAATATATTACTAATTTCAGAAATATTTTCTATTTTTTCCTAAATTTTTCAAGAAAAATTCTAAAAATTTTGTATAAAATTTTCAAATTATTTCACTAACTTAAAAAAAATCTTTTAAAACCCTAGTTGCATCAAAGACATTCTCAATTATTTTTTAGTACTTTTTGCATCATTTTCTAAAAATTTAGTTGCATATCAAACTCAGAAAATCAATTCAAAAATCAAACACTCTTAGTATTTTGGACAAGTATTTCTAAAAAATTCTTAGTTGCATATACTAGCTCCCATCTTGCTTTTTGAGGTATCACCTTACATTTTGGTAGCTCAACATCCTTTTTTGGCATAAATTCTAAATCACTATTTTTTTTGGACTTTGTGTTTCTTATATTTAGTATTTTCCCTTTCTAGCACATTACCTATTACAACATATTACAAAACATTTCAAATTATTTTCCTACCCTATCAGTGGCTCAATATACCAATTTTGATGAAACTGATGAAAGAGAACTTCAAGATCTCTTAACCAAACACCCAAATATGCAAGATGACATGTTTAGAATTATACAAGAAGAACAGTAAAAATTAACTAATGGGAAATCTTCTCAAACCACAAAGTAGCTAGTTATTAATGACACTACAGAGACAACTATATCTCAACCACCCCCTATAGTAGCCCAACCTTCTTCTATGCCACCAACTGTAGCTAGTACATCCATATCTCCTGATGTCATATCCCTTGTGCAAGAGATACGATCTCTTCAATCCAAGGTGAAACATCTTGAGCAAGGTACCACTAGACCTACACAGGCTTTGGATTCTTTTACTCTTTTGCATATGCCATTGGCACATTATATTGCTTCTACACCCTTTCCATAATGTTTCATTCAACCCAAGCTTATTCTTTATGATGGTAAGGGTGATCAAAAGACCCATTTGAAAGATTTTCATGTAGGATGCTTGGATTATGTACCCAATGATCGGCTACTTACCAAGATATTTCCATAGAGCCTGAAGGATTATGCTTTACAATGGTTTTATAGTCTATAAATCAGTGAGTCATAGCCTTAAATCCTTTAGCAAACATGTTCCTCGCACATTTCAATATTAATATTGGTTACAAGGTTTCATATGCATAGATTACATAGTAGAAACAAAGGTCAAATGAGCCCCTCATGGATTATGTTCTTAGATACAAGAATATTCTAGCTAAACTAACTAGCCCCATGGTTGATCAAGAGCTATAAAACATCTTCAAATAGATCCTTCTACCAGCATTACATGAATCTATTATGTTCAAAAGATTCTCTTCCTTCATTGAATTGTGTCGTACACTCAAGGGAAGAGAAATCAAGCTAATTTTAATGGGAAAACTTAAGTATTCAAGTATCTCAGACACAACCAATAAGAGTAATAGCAAAGTCCCATACAAGTTCAAAATTAGTGACAACAAGAATCAAAAATAACCAACGATGAATGCAGATTTAGATCCCCCTCAACATGTGGTTTTAATAGCACCTCCTCATCATGCATTTAGAAATCTACTAATTTCTCTAGCTAGGGTTTTATAGCAATTATTAAAATGCAACATAATCACTCTCCCACCTATCCATGAAGTAGATCCAACAAATCCTCTTCCATGAGGATATGATTAACATGCATTTTGTGATTTTCATAGGATAACAGGCCACACAATAAATAAATGCATTACTTTGTGACATAAAATACAAGACTTGATAGATGATAATCTACTTGATTTGGGCACTTCAGTTGAGCCTCAAAAGACAAAGCTAACATAATATAAAGCTTTGAAAATATTTTCAAATCCATTTCCATAGCATTCAAAGCAAGAGAAAGAGGACACACCAAATGTTCATCATACATACAATACACATCCTCTACCAGCTACATACCAGGCACCTTCAGTTGAGGCACATCCTTTGAGAGGTATGATAGGTGTGTATGAGTCTAGAGTTCCAACTAGGCCTTCAATATCTTTTTCAGACTTGGAGATTGTGGAGGATAATACAAGCTATAATGCACTTTTTATTAGAGCACATATTCATAATTAGCCTATTCATAGTATACTCATTGATAATGGTTCCAGTCTTAACATGTGCACCTTCACACTGCTTCAGTATTTGGGTTGTTCAGAGTAGGATATCACCCTGATAGACATAGTTATTAGTAGTTTTAATGGGCATATTCAGAGTTCATTGGGTGAGATAGTACTTCCACTATAGATTGGTCCTACATATGTGGCAACATCATTCACTGTAGTTCCTAGCACATAATTTTTTGACATATTACTTGGTTAACCATGGACTAAAAAACTTAGGGAAGTACCTTCAATAGTTCATAGATGCATGAATTTCATTCATGCTAATTAGGTTATCATAGTTAGTGGAGTTCCTTATGAGTCATCACTCCCCACTTCAAAGCCATCTACTAACTTATAGTCACCAGCTTTAGTTCTTCCATCAATTTTAGTTTATCCTCCAATTTTAGTATAGCTTCTACTTCAGATCCATCCACAATTAAGACATTCATCACTAGTACAAAGCTTTCATACACCTCCATAAATTTCAATATTCTAAACAACTTTTAGAGATAGTATTCACACCTAGAGCAGTTACATTGAGATCTCATCTAGCTAAATAGAGAGCACCTATTCAGAGAGACCCTTTTACTTATAGATGGGTCCCTAAGAGCCCTACAATTACATCCACTTCTCAGAGTTACAGGGGGACCCCACATTTGGATTCTACTTTAGATATTTTAGGGCAGTTACAATGTACATAGTTTTTAGCTTCCCAATCTTAGACATACACCTATGCCTCATGATCATGCATGATTCAGTTGTTCGACATAAGACACCATGATAGGGAGTCTCATCTGAGACTCTTCAGTTTGTATCATTTCTTTCCAATATTTCTTGTACATAGCTTATATCAATAAAATACAAAAATAATACAAAACTTCAAAACATAAAAAAACATTCAAATATATCAAAAATACCAAAAACATTTTGATTGTATGCATTATCCATGATTTACATTACTACTATCATGTTAGGACTTACATTCATTATTTCATACTATTGTATGTAAATTTTCTACATTACCATGCTTCACTTGATCTTATTTGAGTGTGTGCAATGACATCCATCTCCTTGATTTCTTCTTTCTACCCACTGAGGGGGAATTCCTAATTCTACATTCGAGACATGCATTGTTATACACACCCAATGGGGGCATCTTCTACATAACTACACCATCCAAGTTATGTCATTCTTACACCACACACTCTAAGTTATCATACTGATGTACATTACTTTATAACTTACACAAAATACTATATAAATATTTCACTAGTATTTAGCACTTGTGTATCTCTTATCATATACCTAGTCTTGTACTAAACATGTTTTGCATACTCTCAGATTTGCTTTGATTAGTTAGATGTGCTTGTATCTTTCTAGTTCTTACATGCTTACTCCACTTGCTTAGCGTAGCTTGTGTGATTGCATTTCCCATTCCATCTTGTCTCTTACTTATGCCTTAGGACATTTTACAATGTCCTTTGTTTGTACTCTTATATGTGTCTGTGGCCCTTGTGCTAACTTTGCTTGCTCACTTGTATGTGTATGTGACATTTAAACATGCCTTCCATGCTTGTCTTCTAGTTTGAGTGACATATGTACATGTCCCTTGTTTACATGGACCCTTGGCCATCTTTGTGTGATTATTGATTATTTCTTGTTGCTTATTTACTTCTCATTGTGTGCAATTCCATGATCCATATCATGCATTTACCTTGCTTTCTTGGATGCCATGATGAACATCATGCTCCATCCCTCCAACTAACAACCAAATAATTAACATCTAACATTTATAGTTCATTACTTTGCACATGCTTTCACATTTTTATATCTATCTAGGCATACCCATGTTGATCTAACAATCTCACAATACAAACATTACTCTATCCATAGATATCTAATCAAATATAAATGTTATATCATATATCTATACAACTTAACACACTTGCAAGACTCTTTTATTTTGAGGGCAGTCATTTCAAGTTCATCATTCCTACCCTTAAAAGAGAGTTAATCAAACAAGGGTTTTGTAATAGATATCAAACCTCCTACAATCAAAATAGCAACATTTAAAACACTCAACATAGAATCCAGACATCAAACCGATCAAATTAGAATAAAAAAATAGTGACAGTTTTAGATCAATAGTCAGTTTTCACACTAGATAACAATGCTAAAAATGGATAGTAGCACCAAACATATGGGTGTCCACATTTTTGCACTCTTGTCTAGGTATAAAAATGTTTAAGGTTTTCAAAAATAGGCAAAAATTTTAATTTAGGGACAATTTTTGCACTTCTAGATCAGTCAAATTCAACAATTTTAGCATATTTTTCTTAGATATAGAGGTTATCATGCACGGCATTATGGTTCTCACTTATAGTTCAGATCAGGTAGTTGGCATAACTTCCAAATCAAAATCCATGTTCCATACATCAGTGATTAGGGGCAATGTGCATGGCACATTGATCTAATTTTATTTTTGAGTTTTAGTTTATTCCTAGAATTCTCAGCAATTGCATGCCTTACTCCATCTATCAGGTCATTGGAATCACATTCAAGTTTAAATTTTTGAGTAATCGAGTTCCCAAGTTAGATTTCATATAAGCCTATTACATCAGTTTGGAGTGGCTTTCATACAATCCTAACCTCCATCTTTCGAAATGGCCAAGAGTGGCCTAGTTTCTAGCACACATTTAGCTATCCACACCACATTGTCAAGATTTCTATCAAATCCATGGGCTCCATGAGCCATCTCATATGGCATATATTCTATATTGGTATCACTTCATAGCTTCACTTCATGTTTCAATGATGGAGCCAAATGGCCAACCTTTATATTCTTGAGCCACCTATTAAGAGGGATTAGACACATAGTCTAGACATCAATTATCACACGCATGATTTGTTAACTTCACTTAGTTGGTGATGATGGAGCCAAATTTCCATCCTTTGCATTCTTGAGCCACATTTTAGGGAATTTAGCACTCATCTCTATTGGTGATACTAATCTTGACTCAACACATACTCAACATAATCCAGGATCACAATAGGTTTTGTATTGGTTCATGTACCTGATGAGGTGTATTCATTCCTTTCCCTTCTTCTTACTCAGCTTTGTATGTTCTTATTTTAGATATAATGTATCTATTAAGAATTTTTCTACTTTATGTTTTCTTTTTTTAGATTCACACTTCACAACATGTTCTCTCTATGCAGATCTAACATCACATAGCTTCATGTGTTTTTCCCTTATAAGTAATTTCAGGTATGCTTTCTATTTTTCCTTTATCCTAGTATTTCACTTTGTTACATCACTAGAATAAAGGGTGGGAAATGTAGTCATATAAAATGTGAAATTGGATGAATTAGGCATGGCTAATAAAACCAAACCTATAGGTCATCTTTCTTTCTCACACAACCCTTATCAATTAGTCTTTCATTGATTCCCAGTCATCCATAGCTTTTTAGACTGATCTTTTTGAGACCCATACATTCCTCTCATGCCCAGATCTATCCCCTAGATCTCATCCCCTTAGGATAATAGTGCCCAACTTGGATAGGAGCATCATAACTCAAGGTGTCTTATTTCTAACACTATTGTCTAAGTTCATTTTTACCTCAAATGATTAGATTTCCTTGAATCTTTATCTTTTTCCCTGTTAGCGTAATACAAGTTCATCTAACCCACAATCATTAATTACCCTATAAAATGACATTCAAAGTCCATTTAGAGGGGTTGGCACTCATTTACAAGAAATAAGTAAGAACACAAGCAAGTACACTCAAGTACTCTTCCCTATTCTCTGCATACAACCTTCCAAGATCATTTAAAGCCTATTCAAGCACTCATACCAGTCCTTGGTCATCCAAAATACATCCAATTTTACATCTGGTTGCATACATCACACATTATTACACCAAATACTTCAATGGGAGAACTACATTAGCTTGATCCCTCTTCAAAGTATTGGTATGTAGGTAGCGTTCCCACAGATAGGGTGTGAAGTGTGTCCAGTGTATCCTTTACACACTAACCCCTTCTCCTCTTTCCATAAGTTTTAATTCAAGTTCAAGCACCAAGAGATCCTAAGGGTTTCAAAGATTAAATCATATACACAATAATTTCTATAAGCTTTTAGGCCTTGAAATTTCATAGACAGGGTAACACAAACCTGCCAAACAGAACCTAGAAAGCTTTCAGCCTCAAGACAATAGCATCAAAATAGGACTATAAGACTGAATAGTAGGGTGTCCACTTTTGGTGCTCCTGTCCAGCTTAGAAATGAAGTTCAAGAACCTAATCTAGCCTTTTCTCTAGTCCTACTCCTCTAGTATCAGACTCTATCTTAGTCTAGATCAGCTAGAATAAGCTAAGTTCTAATTTCTCTCACATATTGTTATATTTAGAAAAATACAAAATATTATCTATTTAAACCAAGTAGGTTAATAAAAACATATCTATTTACTAATTTATATTACTCAGACCCTTTATTTACTTAGGAATTAAACACTTAATTTCCTAAAAATAATAAAATAGTAAATTAAGTTAATTTTTTTTCTCTATTTAAAGACTATTCTTATGCCTAAATTTGGGGAATCAATCTATCTTCTATATGTCTAAAGTTCAGTGTCTTTTTCCAAATGATCAAGTTTATGTTTAAATTCAAATTCCTAGTTTGTGTCAAAGTGTTTAAATTTTGTTATATCAACTCTCTTTCCTTTTAAACCTTATTTTGTTAAAGTCTAGCTTTTGTGCCTTTTCCAAAAGACCTAATAATACATGTTTTGAGCCTAAATTTTGTGCCTTATTTTCCAAAATACCTATCAACCTTTCTTTCTTTAGACCTAGTTTAGACTTGTTTGAAACACTTTATACCTAAGTTTGGCATTACAGTTTTATTTCATCTATTTGACCTTTTTATATAAGATGTCTGACGTTAGACATTTGACATCAGACTATTTTAGACCAAGTTTTAGCACCAAACCTTTTTGGAGATATAGCTCCACTTTTAGACCAAGTTTAGACCATTTTTAATTTTATACATTTTTTTTCAAAGTTTATATAACTCTAGGCCTTTTTTTTTAAAGTTCATCATTGATTTGGATATGTCTCATTTACTCATGGTAGAGCCATGTACAATCTAGGTTATGATAATGTGGTCACATAAGATGACTTTATTCAAGACCCCAATGGTGATGATGTAGTTTATGAGATAGATCCTTATCCTCCTTATAATACTCAATTTAGGGAACAAATCGAAGATCTCTTATCCCACTATTTGGTTAACATGTCTCCCTACTCAAAGCAAGATAAAGAGCAAACTATGTAGTATCTAGCTAGCATACCATTCGTTGTAGAACAAGTTCAACAACAACTGTATTATGTTACTATGGCATCAACATATGATCCTTATTTGTTTGATCATCACCTAATTGAAAACAAGGATAAAGTTTTAGTTAGATCCATAGAGTTAGGGGTCAATTTTCCTATAGATTTACCTCAGGAAAATTTGCCAACTCTAGTTAGAGTACATTTGAACATACATTATAAATAAACCATTGAACAAGCCTCTTTTATCGATCCTAAATCACCTATGTTGATGTCATATCAAAACCCTAATATGTCTATAATATGGAAAGGCCTCATGGAGGATCACTTTCTACAAATGCAAACAACATATCAAACCTATTTAAACTTAGTGCACAACATTAATAACATGGCCATGTCAAATGCTTTGCTCATCAAGTTAGCTCTTTTAATAGGGGTATTAATTTAATTTATAGGCCAATAAAATTTAGTTATAGACCCATTTAGGCAAATCACTTTAGTTGGTGACATGTTCAACATCCCATCTATTGAAGAAGTATCTATTGTTTCTACACAGACAAATGTGCCAAACATAATGGATAACACGTAAGTGTCTTCCAATCCATGCCAAAGTCATTTAAATATGACAATAACTAGTCCAAAATAATTTCCATTGGTTAAAACCACAAGTGGTTCACAATAGTAGGGGGAATGAAGTCTTACATCCCAACCACAACAAGCTACATCTAATCCTCAATGAGCTACTTCTTCAAGCATGCAACCACAAGGATTAAGTAGTAAAATACCAACTAATAATTTTCCTCAACAAAATGTGACAAATGTTACTCCACCTTAATAGGTGATGACTAACATTCTAAAACAATAGGCACAATCTAATATACCTCCACAGCATATGGAAAACATTTTATCACCTCAATAGGGGAAATAAATGTTTCACCTCATCAGGTATTGACAAGTATACCTCAACAATTGTCTACCAATATACCTTTATAACCCCAAACATTATCTAATAAAAAACATGTATCCATTGGTTAAAGACACATTTCAAACACCTTATAAGTGTCAACTTCACAATAAGTGTTCGCATAATAAAGAGGTACTACTGTCCAACAAGTACCAATTAGGAAATAATTGTCTTTTGTTCTAAATATGCCATAAATCCAATGAGAGGGCCTTAGTCCACAATAAATTCCCTTCATTTAGCCAATTTTGACTAGTTGACAATAATTCCCTACTCAACCTCAATAGGCATAATACTTTAACCAAATCTATATCCTTCCATCACACCCATTATTCCCTCAAAATTAGGCCTATATATTGAATCCAAACTAGAATATCGCACCACAATGTGTGCAATTCAGATAATCACATCCTAATCTATGAATGCATATTATTAGTTGATTCCCTAACCAAAATAACATTACACAACAAACCATGCCTCCATTATACCCTAGTCAAGGTAATTCACTTTTAACCACCCAACCTCCACCTCTGGCTAATGTTTCCTTCATTTTCTTAGTACAAGAACTAGAATAAATGAAGGATCCATTGCTTCCATTCAAGTAGGGAAATAGACTAAGAAGTTAAAGTTAGATTATGTGTGTTCTTACCCATTCAATATGGAGTATCTATAGATACCATTTCCTCTAGGGTATGAACCACCAAATTTTGATAAATATAAGGGTAAATGAGACCCTAAGGCCCATTTGATATAATTTTTTATTGTTTACCAGCCTGTGGTTTATAGTGACATATACCTCCTACTTTTGTTTCCTTGGAGTCTATCAAGACAGGATTTGGAGTGGTTTCTAAAACTACCAAAGAATTATGTATCTAATTTTGGTGACCTTTTAGATAAATTTTTGTAGCACTTATCCTATAATCTCAAAAATGATATTTTATTGGTATATTTGACTCAGGACAAATAGAAAGTTGGTGAAAGATTTACAATCTATCTACAAATATGGAAAACACTTTTTAGTTGCTTCACCCTAGCTTACTAGACAAATAATTAGTCGTTATGTTTACCAAACAATTGCATAGTGAGATATCCTATCATCTAGAGATTCAAAGTGCACACACACTTTAAAATATATAATAGACAAAGGTTTGTTAATTGAAAAGGCCCTTATTAAAAAATGGATTATCAAGCTTACATCCTTGAATCAAAACCAAAACCAAGTCCAAGCACAAGCATCAGCACTAGCCTAGGCCATTAATTATGAGAAATCCAAAAAATTAAACTAGAATAAGAATGTTGTTAGAAATGGGTTAATCATGTTACATCATGTCTAAATCGTGTAAACACCATCTACCCAATCAATGTCATAAATACAACTTACTCCCCACCACCAACCCATTCAGCTAGCACAACCTTCATAGCAACCTAGACTAGCTCAACAAATGCATCAATCATTACCTTTGGAAACCCTACTCTAAGGAGAAATGTGCCTACTCATTGAGTCTTTAGTGACCTTGGAGAACTAATTGAAACCATGTTTTTTAATTTAGCCATCGCTAACTTGATTAGTTGTCCAATAACAAAGCACTACCCTGAGGGCATTCCTTATCTAGACTGGTATAGAGATAATGAGTTCTATGAATACCATCATGTTCATAGACATAATCTACATTTTTGTTTATAAATAAAACACCTCATTATAAATATGTTGGAAAATGGAGATATTACATTGGATAATAGAGCATCTATAACCAATCAGAACCTAGGTATCTATCAAAACCCTTTTCCACAATATAAAAATGATAATCAACAATAATAACAAAGACTAGAATAATAGTAACAATAGTATCAACAACCATGATAATAATAACAACATTAATTAATAGGTGGAACTAAGGCTAGAATGATTCCAATACCCAACAAACTTACAACATAGTTGTACATGAGTATAACAAATTTCTAGGACATATTATGGGAGGTCACATTTCTACCATCACCATTAATTGAATACCAAGTGTTAATAGAATAGGACCATTGCTAGACAATTATAATCAACCCATCTATTCCAAAAATCCTTCCTTAACCTAAGACTTCAAACAAGTGCACCAATAACTAGGTATTATTACCTTTAGACCTTATACTGATAACTCATCATTGCCCCATGACCACATACAAGTGCATCAACAATTGAGACTTATCATATATGGCCCCCCTTCACCATCATTTTCTAGTAAAAACAACCCTTTATCTAATCTTGATTATATAATCACAACTCAACAGTCAAAGATTACTATTCCAAGCCCACAACCATCTACCACCAAACCCATCCAACCCACCATTCTATCTAGGAACAACCCATATACAATTGTAAAGGAAAAGACATTTGATATTGTGGAACAACTTCATAAGACACCTACACAAATATTCATTTTATAGTTGTTGCATATGTCTAATATCCATAAAAACATCTTAACATAATTCCTAGGATAATCCCAAGTTCCAAATAATATGATCCCAAACAAATTCTAAGCTTGGGTTGGACATCTAGCCCCAAGCCAATAATTGACCTTTAACCAAAGTGATATGTCATCCTTTGGCCCTCTCCTTAACAATTTGTTATACATTGAAGTTATCATCGCATGACACAAAGTGAAACATGTCCTCATAGATAATAGATCAGGTCTAAATACCATGTCTTTGAAGATCATTAAGCATATCAGATACACAATAGTCAATCTTCAGCTATAAAAGATCACTATCAAGGCCTATGGTAATAAAAAGTGGGAATCACAAGGCACCATCATCTTGTCAATGATTGTTTAGCCCTTGATTCATGATACACTTTACCATGTGTTAGACGTTGATCTATCATGCAATTTATTCTTAGATAGACCTTAGATACATAAAATTCATGCAATCCCTTCAACATTACACCAATGTCTCAATTTTCCTCACTCAGGTAAGGCAGTCACCATCCATGGATATTTACAACCTTACAAACATTACAATCATTTGGAGGTCGAGTATGAAAGTTAAAATTACCACTTTGGCCTAAATATAGTTACCAAAAAGGACAAAGGAAAAGAAATACTTGCTAATTTTCTAGAGGCTAATTTCATATACATAGATAGCCTTGATTCATCTTCCCATATGCCACCTCCAAAATTGTCTAATCATTTTACCATCTTAACCAATGACCAAGGAGAGTATCTAGCTCATGATATGTTTCACATTTCCAAGCTTCCACAAAACCCCAAGTCCTTTGTAAGACCTGAAGCTAATCCACCTTGCATGGAATGGAAATTAAAATTAAAGTGTAAATTTTAGAGTCCACCTCCAATCATTTTTACACCAGCCACTGACCAAGAAGAAGACCCACTAGCTAGTGATGAAACTTGGCTGTACAATGACAAATTGGTTGATTGTTACAAAAATGGAAAATACCCCATTCCTAATAGGATCATGGAGAACCAATCCTATGAAGGAGGAGGCCTCAGCCCAAATCAACAAGGTACTCTAGATTCAATCTCTATAACTCAATACAAAGGAACTAATGGTCTCAAATTCAAATTACCTAAGGCTGACCCCATGTATCTTATTCATATTATAATACTAATCACTAGTGATGATGATGCTGAAAGTGAATGAAAGTCCAATCACAACATTTACAAAGACCTTACCACTACCAATTTATTTAACCCACATGTCATTTATACCCTTACCCCAATTAGATGACATAATTTGCTTCCTCTTTATCACCCTCAACTTATATCCTGGGACCAACAAGAATCTACAGTTCCTGTAGATGAGTTTGATAATGATGAGGTATTTTGTGATTTTTTAGGCCTAAGAGACAATGTTCCATTGGGAGACCACAAACAAGGGTTATCTATCAAAATGGATCTTATAGCCTATTTTGGAAAATGGGTGAACACCCTTAGCCACAAATAAATAAATAAAACATTGAGATCCCAAAGTGAAAACCTCTTTAAGGCACTTTTAAACCAGGGTAAAAGTAAAGAGAAATGCCATTCTTCTAATGAAAACCTATTTTAGGTGCCATTAGATGGGGTTATTCATTTTCCTTAAACATAGCTTAGAAGACCACTAATGATGAACTTGCTTTTGGACCCAAGTTTAGTTTTGAATAAAAACATACCTTTAACAAAATCATCTAAGAATTTCCAAAAGTGTTTGTAATTTGGCCATCCCTACCATTGAGAGATTTTGATTCATATTGCCTAAGAGAACTTGAAGAGCTAGTCCAAACATAAGACTTTGTAGTTGTAGGCCAATTCAAGTCATTTCCAACCATTCTGGAAGATGGCTTGACTCTCTTCATAGAAGACACTACATAAGTTAACATCAGGACTCTAGATGGCACAAAATGGATCAAGCATGATGAATGTGAAATCTTTATATCTATTTTGAGGTAATTTGTTGACATATTTGCTTGGGTCTATTCAAACATACTAGGTTTAAACCCTGCCTTGGTTGTACACCACCTTGTTGTACATTATGAGGCCAAACTAGTGAATAAGAAATTGTGCAAGATGCACTCACACATTGCTCTATTAGTCAAGAAAGAGTTAGAAAAACTCTTAGAATTGAGATGTATTCAACCGATCAACTACTCATAGTGGATCTCAAATGTTGTGCCAGTTAGTAAAAATCTAAAAGGAATCAAAATTTACACTAATTTCAAAGATATAAACAAGACCTACCCCAAGGATAAATTTTCTCTGCTAAACATTGACATGATAGTTGACTCCATAGCAGGGTATAAAATGCTTTCACTAATGGAAGGATTTTAAAGATACAACCATCTCCAAATTATGCTAAAATACCATCATAAGATAGTGTTCATCACTCCCTAGGGAACATTTTATTATTAGGTTATGCCATTTTATCTCAAGAATGTTGGGGCCACATACCAAAGATCCATAATCATCATATTTCATGATATGATGCATGAAATTGTTGAAGACTATGTTGATGACATATTGAATAAATCAAAGACCCATGTCGATCACCCAACTACACTATGATGAATATTTGAGAGGCTTCATGAATACAAGGTCTTACTCAATCCTAATAAGTACATTTTTGGTGTCACTTCTGACAAATTGATAGGCTTCATTGTCTCTTGCTAAGGCATTCAAGTTGATTCAGCCAAAGTACAAGCATTACAAAGATGTTGCCACCTTCTAATTTGAATCAGCTCCAAAATTTGTAGGGAAAGATTCAATCTATCTGATGCTTAATATCATAGTTGGCCAAGAAATGTCATCCATTTACACACCTACTAAAAAGTGTCACATTTCATTGGGATGAAGAATGCCAAAAAGCTTTCCAGCACCTAAAGGAATATCTTGCTAATCTACCTATCTTATTTCCACCTATGCCAGTAAATTTATTCCTAATATACCTATCTAAAATTGAGAAAGCCCAAGGGGCACTTCTAACTCAGCATGATGATAATAGAAAATAACATGCCATGTACTATCTAATTCATACATTGATCTTGTATGAGCATAATTATAAGCCTATTTAAAAATCTTGTTTATCTATGGTCTTTATAGAATATAAATTGTGGTATTACATGCTCAACAATATGACCATGGTTATTTCCAAAGTAGATCCACTCAAGTATTTACTATCCAAGATAGCTTTACAAGGTTGTATGGCTGAATGGGTCATACTTTTGAGTAAGTTCAATATAGAATAAATCAACCAAAAAACTATCAAGGGATAAGTACTTGTAGATCAGCTTGCTAAAGCTCCCCTTGCAAATACTGAACCTATAATTTTTCAAATCCCAAATGAGTCCATTATGACCTTAATTGAAACACCTCCTAAGGAGCGGCACTAAAAGCTATATTTTGATGGATCATTCACCTCACATGGATCAGAAATAGGCTTATTATTTATTACATCACACAATAATCTTATCCTTAAGTCATTATGTGTCAAATTACTTTTACTAACAACATGGCCAAATATGAAGCACTTGTTACAAGGTTTCACCAATCAGTATAATGGAATATTCAACATCTCAAGGTTTATGGTTATTATCAATTAATCATCAATCAAGTTACAAACCACTTTCACACCAAAGATGATAAGATGGTGCCATACAAGGCAATGGTGGACACTCTCAAAAATTAGATTGCCAACATACATTTTGAACACATTTCAAGGGATAGAAATAGGATAGTGAATGCCATGGCCACCATTGGCTCTTTGATACATCATACTAACAAGGTAAAATAATATCAATTCCTCATTGAAAATATTATAATACCTAATCATGAACTTTAAACCATTGCAATGATTTATGATATTGTTGGTCCCATCTCTATATGATATTCAGACCTTTTTACCTACCTTCATGAATGTATCATGCCACCAGACCTATCCCACAAACAACATAATTCCTTTACAGACCAAACCACAAGTTATACCTTACTTGGACCAACCCTTTACCATCATAACTTCGATAAAACTCTAATTCATTATTTAAATTCAACATAATAAACATTAGTGTTATGATAAATTCATGGAGTATGTGGATCCTACACTAGCGAGGTCATCCTAGCCAAAAAGCTCCTACATATTAGCTATTATTGACCAATTATAGATGCAAATGTAACTGCTTACATCAAATGATGTGACAAATGTCAATAGCATGCCAATCTAATTCATGCCTTGGCCAAAACATTAAAACTAATGCTTATTCTATGGTCATTTTCTATATGGGGCCTTGATATCATTGGAAATATTAACCCTACCTCATTTTATGACCATAAACACATCCTTACCGCTACCAAATATTTCACTAAGTGGGTTAAAGCTATACCCCTGACTTACATGACTAGAAAAAAAAATTCCAAGTTCATCTTTAATCATCTCATTTGTATTTATGGTATCCCATCTAACATTATACTCGATAATGGTAGATCATTTAAGAACAAGGATGTCAATATGATTTGTGCCAAATATAACATTTTTCTACCGCATATTACCCACAAGGTAATATCTAATCTGAAGCATCCAACAAAACCATTGTCAACATCCTTAAAAATAGTGTCAATGATGTTGGTCATGATTGGTACCTCCAAATCTTTTTTACCCTCTAGGAATACCACACTAATTATCATACCCTAATCCATAGTTTATGGTACTGAGGCCAATCTTCCCATTGAAGTCAAGTTGCCTTCTTTGTGCATCTCTATGAAACATGTCATAGATGATGAAGATTACCAAGTATCTCACATGTAAGAGTTAGAGTTACTTGATGAGAAACACATTGCTATTGTCAACAACCTTCAAGCATACCAGAACCAACTTTTTGGCCACATAACTAATGGGTCAAATAGATATTTTGAGCTTGGGGATATTTTTCTCAAAGAAAACTAATAGAATAACATGGTCGAGAAGAAGCACAAGGTTAAGTTCAAACCCAATTAGATAGGCCCCTATATAATTGTTGTAAATTATGGCTCTAGAGCATATAGGATCACTATATCAGATGGGGATGAACTTGATGAGCTGATGAACATCATACACCTCAAGCATTATTTATATTGAGAGCTAAAGTATTATCCATGAGGTTCATTTCCATTGTACCATAATATTATGACTTTCTTTATACTATATTGTATATCATTTTATCATACATTTCCTATCAACCAAAATTATTTTAACCCTCCCTACCTAACCACTTTTGACCTTGGTTACATCCTTTGGTTCTTTGGGTATCTTTAGTGAGGGCATTTAGATCAAATTTTAAAAATTGATTCTGTAATCTAGACAAAGGTCATATTTTGGACTAGTATGATAGTGGTTTGGCAATTGCATCCTTCATTTCTTGTTTCATTTCATTTTGAGTATTTATGGTTATAATCACCTTTGGGAAAATCAGTGTCTCATGTCATGCTACTAATTATAACTACCTATTGGAAAATTAGTGTCATTGACCTATGCCATTGTGTCCTAATTATAACTGCCTATGGGCATATTAGGAACAAAACTTTTATCATGCCTTAAAGTCCTACCTTGCCATACTATTCCATTTGACTAATTTATCTACTTTTTAAACTTGTTGTTACCTACTTAGATTCCTTCATTGTAAGGAGGAATTGCAGTGACTTGAGATCCCATTTTGGGACTATGTAGGTAGTGCTTGATTCACATTGAGGTCCATTCAGTCACACCTTTACCATGCTCTTGTCATTTTGTGAGCACTTTAAAGTTTTAATGCTCTCATCATTTTATGAGTTAGACCATTTAGTATCTTTTTATTCTTGATAAAGATGAGATACATTAAAAAATTTAAAAATATTTGAAAATGACCTAGAAATATCTTTTAAAAATCACCAAAATGACTTATTTACCTTAAAGATTATGTGATCCCTCACTAATTCACAAGAAACCACTTGTCTTTTAGTTTCCCCATCCTTGTTGTCCCCTAAGCCTTAGGCTCTCATCATTTTATGAATTCATATTTTGTGCATTATGTATTTGACTTTGATACATTAATGACCACTAGGCTTCATCTCATGCTCTCTCCATTTTTAATACCATTTCCTTATTCCTCTACCTCATCAATCATGTTTTTCTCAATCATAATTTTTCTTCTATCCTGTATCCTGGGAGAAATACATTTGGCCTAAAGTTTATGTTGGATCTTTCATCTATGAAACTATGTAGGTAGCGTCTACTTGCCTAGTGTATCTAGAGTCAGCTTAGCTACCCCTTCCTCTTCTTCTATTCCCTTATTTTATTTGTTTCATTGTCTTATATAACCTAAGGGAAATGATCATCATATTTTTTTTCTCTATATATGATAACATTGTGATTAACCATTGTTTGTGTTTATTTCATTTTTATTCTCATTGTTTTGTTCTATCTTTATTTTTCATTCCTTAGTGTTTTATTTTGCATGTTTGCCTATTTGTTTGATTTCATTTTGTGCCTTGACTTAGCATACATACATTCATTGGGTGATACCTTACACATTATACTTAAGTCCATCCATATTCATATGTCAACATTGTCATCATGGTTTTTATCATTGGTTCATTATTTTCACTTTTTTATTAGATCGTATGTTAGTCCTTATGCATATTATGGGTACATTAGCATGGTGTTTTATATCATGATGTATATCATCATGTGATACATCAAACATCAACTCAATAATTATCACAAATAATGTGGATGTGGTACTTTTCCTTGGCACCTAAAAAATTCTTGATCTATACAAATCATTCCCCAATATAGAGTAATTAAATCACAAAATAATTTTAATCCTTGCTAATTAGGATGTACATCTGCATACTAGCAAGTTACCCAAATTTATCTTTCTCCTTTGTACTAACTTACTCTTTCTCCATGAGTATGTATTCAATATGTCATCCACCTATTCTAATTTTCCATATTACCATCATCATAGTACCAATGATTGTAACCACCTTTGGGGCACATCATTGTGTATCATCCCACCCATAAAGCCAATGATTATAACTGCCTATGGGTAAATCAGTATATTTTAATCTATTTGGAGATTAATTATTATAAATGTCTTTGGGCAAATCATTATCTCTATCTACCTAACTAGGGCATGTTTTTATCCTAACAATGATTATAACCACCTATGGGCAAATCACTGTGTATCATCCCACCCATAACACCAATGATTATGACTGCCTATGGGCAAATCATTATATTTTAATCTATTTGGAGGTTAATGATTATAAATGCCTTTAGGAAAATAATTATCTATATCTAACCAATTGGGGCATGTTTTTATCCTACCAATGATTATAACCACCTATGGGCAAATCATTGTTTTCCCTTTTAATTATTATAATTGCATTTGGGTAAATCATTTTCTTTTTACCCTTATCCTTTGGGAAAATCATTATACCATGTTATGCTGATGATTATAACTATCTTTGGGTAAATCATCTTTTTTATCTACCCAATAGGGGCAGCTCACTATGCCACTGATTATAACTACCTTTGGCCAAATTAGCCTTTTCCACCCCTTTTACGTTTCGGTCCCATCATTTCCTTCTTTTGAGGGATCGATCACTAACCCTTTTTGTTTACCACTCCATCAAGGGGACATCTAGATCTCATCCATTACTATTGAAGCATTATGCATACAGAAACTTTTCATTATTTGAGAATATGTTATTGTGCCTATATCTTGCAATGCCTTCCCAAATAGGGGCAAATTGTAGACATATAAATTTGATTGTAACTAGATTTTAACCAAACATTAGACCAATTCTTACCAAACATTGAAAATTAAGTCTAGGAATCATGAAACATCCTAAATTTATTTGTGCATCATTCATAAATGCTCAGAATCATGTTAAGGCATCCTTATTTGGGGTACTATACTATATGAAATAATAACCTCTCATAGATTCTTCTCTAATCACCTTATAGCAAAAAAATATCAATTTGACCTATGGACCTATTAAGTGGGGCACCTGATCAAATCTTGAAAGAGATAAAATGTTAATCAAATTAAATTATCTAATTAAACAAGATTAAATGCCTAGGTGAATTATCCATTTGAAATTAATGAATATCTAAAAATAGAAATTTCAAAATTCAAAATATCAAGGCTTTTCATCATTGCCTTTATGAGTTGTCAAACTCTTCTAAAATATCCCAAAATATCTAATTTGAGAACCATGCCTACTAATTGAAAATCATAATTACATGACAACATTTAATTCAACTAGAGTTAGTCTCAACTCATCTATGGTTAGTTTAAACCCATTCCATGTTTAAACTCAACCTTAACTCACCTTGAGTGAGAGTTAATTCTTGAGGTTATAAATACTGGTCCATACCCCTCCATTTCTAAGCTTGGATATTAAAGAGTTATTATGCAGTATTTACTCCATAAGCCTCATTTAAATAATTTTACCATTCCCAAATCTTAAGTGAAGCAATCAAAGCCAAGATGTCAAGGAGAGAAGGGGCCAAGTAAGCTTCATTGTCAAAGACTTTTTGATACACAAGCTAAGCAAGCCATTTGAAAGCTCCAAGGAAGGTAAAAGAGTGTGTTCTTTTATGTTTTAGTTTTGCTTTCATATGTAGTTTTTTTTTGTAAGCTCTCCCTAGTGTCTAGGCTAGAGGTGTTAGGATTTTAGTGTGTTTATTTGAGTTTTATTTTTTGGACCAACACAAGACTAACCTCCCCTCTATGTATTCCTTGTACACACCTATAAACATATAATTCCTAATATATATATATATATATATATATATTAGGAATTATATGTTTATAGGTGTGTACAAGGAATACATAGAGGGGAGGTTAGTCTTGTGTTGGTCCAAAAAATAAAACTCAAATAAACACACTAAAATCCTAACACCTCTAGCCTAGACACTAGGGATATATATATATATATATCCTTCATAGTCAATTATAGAACCTTAAAAATTTTCCTTCATCCTAGATAGTTACATTTAGCGAAAGATAATAGCATTGATACTACTATCCTTGCTTTAACACAAATTTCCTTACCCTATAAATAGTTAAATTTAAAAATATTTTGATGTGTATGGTTTGGCCTAAGTAATTCATTAAACCTTCTATAAGGATTATTTCAAAATTGCTAGTATAAATACAAAACAAAGCCAATTCATTTAGATTATCTAGAAATTACCAAGCAAGCACTTATAAAAGCTCAATCAATCAATTATAAAATCAAGCTATTATACCCTATTCGTTCCTATTTGAATATCAATCATAAGACTAGAAATAATATAGGTTGGAGCACTCAAAAGACAACCCATGAGCCATATTTATCACTACATGAATTGTCATATAATATATTACACCCTTGTGCAGACACATTCTCACACATAGTGGAGAACTAAATAAGCTTAAGGCGCTCTTTAGAGTACTGGCTATGTAGGAAACACCTATTGACATAGAGTTCTTTAGGGTCAACCGACATCATGAGCCCACTTACCCATTTTTATCAAGGTAACCTAACCTAAGGTAGAGATTTAGGGTTTTGACCTACAAATAGTCATTGACAAAATGTGCTTGAGATAAAAATACATCAGATGAAAGATGAAAAAAACCTAAAAATACCCAGATGGTCACATTTTGATATAATAAATATTTTTTACAAGATAATTATATTAGGATTTGGAAAGTAGAGTCAATGCAAGTGTCCACAAGTGACGTAAGTGTCCAAGTAGCTAGAAAGAATATTTATAGAATGTGACAACTGTTTCCTAAACATCAGACAACCTAATTCTATTCTTGTGTAGCTTAGATTTATTTGTGCATCATTTCATAAGCTAAGTATTGTTTATTCTATGATTATACAATCAAAAAATTAATTAACATTGTAATTTATATATTTATTATTTTCATAATTTAACACTAAAATTAAATATCATAAATTGAATTATTTAATTGAAATTATTTTAGGAATAGGCTCACTCTTGAATAGCCTATTCCTCTTAACCCTAAATTTACAAAATGGGTTATAAAAATCATTACAGACTTCTTGTTTTAAGCCCTATTTAATGCTTATGTTGTTATTTTGAGAATTAATAATCATATTTTTCACTTGATATTTGTGATTAATAAAATATACTGAAACCATTGTATCTAGTATTTAATATTTTTGATAAATATTATATTTAACATTTTGATATTTTGAAAACAATGATGAGGACTTTTGTATCCTAATATCATTTTTTGAAATGAAATGATTCATTTATCTAGAAGGTATTTTAATTGTTATAGTAATGCATACAAAACATTATCACAATGTCCATTAATGCCATGATAAGTATAAAATGTTTGGATCTTAATTTTTTTACAAATTATGAGGAGGGTGATAATAGTTAGGTAGTTATTTGATTAACCTTTTGCTCAATTATTTATTTAAGACATCATGTGAGTGATCATTGAAAGTAAATTTTAGAGGTTGTTCCTTCCTTGATGTAAAGGAATGATTAATATTAGCATGTTTATGAATAAATTATTTTCATTTATTTAATATATGGTGTGTTATAAGGTGGATTCAACATTATTCCCTAGATTATGGACATCAAGGTGTGTTTGTTTAGTAGGGAGTTCGCTAGCATGTGCACTGTTAGAAGATAATTTGTGATTTAAAATTTTTATTATATTGGGAATATGTGTGTTGATATTAGATGATTAGAGTTTATTATTTGAATCTTAGTTATGTATTTCAATGTCCCCATCAATATTTTTTTATATGTGAATAATACCCAATTATTCCTCTAATGATAATGCTTCATAACAAAGAGCTAGAAATGATTCACAAGTGTGATAGGGTAGTTTCTCTTTTAATGGATATATTAAACCTATATAAAAATATATTGTACTTCCAAATAAATTTGTTGGTAAACTAATTGACATGTATCAATCTTAAATCTTAAAATGTAATCATAAATTTACTTAAATTTGGCTTGATGTAAAGAAGGAAATCACTCATGACTAACCATAGGTCACTCATTTTAAATATATTGTATCAAGAATGATTCTTCTATTTCTAAATAGGTATTTAAGGATACACTAGGGAGGAAATGAAACCAAACAAGTGCATACTCCTCTAGACTCTTAAGAAATAATTGTAATAACATTCGACTACCATTGTAATCATTCATGGTTTCTCGTAAAGATCTAATATGTAGGTAAGGTTCCCCATTTAGATCAAATGTATAAAAATTAGGCATTTAGAAGTATGGATTAAAGGTGAATATAAAATTTTGTGCATAATATAATTACCATAAACTGCATTAAAGTCAACCCAAACATGATATGATTTAAACTCTAGCAGTAAGTGATGTACTTTATCTTGCAAAGCACCTTCAACATGCATTAAGGATATGAATTATTGGGAAGCTACATTGAGTTTATTAAGAGGCTCATTTAAGATTTGAATTATATTATTAATTTTAGCCATTATAATGCTAATTCTAATAGGGTAATAAGGTGAAATGATAGTGTATGCAAAGAGAAATGCAACTAATCTATAAATCAATCCTAGCTCAGAGAAGATAAATCCTACTTACACTTCTGATTGTCGATACATTAGATATTCAAGGTCATGACCAAGATGGATCTACTAGACCTATCCAAGGGATATTTTACCATAACAATATCACTAGGGAGGGTTATAAAGACTACAATAAACCAAAACTATGCAATAACCCTAACTAGATCCTAATTTTTCATATCCACTAAACTAATAACAAGTAAAATAAAGTCTAATCTATTGCTCACCAAAGCTTGTGGCACAAAATGGGTGTAATAAAAATTAAAAGTAAAAATGGATAGAAAACAATACTCATGTCAATGTATACAAAATCCTAATGTATGGAAGATAAGTACAAATACATAGCTATCTACTCTTACAAATGAAGAACAAAGTTAGGAATACTTACATTTAAAGATAAACTTGTTAAACCTCAATCTCTCCCCTGTCCAAGGTGCTTCATAACAGGTTGTTGTGGTTTCTAAGGATGATAAGGACAAGTTAGCTCTAGGATACACAACCTATCAATGCATCTAAAATACTTCTCCACAAGACAATATATTTATCTCTAAATAAATTATGAAACCCTAAGCTATGTTATTTAAGTAGAATGGTGGATAAGTATATGTGCAATATATATATATATATATATATATATATATATATATATCTTATTTTTCTCTTCTCTTAGAATGATGAAATGGATTTGATTATATAGATGGATCTAAGCCTAGTCCTTTCTAAAACTTTAGCTGATAGGGTTAACTTAATCGACTATGTATTGTTATTGACAAAAATAAATTAGGTCCTGGTCTATGTCAACCAAGGGATAACCTAAACCCTAAATGAGTTTTGTCAATTAGAGTATAGGGTCAATGGGTTTGATAGTTTATCATAAACCATCACAAAATATTTTAGGAAAGGAAAGGGATAATGAAGGTGGAAAATGACTATATGAGGGTGAAAAATAGGAGTCAAAGCTTAGGGAAATATTTTCAAGAGATGGGTGTGTAGATAGAAAGTGTTAGTATAAGGACAATAATCCTACAAAGTACCAATGGTCTACCTACCCCTTTCTTGGTGTACCCTTTAAGGTGTGGACTCAAATAAATTGAGACTTGACAAGTTCTTGTAAGAGATAAATCATCAATAACTGATAAAGTTTGAAAATATTATGTGTATACATATGCCCCACTCAAATCTCATCACATGTCACATAGGTGAAACATGGGATGTTGCTTCAGGAAAAGAACATAGAAATACATAATATTGAAGCTAAATAAATTTTAGTAAAGAGTGAAAATAAGATAAATGAAAGGACATAATTGAAAAAAACATGCATTTACTTACCTTAGTGTTGAGGATAAATAATGAGATGTACCAAATAGAGTTAAATAGAAAGAAACTATTTCACCTATGCTAAATATAATTTCACCATCACTAAGGATGATTTCACTGATTTGATAGATAATTTCATTGAAGTGACTTGCATAGAATAGAATTAAACATTAAAAAATAATTTCACCTCTAATAAAGATTATTCCTTCACTGCTAAGGATGATTTCATCAATTTTATAGACAATTTCACTAATGTGACATGCACAGAATAGAGTTAAAGAACAAAAATAAATGATTTTACCTCTACTAAAGATGATTTCACCACTACTAAGGATAATTTTATTGATTTTATAGATGATTTCATTGATGTGACATGTATAGAAAAGATTTAAACATAAATAAATGATTATTCCTATGTTAAATATGATTTCACCACTATTAAGGATGATTTCATTGATTTGATAGATGATTTCATTAATGTGACCTACACAGAATAGAGTTAAATAGCATAAATAAATGATTTCACCTCTATTAAAGATGATTTTGTCATTTCTAAGGATAATTTATTCAATTTCATAGATAATTTCATTGATGTGACCTACACATAAAATATTTAAATAATAGAAAGAAATGATGTCACCTTTGTTAAAGATGATTTCACTAAAGTTGTCTACAATTTCACCATTCTCATAATCTTCAAAAAATAGAGAAACAAAAGAATACAAATCCATAGTTACTAGGATGCTTTCATGGATAAGATACTTGAATTCACTATTATGCAAAAATGATTTCACTATTTTGGCCTGGAATGGAAATTAATTTATTTTTGAATAAAAATGTTGAATTAACTTAATTTCTAGGTTAATTTTTTTAACTAGAAGAATGTGAATGGTTTAGAAAAGGTTATGGGGTGTAACAGGTCCCATTGGGCATGCCATTATGTATAACAATAATATAAAATAGGTTAGATCATTTCTCAGTGACCAAAATCAAAAATAATATTTAAGAACTAACATACTAGGTTTATTCCCTAGGGTGAGCTATGGTAACCAAGAAATAAATACAAAGTAGAAGACAAAAACTAACTTTATAATTTTCTTGGAGATTTAATTTCAAACTAGTTTGAAAAGAGGATTAATCTTGGTTTGTAGGCTCTAAGTCTTTAACAATGTTGATTCCATGTGGGTAACATCTCTCCTTTTCCACACTAAATTAGGCTTGGCATGTGTTGAGAAATGTGAAGCTTATTAGTAGATTCTTGCATAATAACTCTACACTCAAAAAGCTTATCTATAATGGCCAAAAGCTTTTATATTTATATACTTTTTGAATGATTTTGAGCCATCCATCTCATATCAAAATAGAGGGTGGAGAATGAATCCTCAAATTCATGATTGCACATATGGAGTGTGTCAAAAAATCCATTTAAGGCCTTTTTGGAGTATGGAAGATAGTTATAAGGAAAATACAATCATTAGTCCTTTTGGAGTGTGTAAGAAATTTGCATGAGAAATAATATGGAAGAGGGGTGTAAGAGCTTGTAAGAGATCTTAATTGAACACTTAGTATGATGATGTCACCTTGGGTGAGGCAATAATTTAATTTGTGCATTTATAAAATAGGTAATTCCAAATTCATAGAATTTTTCATTATTAAAATATTAGGTTAATTAATCAAGTAATTAATTAACTATTATAGGAAAAATGATTTTGGTAAGGTTGTAAGGTTAATAGAAGACATAATTAGAATTGACATGAAGTGTCTAATTTTAAGTGTCTACAAGTTAGGAATTTAAATATGTCACTACTTTTGATTATGTGGCATTTGAACATGCCTCTTTTATGTGGTCTCCCTAGACAATTTTTTTCATTACATTTAGTTCTCTTGTGTGTGTGCTTGATTGTTTATTGATCTGGGATTATTACTCTCTAGACATTGTCATGATCCATATCATGCATCTTAAGACTTGATGTGATCATATACTATGAAATTCATTGATATATCTACTTAAACATGTTTGTATTATATTGTACATGATTTATACATATATTATATAGTTACCTTAACATTTTGAGGTAAGTCACCTACCACATTCTATCTCCCTCACCTCAAAAATGGGGCATATTAGTGGGGGCATGTCATAGAAGCATGACCACATTTTTAATAATTTTCATATTAAAGTGGGGGAATGTCATTAAAAAATGACCTCCAAACTTATTCAATTCTTATTAAATTGGTATTTCAATGGGGACATGTCACAAATACATTACCTTCACACTTGCACAATCTTTGATTCAGTTTTATGATTCATATATACACTTGGGTCAAAATCTTATACATTGCATTGATTCTACATAGATTTGAAACAAAAAAATTAGATTTATGACATATATAATATAGTTGAGATATATTATAAGTGAATATTCCATGTTAGTGCACCAAAAATTATAAATTTACCAATTATACTATTAATTAAGACATACTAATTACACCAAAATGTATTATTATCAAGTTTTGTTTGCTCAACAGTTGGTTCAAATTGATAGGTTGAAGTGATTAAATAATTCAACCTCACATGATTTATATATGGGAGTGATTAAATCTTCCAATCTCACCATATTAATAGGATACATTGATTAAATCAATCACTATAACTAGATTACACATTCAAACTTGAGTTGTGTGATTGAGATATAATAATCTCAATGGTCATGTCACATCTCATCCTTACACCCAATTGGGAGAATAATATATTCCAATATCCCTAATAAATTATCTAAGGTTTAGGTTTTAACCTATTATATCTCCAATTCTTCATAAATAATCATCTTTACCAAGTTAAATCATCAAAGGGTAACATGGTTACATTAACACATATGTGTACTCCTTCCTTGCTCTATTTACAATAATTTTTATTATTTCAAATCTTAGATTATATGTATTTATTTAGATATTATCATGATATTGGTTACATGTCATACACTAAAAAATCACTCAAAGTGGGCTCAAACAAGGGCAAGGTGTGTTGTACACACCTAGGTATGCATTTATTTCCTTTAGACTAGTAATTTCATCTTTATGCATTATTAGATTACAGGGAAGAAATTGTAGATACTAAAATTGAATATTTATAGTATCTTAGTCTTTTACATTTAATAAATATCAATCAAGGATCTACCCTTAAATTCTAGACCTCCTTACTATCAAAAGGCTCACATTATCCATCTCACTATTCGTAATTACTTATCTCTTAGTCTAATCCATATCATTTTGATGACTTGGGTCTACTGCACTACAAAAAACTTAAAATATGATATACATGCTTCACTGTCAATTTTAGATACATACGTATTTTATATTCCTTTGGACACTACCAACCATAAAGAGACACTACCATCGATGGTAGTGTCCAAATCCTTATCTAGTGTCCAATTGTCAAAAGTAATCCAAATTAAAAATGTATAAAAACCCATGAGTCAACCGATTTGTCTTATTAAACCCTATTTTGAGATATTTTAAAAAGGTGTGGTATAAATACAAGCCTAAGAATTTTCATTCCTCATCTCAAAAATACAAAGTAAGCACCTACCAAGGCTCATTCAATCATTTACACAACTAAGGTATTCTACCTTATTCATCCATATTTATCTATCAGTCTTAGGATTAGTCATACAAAAGGTCTGAATAATTCAAACAGTATTCCATGAACAATATTTGTCAAGTTACAAGATACATCATTGCATGCACCTTAATATAGCATATTTCACCCTTGTGCACACACATACCCACACATAGGAAAGAACTACACAAGTATTAGGCCCTCCTTGGAGTAGTGTCTATGTAGGTAACATTCATTAATAGAGGGATGATAAAGGTTATCTCAACACCGTGAGCCCACTAACCCCTTTTTTTGTAAAATCATTCTAAGGGTGAAGAGATAAGGTTTGATCAATTATTGAAGAATGACAACCTATATCCAAGATCTGAATATGTCATTAAAAAGGTGAAAGAAAACCTAGAATAGTGAATTTGGTTGCATTGAAATCTAGTCATTATTTCATTCCAAACACTTATGTCATAGTTAGACACTAGCATTTATGTTAGTGTCCAAATCTAACATTAGTGTTTGCAGTTACAAAATTATGATTTTTAGAATCTTATGACTGATCTCAAATATTGATCCTACATACTTTCCACCTATTTCCAATATAGATCTACTTTCACATGGTAAACCCATTAAGTATAATTTCTCTTTGATATTACAATCAATTAAACATCTAGATTGGAAATATGTGGAAAGTAAGTATGATGTACATAATTAACATGACACTCATTTTGATCCACAACAACTTAATGGAATAGATCAAAATCAAGTGCAAGAATTATCCAAATTTTGTCATAGTCTTTGAGAGATAACCCAAGAAGTCAATAAGATAATTAGTCTACTTATAGAATAAAAATCTAAGCATCAAGTTAAATTCTCCACATATCCACAAGAATTGCCTTTTCGAGTTGTCAAATTCCCCACTTCCACTAGTGCATCCATTCATATTTATCACATCTAGTTACTTCCATATCATTGTCCTTTAGTTTGGGAACATCACTTGGTTTCCAATAGGTATCCATTACAATGACTAATAAACTTACTTATACTCCTCCAATAACCTCTAAAAATACTACTCTTGAACATGCATTATTGTCTTACAAGCTAAGTTATCTCAAACTAAGCAAACTCTTTCTCATACTAGCCTTTCCATGGACTCATGTTCTTTGTTACATAGTTTTTTGGCACCTAAAATTTCATCTTATCCCTTACTTGTTGTATTTTTGGCTCTTAATATTTCCTTATATGAAGGCAAAGCTGATTATGAACAATGTTTGTGTGCATTCCATGCATCTTATCTAGAATATGTAGATAATGATAAATTATTGACAAAGCTCTATCCAATAAGTATCAAAAAATATGCTCATAGATGGTTTTATGATTCTATTATTCAATCAATAAAGTATTATAATCCTTTAGCAAATTAGTTTTTAACACACTTTTCAATCAACATTGGTGAAAAGATATGATGTTTTCAATTTCAAAGCTCAAATAAGGGTCCAATGAAATAATTAGTGAATATATTATTAGATACAAGACTATGCTAGAAAAAATGACAAATCAAATGGTTGATAACTATCTCTAGGATATTTTCACTCAAATTTTGTTATCTCCATTTTAATATTTAATTACATTTTATAAGCTCAAATATTTGGATGAGTTATGTCGTATGATAAAAGAGTGTGAATTCAAATTGATGGCTTTGAACAAGCTCAAGTGCACTTCAAATGCTCCTTATAATTCAAATTTCAAGTTTTAAAGCAAGCCAAATTAAAATATAAAACCCAATGAAATCAAGAATAAATCTAATATTAAAATTAATGTTATCTCACAACCAACACAAAAGCTTCAATTACAAGCTCCACCAAGGAGGTAATTCTCAAGGTTACCATCATTTCCTCATGTATTGTTGAAAAAACTACTTGAAAATAATCTAATCTTGTTTGCAACAAATAGATTATCTTACTTGGTAAATCCAAGATTAGATAAGGTAATCAACTAACATCTATTATGATACTATTTATATTAGGAGCATGATCAAATTGGATATTCTAAACCTAACTAAGGGATATCTTACCACACAACCCCAAAAGAGAGGGTTCCAAAGCGTCTAGGAAATTATGTTATGCAATAACCCTATCTAGGTCTAATTACATAAAATAAAACTAATCTAGTGTTCACCAAAACTTATGGCACAAATGGGGATGGTCAAATAAATAAACAAAAACCAAGGGATCATGGTAGGAAAATGGGGGCCTAGATCACTTAAATTGGAAGATGGAAATCAATTAAAACCCTATATTTATACTAAGTCTAAGCATAGAGGTAATCTAAGCAAGGATTTCTACATTCAATACATAATAATTTATATAATATCTACATATCAAATGAAATAATGAGAGTTAGGAATACTTATCTTTGGGTGAACCTATCGATTCTCAATATCTCCCTTGGCCAATGGTGTTTTGTAATAAGTTGGTGTGTCTTTGCAAGGATCAAAATATATAAATCATATATAAGATAAACTACTACTACTTTTCATCCAAGCCTTCCCACAAAATAATTTATCTTCTCTCCAAGGTAAACCCTAAGCAATGGCTCCTTTAAATGCAAATTTAGTAGAATTGTGAACTATAATGATGTGAAATGAATGCTCATCTGTATTGAATTGAAATGAGCCTTATATTTATAGTGATGTGATTTTAATTTTAAGGGATCTATGGATTTTAAAACCCTAGGTGTTAAATTTATAGAATATAAAAATTAAAGAATAAATATGCAATAAATACAACCACTAATTTGTAAAACAATTGACTAACTTAATTACTCTAAAAATAACAATGAATTATATAAGTATCTACTTATCTACAAACTAACTAAGATGAAGGAATTTGAGACTAGAAATTGGTACATAAATTGTTCAAGGTGTCATAAATTGGAATCTAGACTTAAAACTCCTCTGGTATAGTGGTGTGGTTCTCTAGATAGTTATATACTACACTAGTGTCCTCATAGGCACAATAATATCCCTTGCATACAAGGACTATGAGCTTTTGGGAGGACCTTCACATGTGCCTGATATATTTGTGCCTATAAGGGTGAGCCTTGATCCACTATCTATGACCTATTTTTGACTAAATTGGAATGTAAAACCCTAGACCTCCATGTCATTAGGGTATTTGAGGAGCACAAGTTAAAAAAGTGTAAAATTAGCTAGATAGGCTCAATGTGACCTCAACACCCTACTATGTTGAGAATTTCCTACATATAAATACCTCAAGAGGGGATCAATCCTAATGTAGTTATCCTGCCTAAGTGCTTAATGCAAGTGTAAGTGAATGTTAGTATAAGTGTCAGCTTTAGTGTTTTGAGTATGCTTGAGACAATAAATATCAAAAATCTAAGATTAAGAGTGTTTTAGATGGATATATGTATAAGTATGGTAAAATAGGGATTAATGACCTTGATTTCCACAATTATTTTTGAGTTTGTTCATGAGTATTTTCATCTAATTTCCATCTAGTCAATAAAAAGATAAAAGTAGTGTATATATACTGAGGTGGTGCTTATTGAGATATATAATAGGAATAATCTAACCCTAAGGTGTCTTGAGAAGTGGAAATATGTCTTTTAGAGAAGAAAAGAGATAAGGTATAGTAGTGAAGTCCCTTGGTCACTAACATGGTTTGCTAGTGTCCAAAGGGTCATGTTAGTGTCTAAATGGTAGAATCTTGTGCCCTAGGGGTCTGGATGCCTATGAGATGGTCTAGGATATCTCTTGGTATATTTGAAGATGGATTAAACCCACACAAAAGATAGATAAAGATAGAAATAGGACCTAAGATAGGCCTAAGGATAAGTTAGAGATAGGGTGGTCTCAAATGACACTCATTTTCACTCAAGTGACATTTTATATGACTACATTTCTACCCCCCCCTTTATTCTAAAAATGCATCAAAGCAAAATTACTAGGATAAAGTAAAAATAAGCATATCTAGACGTAATGAAGAGGTGAAGCCCTTGAATCTGGGTTTGAGTATGTAAAGTGTGCTCCATTTTGTGTTTTGTAAATGAAAACATGAATGAATCAATCCATAATAAAGAAATATCAAAAGTAAATACAAAACTAAGTAAAGAGATGGGGGGAGAGAGAGAGAGAGAGAGAGAGAGAAGGAATTAATACACCTCACTAGGTATGTGAACCATTGAAAAAACCTGAGGACATCTTATATGTTTGTAGTTGGTGATTAAATGGTAAATAACTTGGATTAAGCTAATGGATTGCTAAATCCTCATTGTGAGTGGCTCAATAACTCAATCTAGTTTTAACTCTATCATTGGCCACTGCTATTTGGTGGATCATAAACTGTGAATAATTTATATTGGAATGATGGCTTGTCCAACCCTCTTATGTAGGTGGCTCAAGAACTAAAGTAGGTTATTACTCCATCATTACCTACCCATGTGTATTAGATGAATCTGTATTAAAAATACTTAATGTAATAGAAGCTATGTGATGTATCTAAAATTATATAGGATGGCTCTAGGGCCACTAAAAAAATGAAATGAAAATCAACTCAAGGGGCTCTCAATCACTCGGTTATGTAGCTAAGGGACTACTCAATAATGTAAACCATTGTAGATGGTGTAAGGCATTAATCTAGTGAAAAAAAATGTAAATGGTGTCTATATTAAGAACATGAATATTGACATGGATTTTTCCATTCCATCTGATTAACTAGTGAAAAAGTGAGCATACGAAAATAATGTTCCATGCGCATTCCCCTAATTATGATATCTATGCATATGGATTATATATTGGGTTATATTAATCAATATCTAAGCATATTTTGAAAATAAAACTAAAGTGATAATGCCACACATGATGCCCCCAATCTGAGTAAATTGGTATGATTTTGTGTAAAACTAAGCATAGCTGATAATTTGTGACTGATACTGTGCAAACCTAAACTATAACTCTTGTACCTTTTTGTCCATTCTAAAATTTCATATTTCTAAAGTTAATGGAGGTAGTGCAGTCCCTTGGACAATAACACATCATGCTAGTGTCCACTAGGCCATATTAGTGTTCTTCTATATTATTTCTATGCCAAACTATAATTGATCTATGTCTGATTGTTTTTTGTATGTTTTCCTAATTCTATACTCTATATCTTGTGTCTACATGCTGAAAAATGTATTTGAAGTGTAACCAAATAGCCTGATCTTTGTGATAAACCTATATGAATGCCCCCTCTTTTTAGGGGAGTTATTGAACCTATACAATAATTGTCCTCAAAATAAAATCTATGCAACCTTTATGTTAGCCTAAACATATATGATATCCACATGATAAACTAATATAATGTGTATACATGACATCGAAATGTAAAATAATCTGAGCATAAGTTGGTAATGTATGTGGTATGCTAGATCTAGCATTCACAAAGTTTCCAAGATATATATAACAATGTAAGCAAATATATGAGAAAGAAATCAGGATGTAATATATGTAAACTACTTAGGGTTATGGGGCATGATGTCCATAAAATCACCCAGTGAGGAAAAGGAGATGTATGAGGGCCCTCATGGCATCAAAAATTGAGTTTAATTGTAACAAGTAAGAGACAATTATCATGGCCATGATACATACATGAGAGCAACATACAAATATATGAGGCACACAGATTATGCCAATCACCATAATATAAGGGACATGGTCACATGTCACTAAATTTGAGAAATAAATACATAAAAAAGGCGTGTTCAAATTTCCACATACATAAAGAGTAATCAAGGTTGGCTTAGAGCCACATGGAAGGACATGTTCAAACGTATGCATACACAATCAATAATGCACACTCAAGGACACTGGCACATATCCAAATCATACATATAATGAAAGGAATTTGCATAGATCCATATAATAATGGCATATTCAAATGCCCTTGTAAAAGCAAAGAGGCACAATCAAATTTAAACTAGGAAAGCTAGAAATTAAAATATGCATGAACATATGGTACAAATCCATATAAGAGTAAAGATTTACATAATATAAGTCTATAGTAGTAGTAATTAGCAAAAAATCTGAGTAGTATAGGATGATCAATATCAATATATAATCAATGTTAAATCTATGTTATGGAGTATAAAATTATATAACATGGTAAATCATAAGTTGTGTATAGGATGCCCCCAATGGGTGAAAGTATCAATGTTGAATTAGTGTATCTATGTATGTGCCCCCAATGGATAGATAGTATCATATCTGATTCTATGTAATGGACCTAAGTCTTGTGACAATATGTGAACACTCGAAGAGAAAAAGTGAAGCATGTATGTGTAGACACTTAGTTTTGGCCACTTTCATGCCTAAACTAGGATTCAGTTCAATTTCTAGCACACAATGTAATTTAAGCCTAAAATAACTTGAATACCCAAATTCAACCACATACGGGATTTAATTTCTTATAAACATGGTGAGGCTTTCTTATTTTGGGTATTACCCATATGCACCAATAACCTAGTTTATTTTCAATCCTAGTCAAATTACAACCTAGTAATTTGACATTCTTCACCTCTTGATCTATTAATTTAGAATATTTAAAATAATTTCCAAAATCTAAAAAGAAAAGTAATATTAATTATATTACAAATCTTAAGTAACTTGCCTAAGTAAAAATTTCAAATCCAATTAGTGAATTTCATTTACCAAAAAGGGAATTTTTATCTAGATATGAAGTCAAAGGTCAAAAGAGCTAATAAAGTGATTTATTAATTCATAAATATTCCAAAAAGGTGAGTCAAAACCTCACAATATCTAAAGTAAGTTGTTATACCTCATAAATATCTAAAATTGAGGTGTCAAGACTTCATGATTGCTTTGACCCAACCCAGGGTTAGCTTGACTCAACCTATGTTATTATAGACTCAACCAAAGTTAAAATTTAACCTAACCTCCCTAGGGTTAGAGTTAGTTATTAGAGTTATAAATGCAAGTTCCCACACCACATTCCAATAATATTTTGTGTGTAAGGTTATTATGCATGAATGCCTTCAATAATCCATTGAGATTAGTGTTATAATGCCCATTTTATGCCAAGCTTCACACCAAGTCAAGCCAAAAGTGATAATTGGAGAAGTACTACCACCATGGAGAAGCATTTACAAGATTCTCCAATGTCATAAACCAAGCATGAACATCTTTATTTCAATAATTAGACATCAAATTTGATAAAGGAGGTAAAATACTTATGTTGTTTTTATCTCTATTTTGTGATTGTGTTCATTATTTTATGCTTTCCCTCGTTCTTAGGCAAGGGTGTTTAGTTCTAGTTTATTACTATGCAAGGATTTTTTTTATCTTTACTAATAAGTAACTAATAAACATTTGTGTATTGTTATGCTAGTCATAATTAGCATTTCTATTTATTTAATGCACTTTAGGCATATCTTACCACATTCTTTACTCTAATAAGATCTACCCCCTTTTCGCTTGTTTAAGGCACTAAATCCATTCTTCTTGTCGAGGTTGAGTTGCCTTCTCTCCAAATTTCATTGTAGCACATCATTAATGATAAAAACTATAGAGTAAATCACTTACAAGAGCTATACTTACTTGATGGAAAGTGCATGGCCACCTTAAATAACCTTCAGGCATATCAGAACATATTAAGAGGCCAATACAATCGATGCATTAAGCATCATGAATTCAATCTTGGTAACCTTGTGTTAAAATAAAATCAAAAAAATGTAAATGTTGATATAAAGAAGAAAGGAAAGTTCTAACAAAACTAGTTAGGGCCTTATGTGGTTATTTTTAGCTATGGTTATGGAGCATACAACCTCACCATGCTAGAAAGGGATGAACTTGATGAACTAATGAACATAATGCACCTCAAATGTTTTTACACTTTGAATTATTATCTATAAGGGTCGTTTAAGTTATGTCACATTATACCTGTTCTTTGTACTATACCCTATAACATTATATCATGCCTTAACCCTTTGCCAACCAGTTATTTTTACCTAACCCCACCCATCACATTATGGCCTTGGTTCTAATTCATTTGTATTTCAGGCATATTCGATTGTTGATAGATTCAATTCTAGGAGTTATTTCAAATTCAAACATTTGAATGGTAGTATATGAAAGTAGTATGATAGTGGTCCTAGCAATTGCATCCTTCATTTTTTGTTGCATTCACTACTCATGCAACTCATTATAACTACATATGGTCAAATTAGTACCACTAGCCCTTTGAAATGTTTTCCTAATTATAAATACCTTTGGAAAAATTAGGAATAACCCCTTTACGATGAATTACTGCATTACCTTTCCATCATTGTTGTCATTTACCTTGCCATTTGCCTATTACCTAAACTTTTTTGTTCTTGTTAGATGCCTTTTATGTGGGCAAAACTACAGTGACTTGAGGTCCTATGGGACTATGTAGGCAACAGTCAATTTATGTTGAGGTCAACTTAGTCACCCCTTACCACACTTAAACCATTTTGTGAGCATTTTTAAGTCACACACTCTCATTATTTTTCAAGTTTAGACCATGTTGTATCTCATAATTATTGATTGAGTTGAGATACTAAAAAGCAAAATATTGGGAACTTTTCCAAGATTTCACCACTATAAGTATAACTACAATGGTTTGAGGTCCATTCAGACTATATAGGCAATGCTCAGTGTTTTTTGAGGTCAACTTGGCCACCCTTAATTGAATGCTCTCATTATTTTGTGAATAACCTAATCCACGCTCTCACCATTTTATGAGTTGGACCATTCTTATCTCATAATTATCTATTGAGTTGAGATGTGTAGAAAATTCCATAAAAACATTTGAAACATTTCAAAACCCCTAAACATTTAAAAAGACCTAGGAAAATCCTAAAAGTCATATAATCATGAAAAATGGCTTAGAATTTCCACGAGAAATATGAAGTCACAAAAAATTTTAGGGATGGATTCTCTTATCTATTTAGTTTCATTTCTAGCCAACTTTGGCCTTTTTCCTCCCATTTTTGGGATAGCAACATTGACCTGAGATCCAAAAGGACAATGTTAGTAGCACTTGGATACATGGGGTATGTTGGGTTAGCTTGGCCAACTTAATTTATTTTTTGATCACTTATTTGCCTTAAGGATTTCAGGATTCCTATCTATTTCATGAGTAACCACTTGTCCTTTAGTTTCCCTATCCTTATTGGCCTTAATCATACACTCTCATCATTTTACGATTTGATGTTGTGAACATTGTGTGTTCAAATTTTGGTGTACTATTGACCACCTAGATTTTTATGCTTTCATCATTTTGTGAGCAACCTCAATAAACACTCTCTCTATTTTATGAGTAACCTCAACCAATATTCTCACCATTTTATGAGTAACCTTAGCCAATGGTCTCACCATTTTGAGAGCAACCTCAGTCAATGCTCTCTACATTTCATGAGCTCATTCTCATTCCAAGCCATAGATGTATTAGACACTATGAATTAACAATTTAGTTCATTTGTGGATACTCATCTCTTAACTTTTAGTTTTCCCTTAGCATAAATCATGATCTCACATTTACATAATTTATTTGTGTTGATGCTTTCATGACTATGAACGTCATCCCCCTCTTTTCATACACACTCACCATTTTGCGAGATCATTCCCATTTTCCTCTACAAGTCCATCATGTTTTTTATCATCATTTTTCTTCTATCCCATCTCTTGGGAGAACTACATTTGGCCTAAAGTTTGCATTGTATCTTGTGTCCACGAGACTATATAGGAAGCATCCACTTGCCTAGTACATCTAGTGTCAAGTCATCTACCCCTTCCTTTTTTCTATCCCCCCCCCATTTTATTTTTGTGTCATTGTCTCTTATAGATAAGGGGAAATGATTACCATCTTCTTTATGTCATTATTTCTGATAGCTTAGGGGAATCCATTTGCCATCTCACCTTTGTGTCATTGTTCCCTATATCCTAGGGGCAATCGTTAGTCTTTTATTCATGTGTTGTTTTACATGTGTCATTATTACCTAGCTTAGGAGTCACCCTATCACCAAGAGTATCACCTCTATTACACATGCACAAATAATTTATATTATGTTTTTACTAACATTATGATTAACCATTTTTTATATCTTGATGTTTGTTTAGCTTTTTTTTTTTGTTTTCCTTTGTGTTTTTAGAATAGTTTGTTTATTGAACTTTTCTTTGATTTGGATTGTTTATTTATTTTGATTCTTTTGTTTTATTTATTTATGGTTTTGTTTGTTTGTTTTATCTATCTGTTTGTTTATTTTATCTATCTTTATTTTTTCTATCTTAGTTATTTTGTTTGTGTTTTGTTTGTTTATTTTGTTTATCGGTTTTTGGTTTTTTGTTATTATTTATTTGTGTTTGTTTATTTATTTGTTTGTTTATTAGTGTTTTATTTGATTATTTGTTTATTGGTGTTTTGTTTATTTTCTTGTAAAGTTTCTATAGTCTATTTTTATTTTGTTGGTTTGTTGTTTGTGTTTGTTTGTTTATTTTATTTTTTTGTGTTTTATTTTATTTTATTTTGTTTGCTTGTTTGTTTTATTTTTATTTGCCTTATTGCATTTTTATTTTTCAGTTGTCATATGGTTATTACACTTTATTTACAATAAAGTCTTGATTATTTATATCATGTACTTAGGCTTTGAATGTTTGTTTTTAGTCTTACACGTAGTTCATTTTTTATATTTACACCTAGATTTTAATGTTCATATCTTATTCCTAGGTTGTTTATATTTACATTTAAACTAATTTTTTCATGCTTAGGGTATATATTTTCATTTTAGTTCATATTTATACTGCATAATATCACAAGCTATATCAAAAATTAGGCATAAAGAGACTATTAGATCAATGTAATGGCATTACTTTTATGATATATCAAAACCAACCAAATACACAAACACATGCCTGAATCCATGAGTAATAAATAGATAAAAAATGATTTATTATATGTTTATATAGATGTGCATCTCTAAATAAACATACATATAAGACATACAAAAAGGAGTAGATAATATAATAAAGAAACATCTCACAACCATGGCACAGGCAATAAATGAATAGAGCATACATGAGCATAAGCATCAACAATGTTAAACATCCATAATGCTAATCAATGTTAAACATGAGATAAACAAGATAACAACATGACAATGTATATATGTCCAAGGAATATCATATGCATGTACATCATCCTTAAAGGATGTAAAACTGAATTTCAATGTATCTCAAATGTCATAATACATCGAGTATATGTACATATCACAATGGTGCCTCAAAATAAATCAATATGTTGATATAAGAAGTATAAATCCATATGCCAAAATTGTGCCAAAATACCAAGATTTTCATAATCAACTCTAGCTATGTGTGTCCATTGCACCTGTGTCTAGAGGAGGCCCTATTGGTCCTAGTGATGGTGACCATGGATGACAAACTAACTAACCTGAGGCACCTATAACATGAGTCCTGGTGTAAGACCAACTAAATTTATTAATTTCCCTCTATACAGCCTAGACCTCAAATGAAGCAACCCGGTGTTCCTTGGTCAAGGTTATCTCATCAGCTTGGTGATAATAAAAGGCTCCATCCTTAGCTGAAGGCTCTCTATAATCATCTAATAAAATATAGCCTATGTAACAACTCTTTAATATGCATCCTACTCTTACCTAAGCCTATCAACATCAGCCAATGCCTAATCTATATCACTAATGGGTTAATCCCTCTTTGTAGTATGTTAACCCTACACCTATACCATCCTATCAATCTCAACCTTTAGTTAGGTGATCTTTGACTAAATATGATTCATATCATCATCACTCATGTATAGGGTGCTTTACAAATCAACCACCTACCATTATAAGCTGGTGATCTCCCCCACCTAGGTAGTCATCTCCTACTCTAACATGCATGTGTCCCTATCTACTATAGTTGTGTCAAAAGGCCCTACCTAGCCTAGATCAACATGTCTACCTATAACCCATGTATGTTAGGATTAATCACCATCATAGCCAATCCATATTCTCCATCATCTCCATCTCCCCTATCATCTCCTTTAATGAATCCATCATCATCATTTCACCTCATCTACTCTGGCAAGTGTTGTCATTACTGTTCAATGTCTCAACCTACATCTCCTCAATGTCCATGGGCATTTATCTCCCTTATTATCTTAGAACTATAAACCTCAGAGGGAAAACCTATACCCACTAGTGAATATAATCTGAATTAACCCCTACATTTGCATCTCTTCCTACATAGGCCTAAGCAACATGTGGAATGTTGATGTAACTCATAGTAGCCTCATTCTTATTGATAACAAGATTATCCAAACTAATATCATGTGAAACATGTGCAAACCATATAGGCCCCTCAGGTAGATCCTATGTGAATCCAAATTACCAGAGTACCCAATCAGGGTGGTACTCATTGATAATGTGGGACTATCTACCAGTCAAAAAGCATCTAGTCATCATATAAGCCATGTACTATCCATATCAAAATGAATACAATTGGTATGTGAGGTAAGGCCTCCAAATGAAAAACTATGGGGTAAGATCATTGAACATTCAATGATATAAATAGATCTCCCCTTATGCCCATACATACCTACTCCTATCTACACCCATTCATATGCCAATGGCTCTTTCAAGTCTCGTACCTATTATTTCCCTACTAGTAACTCAATAGAAATTTAATCCCATCCATAGACCATTAGAAGAGTGGAGGCCCTAATGTTTTGTCACCCATGATACACTATCATATGTAGATCTTGATAAAGTTGAGCTAGTATTGTCACCCCCATGAAAAACATGTAGACTCATCCAACATACTCTGCACTATGCCTCCAAGGCCCATATGGAAGTATCAACCACCATTTTTAGGTGTAAATATGTCATTGATAATGGCCATGAGAATAATGACCTTCCTACCAACAAATGCTAGTGGTGATGGATCTATAACAGGTAAATCATTCGATCAAATATTTGTATGTTTGTATAAGGTCTATATCAACCTTCCCCTAAAACATGGCAATGCTCTGGTAACTAACCAAATCATCAAGAACATCTTGGTTCTATATTGGTGGTGTGTAGAATAATATTTATCTATGCATCGATAACTTGAGGATACGTTAGGTATGTTCAAGTGTCATGGTTACCTCTCTAGTAGGTAGCCAGAACATAGAAGTCTAATTATGCTAACACTCAGATAGTACACTCAAGTATGCTTAGTTAATTCAGATGACTCACATCTATGCCACATCATGAAGGTCTAGAGCCTATAAGAACCCAACCATACCCTCAGTCTAGATCTGAGGGGTCCATAGATAGTGTGACCATTGCTCATGGCATGTCACCATAGCCAATTACTCTTACAAACATAGTAAATTTAGTGTTAGCAAAACTCTATGTTTTTACCTAAGCCTAAGCCTAGTCTATTAAGCCTAATTGACCCTCTCCAAGAGGTTAGACCCATGTCATGTCCCTGAACCAGTTATTTTTGGCTTCTAGGGTGAAGTTGTCATTTTCTAAAATGACAAAGTCACCATTTAAGCAATTTTATACTTTTTAGGTGATATCACCATTTTTTTTTCAATAAAATGGAAAATTCAATTTTAAATGGGCAAAATTTTCATTTCATTTATTTCCACCCAATTTTGGTGATTCTACCATTTCTAGGAATGATGACTTCATTCAAAGTCAACATTTTCCTTGGTAAAGCCATCATTTGGCATGAAATGCAAATGGAAACATCACCATTTTTAACCTACAACAAGTAATAAATATGGTAAGAGGAGCATTAATGACAAGTTTTATTGTACTCACTAGTGTTCCATCATGGTGTGGCCACATGTTCTCTCTCACGTAATTTGAAACATGATGTCTAGCTCCTTCACAGGGCATTTTTCTCAGCTCATTGCATAGAAAACTAAAGCTTAAAATATTCAATTAGCTAGGGTGAAAATGAATTGTTTTTCACCCCAGGGGTGAGTATATAGCCAAAAATTTGAATTTTTACCCTCAAGGCCTATAGTTCATTATGTGTTCTCTAGGAAGTGTATTTTTTGCATCCATGGTCCATTTTTCATGCCATTTAATCCTAAATGCCTTATTTTTATGTTTTTCTTAACCAGACTATCCTTTTGGGCCTCTTCTAAAACCTATTTAATAACATTATTTTGCTACCTATACCTTATGTTTGTTTGATCATGCATCTTCAAACTCACATTTTGGATAAAAATGTGTTGCTATTCTTTACCATCTCATCATAAATCCATTCTACAGATTTTTCACATAAGCTACCCTTGCTAATTTGCCCTAGTATGGTAAATTCTTTTTCAGTCAATCAACACTATACCCTACATTTCTAAGGAACACTCATTTTAAATCACATGATTTAGATGTGCGAATGATTATAACCACCTTGGGAAAATCATTCTTTTTTTATTAATTTAATTATTATAACCGCTTGTGGGCAAATCATTATTTTTTCCATCCTATGCTAATGATTATAACCACCTCTAGGTAAATCATTATTTTCCTACTCCACCCACCCTACCAGGGCAAATGCTTATTTCACTGATTATAACCACCTTTGGTAAAATAAATTTCCTACATTTTTTAACTAATTATAATTGCCTTTGGGCAAATCAATGTTCTTCCCACCACCCTACAAGGTAAAATACCTATACCACTACTTATAACTGCCTTTGGGCAAAACAGTGTCACACCCTTCATTATTGATTATAACTACCTTTGGGAAAATCAGTGACTCCACTACCATTAATGTTTACAATTACCTTTGGTAAATTCAATAATTCCACCCCTATTTCTACTAAATCATGTCAGTTTCTTCATTTTAAGGGAACATTTGATGACTCTATTTTGTTGCCCACTCCTTTGAGGGTGAATCAAGGGATAATTAACCACACTTTGGGGAATGAACTATTTGGCATAGTTGATTTTTTATTCTTTGAAAATATGTTATTATGCATGTGTCTTCCAATGCCTTCTCAAATAGGGGCAAACTATAAACACTTAGTTTTGACTAATTTTGTGCCTAAACTAGGACTTGGTTCAATTTATAGCATACAATGTAATTTAATCCTAGAAATCACTTGAGCTCTCAAATTTATCCATGTAAGGGATTTAATTTCTCATAAACATGAAGAGGCTTGCTTATTTTGGGTATCACCCTATTGCACTAATAATCTAGTTTAGTTTCAATCCTATTCAAATTGTGACCTAGTAATTTGACATTTTTGGCCTGTCAGGCAATTAATTCATAAGATTTAAAACAGTTTCTAAAGGCCAAAAATAGCTAATCAAGATTAATTACATTTTAAATCTTAATTAACTTTCCTAAGTAAAAATTTCAAATCAAATTAGTGAATTTTATTTACCAAAAAGGAATTTTTAGCCAAATATGAAGTCAAAGGTTAAAAGAGCTAATAAAGTGATTTATTAATTCTTAAATATTCCAAAAATGTGAGTCACAACCTCACAAATATATAAAGTGAGTTGTCATGCCTCATAAATATCTAAAACTAAAATTTCAAGATTTCATAAGTGATTTGACCCAACCCAGGGTTAGCCTAACTCAACCTAGGTTAGTATAGACTCAACCAAAGTTTAAATTTAACCTAACCTCCATAGGGTTAGAGATAGGTCTTAGAGATATAAATGCAAGTTGTCACACCATATACCAACAAGATTTTATGTTTCAGGTTATTCTATAGCAATTCCTTCAAGAATCCATTAAGAGTAGTGCTATAATGCCTATTTTATGCCAAGATTGACACCAAACCAAGCCAATATCAAAGCAACATTGTAAGTGACCATTAGAGAAGTGCTACATCCATGAATAAGTATTGACAAGAATCTTTAATGTCATATATCGAGCATGAACATCCTTATTCCAATGAGTGGACATCAAATTTGACAAAGGAGGAAAAATACTTGTGTTTTTTTTATCTCTATTTTATTATCTATTTCTTTATGTTTTGCTCCCCTAGTTCTTAAGGAGTGTTTAGTTATAGTGTATTGTTATGCATGTATTTTTGTTATCTTTACTAATAAATAAGTAATCAACATTTGTGTAATCTTTGTACTCCTAAAATATAGTATGTATGATAAAATCTAACTACACTAACATAGATAGCACATGTAGTACCTAGAAAATATAAGGAAATAAACATGGAAATACATAAAATCTAAAAAAAATATTTTCTAAGAAATTTTTAAATGTTTTGGTATTTCAAACTATTATATTATTTTTGTGTTTTATTAATATAAGCTATGTACAAGCAATCATGAGAATGAAATTATATACAAGTGGAAGAGTAAGAGAAACTATGTACAAGTAATGTTGTAACTAAATGAGAATATGTACAAATGTAAAGTAGTGCCTCTATAGACCTAAGAGCACAACCATAAGATGTGAATAGTCAAATGGAAAATCTAATGGGAGATCATCCAATGCCATATACTAAATTTTCCAAAAATCAAATAAATTTTTGTCATTGTGATCATCATACCCTATTTTCAATAAGCCTTATCCTTAACATTAGTCTAAATACTTTGCATTTGAATGGCATGATGCTCTACTATATAATAATCCTCCCATGTGTTCCTAGTGTAGGCAACATTGGATCGTATGGTATCTATATTAAACTTGTGGTTTTCATCTATGCCTTCATGTAGAATGCAAATTGTGTGTTCATCATAACTAAATGTCAAACATTTTTCTATATAATCAATTGTGGAATCCATTTCCTATAACAATGTACTACTAAGTGTAGCTTATATCTGAGTGCCCATGTTCATGACAAAAAGAAGTGTGTTAGACACCTTAGGGCCACATGCAATTAGTAGTGTGATATGTCCCAAGGAATCCTATTAATGTATATCATATTATATCTCAATCTCCTGATGTCTTATGTGTTGTAAGAATTCCAGAGTGCAAGTATAAGGATCAAATTCCTCATCGATAATAATGTTAGGGATGTATTTATCCTTGGTAAAAACCCAAATAGTCAATATATCATTTCTTAAGTGTTTATGTTAGTGAAGAGTCTATTATGGTGCTCATACTGGTGGAGGTAGAGGCTATGTAATATGAATACTACTCTAAGCCTTGAACCTAATCAATTTTTACTTTACTATTGAGCATGTATATGTGTCATGTCTAGTAATCTTGTGAAAATGTAAGAATGGTCTATTATCCTATTGAAATAATTTATTAATGGATTTGTGGTGAACTATGGGTAATGCCATCAATCCTCTATCAAGTAATATATGTAACATCTATTGTGGTCTATTTTTATGTACTACATGCTTGAATCTGAATAACTAATCCAATTTCTAGAGATGTAACCATATATACTAAATGTATATAAGATTATAGATTTAATTGAAAATGAGTGCCCAAGCTTGTATTTGTGGAACCATGAACTAGTGGTGATGCCTACGTAGTTAAAGACATAAGTGACTTAGAATCATTTATGTACTCTTTGGGGCCTATTGGTGTGAATCTCAATCTACATAAATAATCATCATTATAAATGAGTGTTGTATCATCCCCTATGGTGGCTTGGGAATATGTATCATAAATTTGGATATATACTTTCTCTAAATTAAAAAGTAATGGTAATTATGATATGATAATCTCATCATCCACTGTGGGTGAAGATAACTATGTTTTAGGAGGGTCCTCCTCCATCATGGGTGAAGGTAATTGTGTTGTAGGAGGATTTAGAATAGGTGTATAAATAAAGTGATAGATTACCCAACCTCATATGTATGAATCTATTCTATCAAAATCATGTGAGGTGGGAACTCTAGGTGAATGTGAGATGTCCCATTTGGAGATGTAGTCAAAGAAATAGGTTCAATAACTCTATAATATCTAAATGGTTGGTTATCAGTTAGACAAGTGTATTAATGTATGTCATGTAAAAACTTAACACATATGTGAAAATTAGATGGTACTACCTCCATGGCATGTATCTAAGGTCTCCCATGTAATAAATTATAATGTAAATGATTATCACCTAAAACTATGTGGATAGGGTTTTTGGCCCAATCTTGATATCTAATGTAATAGTGTCCAATGCCAGTTTGGGAATGTCATATAAACCTCTAATGTTCTTATATGTCTTCTAAATGTATGATATATCAAACCTCATAGTCTGCCTAAATGTGAGGTTGCATATGTTAAGTCCTAAACCACTATCAATTGTAACTCATTTAATAGTGGTGGTCTTTATTTGTGCTTAAATGAAGAATGGTAGATTCTGATCAATAACTAATTATGAGATGAAATCCACATTGGAAAAAGATATATAATCACCAATGTCCTTGATAATGTTCATGATAGATTCAAAATAAGTTGGCTCTGTGTCATGAGGAAAAGATGTATGATTGAGTTTTTGAAAAAGAATATCTTTAAAAATAGTTTCTTTTTGGATTAATTCCAATATAAAAACCTTAGCTAGTGTATTTATCAACTGATCCATAATATTATATGTTATGTGTTGATATGTATGTCATATTGTATTATGTTGGGGATAAGGAGGGAATGTGGGATTATGTTGCTCCTATGATGAGGCACTTGATTTCATCTAGTGACAATTCAAACCATAGGGTCTACTATTTTTTGAGGGTGAGTAGTAGAGGCAGGATATGAGTGAAGATAGTCAATTGGTCTAGGTGGAGGAGGGATAAAAGGAGTCATTTGAGATATATTCCATCAATTAATAACTAAATTTAAATCAAATTTGGCCATGCAATAATGCTCTCCATAGAAGGGGGCTCAATATTATGTGGACTATTGTGTGAAATAAGCTAAAATCTAGCATGATCTATGAGAGGAGTGACATACATGTGCATAATTATAAAAATGGCAAGTAATAGGCATGTAAGACAAACCAAAATATTTTGTACCAAAAAGTAGAAAATGGAATTTTTCATGATAATCATGATGAAAGGTTACAAAATGAAAAGTGATCAAATTTTATAAATAAGAAGGGAAATTGTAATGGTACACTAGGTTTTTAAGTAATATGTTCATAGTTAGTCGAATTCACCAAATGATTTAACTTTTAAGTGATTTATGGAGTTTAAAACCCTAGGTGTTAAAATGTTGTAATATTAAAATTAGGTAATAAATATGCAATAAATACAATGATTTATTTATGCAATAATTGACCTAATTTGATTATTCTAAAATAGAAATGAACTACACAAGTATGTACTTAGCTGAAAATTGACTGAGACAAAGGAATTAGATGCTACAAACTAGTAAAAAAGTTTCTCAAGGTGTCATAAACTAGAATATGGACACAAAAAACCTCTTAGATAAAAGTGTGGTCCTCTGGATAGTAGCACACTATGATAGTGTCCTTAGTGGTGAGGTAGTGTGCCTTATAGGTAGGGACTATGAGATTTTGGGAGAACCTTCGCCTATGTATGATATGCATGTGTATGTATGGGTGAGCCTTGATCCATTATTTTTGACCTATTTTTTCTTGATTTAGAATTTGAAACATTATACCTCCATGTTCTTAGGGTATTTAAGGAGTATAAGTAGGAAAAGTGTGATGATAGTTGAATAGGTTGTATTGATGTGGATTTTATTCACACCTTAGAGAAGTTTTAAATGAGGTAACCTCTAACATTTTAGGATCTCTATGGAACTAGGTTCCACTCTAGGGAATAAGTTGTAAGCATGTGGTTAAAACAACTAGGTGGTGGAGTAGTAGGTTGAGCCTGTGGGTTGCTTAACCAGGTTTGTGGGTGGAAGACTATCCTATGGTGGTAATATGTCAAATAAACTCAAAAATTAAGGGAGGGTAAGGAAAAAAAAAATGTGTCTTTGAAAAGGATTTTCTTGTTGTCTCTTTACTGGACAAGTATCTCAAGAACCAGTGTTTGTTATTTGTAGCTTTTGTACACTCATGAAAAAACATGGTTGGAAGTATGGGATTAAGAGATATAGGATTATTGATGGTCTCAATTGAAGGTTTATCTTCTTTAGGATACTGTTGCACACCTTTAGATAACATATTATAACTTAGACTAAGAATTTATCTAGGGTAGTTGTGGCTCACACCTAGAAGACTAGATCTAAGGAGATGCCTCTACACACCTAAGATTATCAATTCAACTTGTAATAACTACTTAAATCAATTAAATATATCAATACTAATAGTTATTGCACATATAAGACTAATATTCATTAATAAAATAGTCATATTCATTCATAGCATTGGCACACATCAAAATTATTGAATCAATATAAATAAAGAAACTTCAAATTCACTAACATAAAAGGGGAATAATAAAGAACAAACATAGTTGCATGAAAATCAATTCCTTGATTTCTTATTATATATTCATTCAAAACTTTGACCCCTTGAAAAGGGGGTTCTACATGTATATAAAGATCTTAGGGAGGGGTTCACTTCATCCTACAAGTTTAAAAACACTTCATTTACATCTTAATAGACTATAAAATAAGTCTCGATTACATGTCAATAAATTATATATATCTCAGTCATGCTATGTGTGTATGCTACCAAAATAATTTAGTTGATTATAATATAAATGCAACTAGGACTTATCTATTCAGTTATGACTTCTACATGTAAAAAATTGTGCAAAATTAGCCTTCATGCTAAATTAGCTCTTGTTTAATGTGTCTCAAAATCATCATCAGAATTGTAGTTGTACTCATAGATGCACTAGTTCATTGAATTGTTGTTACCATGGGATCTATAACATGAGATGGTGTTTATGTGGTTGTAGTTTTTATTATTATAGGTCGAGTCTATGAATTTTGTGGAGTAAAACTAGAAGGTGGAATTTATTGGGTTGCCTTCTTCTTAGCATCTAGCTCCTAGTAGAGTTTATACACCTTAGCGTGTTATGCTCAAATTAGGTTCATATCTAGGATATTTGACCTAGTCATCCTACTCATATGTTCCATTAGCTTAGTGTGTTCTATCTTGTTGGCCCTAAAGATAACCTAGAAGACTTCCATCTCTGTTGCCTTTTTCGTAGCTACACTCATTTTGGCCTTAATGTCTTCTAAGCTTAAAATTTACAAAATCCACTTGAATTCATTAGAGGCTTGCTTAATCATTTGATAAAATATGGCCTAAGTCACCATCTTCCATTTTTTATCTTGAATTATTATCAATTTGAATTCAATCAATATTTTCTCGACCTATTTCTATTGCTCAACCAATTTATTCTCTAGAGCCTTGGAGGATGATACCCAATCCTAGGCCTCTTGTATTCTTATGAAAGCTAAATTCAAAGATTTGATGCCTCCAATGGGGTCATCAAGTACAAGTGGCTAAATTCCTTATTTGGGTTATATAAAACTAAGAAATTTAGCTTATTCTCATCCTCCTTGAGAAGCTTTAATAGTCTAGCTATAGAATTAACATGGGGATCCAAATTGACTCTCAAATAATGAATTGAATCAAGAATCTCATATAGCCCAAGTGTTGCATTATGTACCTCCTACTCAAATATTTAGGGAAATATAATTACCTATTGTTTCTCCTTGAGATTTTCTAACTCCTTTTTGAGTTATTGTCTAGCCATTTCAATCCCTTCATGTATGGCCAAGATTACCTCTATATGGGTCTCTATGTATGACTTGAGGTCCTCAATATATGGAGACTGACCCTTATTCATATTTTGTCTCTTTATGAGGGAATAGACCTCTTCCCTTTCCTTCATGATCAAATTTCTACCTGAGCTATCCTTAATTTTCCTCTTCCTTACCCATTGTACTGATGTTGGAGCCTTATCAAATAATGAGCTCATTGTTGGCAGCTCAATGATCTTTGAATTGGGCATCTTAGATGTCGAGGCTCCTAACTCCTTGGTCCAATATAAAAGAGTGAGATTTAAAGGATATGGTGATTGAGATTCCACTTGTACATGCTCTTCAGGCTCAAGCTCAGTTTCAGTGAAAGGATTGGACATTGATGGCCAAATTATTTTTGACCAATTTATGTTTCCAAATTATGGCATTGGATGCACAACAAGGACCGGTTGTTTCTTAGGATCCCTTTCGATGGTAACTACTATGGTTGTGGAGGTTGGTGTTAAAGAGGAAAATGGTGAACCCAAATGGGTAGAATAATAATCAATTGGAGTGATGGGTTGGGAAATGGCTAGAATTGACAAAGCCTTGGTTAATGGGGTAGAGATGGAAGGAAAAAAACTACAATAGTGGAGGGTAGATCAGATGAAGTGGTAGTAGGTAGATTATAAAATAGATACATAAAGAAGAGACCCATAGAGAGTGACTGAATAGGAATGCATGTATAAACAACTGGTGTAAGGTTGATAGAAATTATAGGTAAGGACATCAAAGGGAAAAAGCCTAAAGGGGCTATGAGCAAAGGACCCTTACCAAATGGTTCACCTATGAGAGGTGCCTTTTCCTTCAGTGCTTGTAGGATTAATAATTTGGCCTAATAAAACTCCTCTTTATCCACCTTATGTGTTGGTTGGGTCTATGGTCTATCTCCCTTAGGATTCCTTTGATATCACTTGGTTACTCTACAAGCTTTTGGAACTATTGCCTATTAGGGAAGAGAAGGGGGAACAATGTTAGGTGTTGGGGATGAAGCCATTATTTTTTATTCATCAAAGGATTCTAATCAAATAACCCTAACTTCTTCTCTCTATGCACTATCTCTCCATTGAGTTAGCTCCTCAACTAGCTCTTTCTTAACTTGTATCCATTTAAATGTTGACTCTTGAACTGTGATCACTTGTTACTCTTCTACTTATGTAGAGGTAGGCATTTGTTCTTCTTTTTATTGTTCATCATGTGATCCAATGAGTAGTGCCTCACCTACCAACTTTTGTTGGTCATATGCTTGGGCTTGAGTTATTTTGGGATCTTGTCCCTCTCCTTCTAGTTGTTGTGATGGCCTTCCTCTCCAAAAATCAAAAGATCTCCATCCTCTAAGAGGTGAGATCCTAAACTTTGCTTCATCAAGTGTGAGAGATGATTCAACCTAAATCACCTTCAATAGGTCCTTTCTCAATCCTATATTTTTGGCCCTTTATTTTACCTCTTCATCATCCTTAGCATTTAGGAACAAAAAATCATGATCCATTAGTTCATGTTTGTAAGCAAGGCCAAGGGTGTTAATCTTATTATAGACTTTTCCATGAGGATCCCAATCTCTATGAGGGAGGGTAGGTAATGTATATGCCTTCCTAGAATTCCCTACCTCCTTAAACTACCTATGAATTATATTTCATTTTCCCAATGGTAATTTGGAGCCATGGAATGTGGCCTTCTTATTATTTGTTAATTCCTCATCAATGCCATTCCATATTTGGTATGCAATTTCTTGTTTAGCTAATTTTTATGTAATGAACTTAGGGAGATGAAGAGGATCCACGTTATGGCTAGCTACCAGATAATGATGTACTCTAGGTAGAGCCAAGAGTCTCCTACATTATTGGTAATTTAATTGACTATGTTGGGTGAAATTCTTACCAAAGTCTGGTCATGGATGACCATCTAGACCTTAGGATAGAGGTCCTCAACAATCTTTGTTATGTTTCCAACATATGATTATATGTGTAAAAAACTATAATAGTCACAAATTTTATTTTTTATCATGTCTAGGATGGGATCCCACAGGACTCCATTATGCCTATATATTGTGCCCATAATTGCATCTAATAGATAAGACATCATGTAGAAATTTCCTCCCAATGGACTCTTATCTTTATTCAAGATTTGTTCTTAGAGACATGTGTTGATTACTACCCCCAAGTCATAGGTGTGATCTGAGGTACTTAGTAGGTCTAGTAGGGTAACACACTCTAAATGTAAGAAGTAAATGCTTGCATGGCTAAAAATTATATTTAGCAGTGTCATTCTCACATGGATTCCCATTCTAAATCACGTGATGGGAATAGGATTTTTGACATGTTATTATCAATGTAATGAAGGTATTCATCATCTCCTATTCTCCCTTTGAAGAAGAGGCCCTTTAGTAAATATATTCATGGCATAACCTCTGGCTTCACAACTATGTAATGTATGTCTTGACATTTTGAAAAAATCATGTCCTTTATTAGATGCTTATCCTCAGTTGAGATGTCTTCTTCAAGTACAAAGGAGTCTACATTTTCCATTGCTACCCATAATGTTGAGTAATTTGGATAATGACCATCAAATATAGTGGCATCAAACATGATGTCCATATACTCTATGGAATCCTTGATAGAGAACCTAGATGGTGATGGGGCTCCTTTGTATGACCTAGATGATGATGCCCTAGTGGTTTGATGGATACTAGTATGATCCAAGATTTTGATAATGGTGTATAATAGTGAACTAAATTTCATAGATAATAGATCATTCTGGTAGCAATTAGGGATTTTTGGATCACTTGAGGTTGAATTTTACTCGATATCTTTAAGATGGAATGATGTGAAGTTGGATGGGGCTTGATGTTAATATATTTTTTCATTGATTTTTAGTTCATGCACCATTAATCATCAATGTCTATGAACTCATTTCCTTCATTAAATTTGAATTCAACCACCTTGTTCTAGTGTACATGATACATCAGATGCCTTGTCATTCAGGGTACCATAGTATTACCTTTCTTCTTTTACCATGTGTCATTATGTATTCCAATCAAGAGACATCAAATTTATCTTCAAGCCTAAAGACTATAAAATCCAAAATGATCTTTGGAGAGATTGGTCCCAAAATACTTTATCCCAAAGTTATCAAAACAAAGTTTCCAAAATGAAACTTACTAAAGGCCTAAGTTGCTAAAGGGAATCTTCTGATGAAATGTCTCTAAATTGAAATCTCCATAACAATATTGTCGATGATAAATTACTCTTCGAGAATATTGGCTCAAATGAAAATAGTCACATAGAAATTCCTCGAAGAGAGAGCTTCCAAAATGAAATTTGTCAATGAGAAAATTTCTAAAGAGAGATTCTGAAGAGAATCTTTTCAAAATAATACTTCCAATGAAAAGTCTCCAAATTAAAGTTACCAAAAATAATATTTGGACACACATTCATTGATACAAAGCCTCTAACATAAAGCCTTCTGAAACAAAACTTATGAATGAAAAATATGTCAACCAGAAAGTTCTTAGAACAAATTTGATGATGCAAAGCCTCTGACAAGAAAGTTTTCAAAATAAATCTTTTTGAAGTAAACCTTTTGATGAAATATTTTCAAAGTGAAAGTTGTAGATGAGAAAATTTCTTGAAACAATATTTCTAAAGTGAAAGTTTCCAAAGACTAAGTATTCTTAAACAAATCAATCCAAATTCTTGTCATGCAAGCCATTCTTCCCATCTTTTCATTAATAGGTTAGTTTGAATAAGTGCTTCAAAATGGAAATAAATATGACTCAACATGATTCAATGTTTAAAGCATAAAGTTTCAAACAAATAATAGCAACCATCATAATCCTAAAAAAATACATAGATACCTAGATAATATATTCATTATTTACAAAAAACAAATGGGGTCCCCACTTTTCAGATAAAAAATATAGGGTGGGGTGTGTTGAATATAATAAATGGAAACTCACAGGGGTGAATACTCTCAAGATTTCAAAAACCCAAAATCCATGGTTTTAAAATCCCAATATCAACCAAAACTTTATCTCAAAATAAATACTTAACCTAGAAATGAAAAGAGACTATTAATAATGGTATGCAATATACTAACTCTAATTACACCTTGGATATGTTTGTGAAAAGCATTGTTATTTATCTCTTATCTCAAGATTTTAGGTAGAGACATGGGGTTGAGCCATAAGTTGTACTTTGATTGGGTATTAGCTATATAGATGGGGAGCTTGGGCATTGCTTTGTTGCCAACTAGGCATCTATAGCTCTAACAAAGATACCTCTGATCACCTATTCCTCCTCCCTTCATATTTTTTGTGATGCATGATACATTAATCTTATTTCATCATGTAGGATTCAAATCCCTTTTCATTTTCTTTTGGACTTTTAGATTATGACTTTTTTTTGTTTTTTTAATTTATTTATTTTACTTTTCTCTATTTTGCTTTCAAAAAGAGGGAAAATGGTGACCACAATGAGCTAGTCTTAGTTAAAATTTTGATTTAATCAAAATGTCCCTGTCAGCGCTTTCCCATGTCTATGATTATTACCTTAAAAAGGTATTAATTTTTTATGTGCATTTGACCCAAGTGAATAAGAAGAGTTTTCTAAATTTGCACAAAATTATGGAATAAATTTTCACATACTTGATGAAATCATTTGCTTTAGGACATATTCCTGGTTAATTCTCTCATTGATTACGTAGATTAAAAGTTATGAACTACAATATGCATTACCCCTTGATTTGGGTTGGATTCAAAATACCTCAAACTATGTTTGATTATACTAGGATTGACCAAAATATGACTGACATGAAATCAAAATAAAACTATTCTAGAAAGTAGGAAAACTAGTGAAAGGAAAAATGCTAATGTAAAAACACGAATTAGTCTAATAAAAGCAAACTACTAAAAGTAGTAAACTAACTAATAAATGAAATATAATCTACTCCTACCTCTACTAGAACATCTATTATTACTCAAAGACCTCTCCAAATGGGGAGGCCATGAATTAATGCTTTAAAAACTATCCATTAACTGGATATGCCAAATCATTACCTTGACAATCTTTTAAATTAAATGCATTATTACCAAAGATTTTTGAGATTTGATATGGTCTTATCCATAGCAGGGATAACTTGTCATGTATTCCTTTTTTTCATGGGTTTTGTCCTATAGTAACACCAAGTTTGAGACCCTTAATTCTTTGAATTTCACTCTCTTATTGAACCATCTCTTGACCACATCTTGATGTTTGTTGAAGTTTTATAATGATTTATCCCTAGAGTCTTCCATTTCGATGATATCTAGTAATCTAGACTCTATTTTTTCATTGGGCTCCATGTATTCTTATATAAATTTATATGTCAAAAAATTTAGCATGATTGATAATATTGGCTATTTCCCATAAACTAGCAAATATGGTGAAGCTTTAAGGACCTATTTATACCTAGTACGGTATGCCCAGAGTGCATATTGTAGTAAAAGGTGTCAGTCCCTAGGTTTATTTGAAAATGACTTCTTGATAGAATCTATGAGGTTCTTTTTAGTTTACTCATCCAATCCATTCCCTTGCAGGTAGTGATTAGAGGATGATCTAATTGTAATCTAATTATCATGGGCCCACTCAATGAACTTAACTAATTAAAATTCTATCCCATTATCATAAACCAAAGAGATAGGGGTGCCAAACATGGTTGTGATATGTTTTTAAAAAAAAATATCACATCTTGGGCTCTATATTTCTTGGTGGCTATTGCCTCTGTCCATCTAGTGCAATAATTTGTAGCAGTTAGCACAAACTTGTGTCTTGCTGAGGAATTTAGGTTTATGACACCAATGAATTCTAAGCCCTATTGGGTGAATATCTTACCTTCAATCACAGGTTGTAGAATCATTAATGTATATACCTCTCTTTTTTCTAAGATCTAGCATTCATGGCACATCCTTACATAGAAATGAGCATCCTTAAAAATCATCAGAGAGTAATAACCCATTCTGAGTATTTTATAGACTATAGTATTTCCAAATGGATTGTCGTTGCCTATATTTTGATGCATATTTTCTAAGATTTATTGAGCTTCTCCATGTGACATACATCTTAGATAATTTTGTTCATATATTTTTTTGTACAACACTCCTTTCCTGATCATTTAATGAGCAACCTTGAGCCTTAAAACTCTTTTTTTCTCTCTTTTGAGTTCTTGGGGGCATGTTCTAGTGAGTAGGAATTGAATAATACCTGAATATTAATCTTTTTGGGAGACCTATGTCTAGTAGACCCCTTTAATGGTGATGCATGGGTATAGTTTAGTCATTAATTAGACTATGTCTTATTCTCTAATGATCCTAGTGGGTTTAATTTCAATATCAAATTCATTTACTTTTTCCATCCATTTACCTCTATGATCCCCCAATTCATTCTATCCTAGCATAAAATTAATAATAGGATCTAGTACTATGGCGATGGTCTTATTTTGGAGGATGTAGTGTCTAAACTTTTTAACTACTTTGATGAGATCAAAGATTGTATTATCAATCAAAGAATACTTAAGCTCTACATCTTTCAAATTAGTACTCATAAATGAAATAGGATGTTTGATTTCTTCTCTTTTATGCATAATAATGGTAGCAATAGTATGTTCTGAGTTGAATGAGTATAGGAAAAAGTCTTTGGTGAAATCAGGGCTTACTAACACTAGGGCTTGCGAAATAGCCTTCTTTATGTCTTGGAAGGAATTCTTAGTTTTAGGCATCCACTCTACTTTGGAATTTTGTTTGAACATTGTGTTCAGGGGTCTAACAATATTTACAAACCTTGATATAAATTTCCTTATGAAATTTATCTTTTTAAATAATGATTTGAGTTATTTTTTCTATTTGGAAACATTATTTTTGAAATTTCAAGAATCCTATCTAGGTCAATAGTGATCCCATCCTTAATAATAATGTAGTATAGCATCTTGCCTTTGATAATGGTGAATATACTCTTCTTGGGGTTAAATGATACCCCAAACTTCCTACACCTTTCAAAAGTAGATTGAATATGGTTGATATGATTAGCTCTATTTTTTAAAAAATTGTGAGATCATCCATGTATGTAATTATGCACTTTCCTATCAATCTTTGGAATGCATGATCCATTATTATTTATAAATTATCTCCAATATTAATCAGCCCAAATGGCATTCACTTATACACATATGTTCCCCATTTTGTAGTAAAGGTTTATTTCATCCTATTTTTTAATTCGATGAGTACTTAATTGTAACCAAAAAAATTATCCAAGAAAGACATCATCTTAGAGCTGCTCATAGTTTGTATTACCTCATCTAAGGAGGGAAAAGGATAAGTATCCTTCTCTAAAGCTTTATTCCAATTTTTGAAGTTGATGCAAATTTTGATCTCACCACTCTTTTTCATAATCAGAACTAGATTGGATACTCAAGTCGAATGTCTAATAGGAAAGACTATCCTAGCACTTAGCAACTTTTCCACTTCCTTTTGAATTAATTGTTCCAAGATAGGATTAACTAAACTTTACATTTTCATAAATAGTTTATGATCAAGATTGAGTGGAATTGTATGGGTGATGACTCTAGGATTAAAAATACTTAAGTCAACATAGGTCCATGTGATTACATATTTATATCTGCTAATCAGTTTCTTGAATTTTTGCCTTTCTTCTGGTGTGCAGCTTAAGCCAATATTTACAGAGTGTGAATTATTTTCATCACCAAAATTTTTTGAACTAAATTTATATTCATTAACCTTGAGTTATCTTTGTAATTAGGCTTGAGGATCTATATCAAATGTCCTTTCCAAGGTGACCATTCCCAATGGGAAGTGATTATATTTTAGCTGGATAACACCCTCTTCATCCAATCCTTCATGGCACCTACGATTTATTTCTTCATCATCAATTATTTGAGATTTAAATTGTCTTGAATTTGTCAAAAATTAGATAATTTTCTAGTCATCATCAAATACTTGAAAATTTTCAACATTGTATGGTACTAAAGGACATTGTACCAATTCAATGGAGAACTTATGGATTTTTTACTCCTATAAGGATGCCAAATTCATTATTGAATTGACTAGTGAATCAATAACTCCATTTTGTTCTCTCAATATAAATACTATGTTGAAATCTTTAAATGATTCAATTAAATCCCAATCTCTATGCATGTACTTATTTAAATATGATAATTTAAATTTATTTTTATTTTTGACCTAGTTAATATGAGTTCAAAATCTCCATATACCAACAATTCTATGACATTATTCTTGAGGGCAAACTATAATCCCAGAATTAGGGATTCATATTTTACTCTATTATTAGTGCATAGGAATTATATCATGTATATTCCAATAGTTTCTCTCCTTGTGGATTAATCAGATTGATAAGTATGCCCTATCCTTGCTTATATCTTTCTCCATCGAAATGGAGGTCCATAATTGAGAAGGACCCAAATTTTCGTCTAGTGCTTCATGAAAAATGTGTAAATGATAAGACTATGAGATTTATAACTTACTTCTTCATTGGTAGTATTGTACTTTATAATGGGATGCTTCATCCTTAGCTCTTGATCGATCTTGATCTAGTTGGTTATGCCTCTCCAAGATTTGAAAAGTCTATGGAAAGATATCCATTTAATGTTTTTGACCAATCTCTACTCAACAACAACCCATACCCTTTAGTAATATCCACTACCAATATATTGATAGTCATTTTTACTCTATGTCCTAAGGAAACCTAAATTCTCACATCGTTCATCTCTCCAAATGTAAGCACTACTATTTTATCTAGTTGTGACATAGTCCTCTTGGATGGCTTTGGTGTTAAACCAAGCTTTTGGCAAATGGAATTCGGCATCACCATTGTTAAATCTCCAAAATATACTAGGAAATTGTGTATATTCTTTCCAAATGCCCTAATGGTTAGCAAGAAAGGTGGAACTTCAGGATTGCTTTTGTATATAGCATTAATTTTGGTTGTCTTGGACTTTTATGTGATAGACTTACCTATAATGGACTTCCATAAGAGTTCCTTTTGCTCTATGATTTGTGCTAGTTCATGAAGAGTGATGTTGGCCTTAATTTTTTTCATATCCTCGACAATATTATATCCCCCTTTATTTTGATCCTCTCTATGATGAAGCTGATCATTCCCCTTAGGGGGAGAAGGATTATTGTCAACTTTAGGATTTAGAGGGATGACTATATTATTAAGAGTAGAAGTAGTAAATGAATACATGTTCCTTAGATTACAATCATTGCTATTGAATTGTTAGAATGATTACACTTCATCAGAATTATCCTATGAGATATTATCATCTTAATTAGGGAAGGAGGACTTAAAAGTATCAAAGACCATAACTAAACTGGAAGGGCTATATTCATGAGGGAGATCTAGAGTATTCATCATTTGATATTTTCTAATCATCTCTCTCTGGAATATTTTAAAGGCTATGTCAAACTTTATATAGTTTGACTCTCCATGTTGAGATGTATTATGGACTCTACACCAATTTAGAAAAGCTATTTCAATGATATTGAGTTTTAGAAACTTGTTGGACTATTGTTGTTCTGCATTGTTAGTGGGCCTATTGAAAGGCCTATTATATCTTGGAAAGGTATATTTTGATTGTAATTTTGATTATTGGTATTACCCATCCTCTTATACATATTCAAGAAGTCATTGCTCAATTTTTGAACCATTCTTTGTAAAGAGTCCAATTCAACTTTGTTGGAGTCAAAACCGTGAGTAACTATCACATTGGTCTTAGCATGATGTTGATTCTATTGTTTGTTATTCTTTCGTGTTTGATTGTTCAAGAAATCATAGTTTTGATTCATTTTCTACTACATCATGGGAAGCAGAATGTAAAAATAATTCTAATTAAATGCAGGGGTATTCTGATTCACACATGGAATTATATTCAAGGATAGAAGTCCATTGTTGAATGCTTTACCTCCCAGATTATGGGTGCTAAGTTGTGGATTGATATTTATGTCTATTTTTTTAGTTTCTTGGAATGCCAAATCTAGAGTATTGGCAGTAGCATCTCCTTATAAGAACACTATAGTAATAGGATCCAGGGCATTATTATATATCTCAAGCATTAAATTTAATGCATAATTCAACTAAGTGTGACTCTTAAATAACCTTGCATTGAAGGCTCAGATTGACTTGTTAGGCTCACTTTTCATGCTAGTAAAGAGTTGATATACCATACTTGGTTTAGTTAACTACCCAAATTTCACAAGGAATGTATTTTATCACTCATTCCATGAAGTGATCGAATTTTCCTATAAATTGAGATGCCAATTATAATAAGAATATTGTAGAGTAAATGGAAAAATCCTTTATGCAACATCCTCATGGATAACATTCATTAATCTCAAGGTGAGCTTGAAATATTTGATATATTCTTCAGCCATCCTCCCACTTGAGGGGGATAAAGTAGGTAGATACTTTTCTAGATTCTTGGGTAGATCATGTTGGTCCCCAGGGATGGTAATGATGGATCTAATTAACTAGGTTTGGGCCATAGGAAGTTTGATAGGTGGGATTTTCCTTACATGGGAAGGTATTCAAGCTTTATGTATCTTAGGGATGATAGGTATGTGTCTAAGCCTCCTAAATTTTGATAATGGTGAAACTAAAGGGATATATTGGGCCTTAAACCTTGTTAATCTCTTAGTTGTCTCTATAATGATGAGTACCCTATTTATTGGGAAAACACACAAGTGTGACCTATTTCTAGCACCATTTTTTTCTTATTCTATTGATGTGGGTTTTATACACACCTTAGAGAAATTTTAAATGAGTTAACGTCTAAAATTTTTGGATCTCTGTGGAACTAGGTTGCACTCTAGGGCACAAATTATAGGTATATAGTTAAAACAACTAGGTGGTGGAATAGCAGGTTAAGCATATGGGTTGAGTGGAAGGATGCATGGATTCTAATAAAAAGGATAAATTACTAGGCAATTTGGATGGTTGGAAGACTATTGTATGGTGGGAAGATCTCAAAAAAAATTAAAAAGGAAGGGATGGTAAGGTAAAAAATAAGTTTTTATGACTTTGAAAATGAGTTTCTTGATATCTCTTTAGTGGACAAGTAACTCAAGAACCAGTGTTTGTTGTTTGCAGCTTTTATACACTCATAAACAAACATGGTTAGAAGTCTAGGATTAAAAAATATAGGATGCTTAATGGTCTCAACTAAAGGTTTCTCTTCTTTAATATATTTTTACACACCTTTAGATAAGATATTACATCTTGTACTAAGAATTTATCTAGTGCAGTTGTGGCTCACACCTGGAAGACTATATCTAAGGAGATACATCTACACACCTTAGATTATCAATTCAACTTGTACTAATTACTTAAATTGATTAAATATATCAATATTAAATATATATTACACATTTAAGACTAATATTCATTAATAAAATAGTTAGATTCATCTGTATCATTGGCACACATTAGAATTATTGAATCAATATAAACAAAGAAACTTCAAATTTATTAACATAGAAGGGGAAGAAGAAAGAAAAGATGTTGTATAATAATCAATTCCTTTCTTTCTTATTATATATTCATTCAAAACTTTTACCCCTTTATAAGTGGATTCTACATGTATATAAAGATCTTATGGAAAAGGTTGCCTCATCCTCCAAGATTAGAACACTTCATTTACATCTTAATAGATTATGGGATAAGTCTTGGTTGCATGTCAATAACTTATAAATATATTAGGCATGAAATGTGTGCATGTTACAAAAATAATTTATTTGATTATAATATAAGTGCAACTAAAAATTAACTATTCATTTATAACCACTACATGTAAAAAAATGTACAAAATTAGCCTTCATGTTGAATTGGCTCTTGCTTAATGTGTCTCAAAATTATCATTAGAATTGTAGTTATACTTGTATATGCACTAGTTAATTGAACTATTATTATCATAGAATCTATAATGTGAGGTGGCATTGATGTGGATGTAGTTTTTGGTGATGTAGGTGGAGTCTGTGAAGTTTGTGGAGTAGAACTGGGAAGTGGCATTTGTTGGGTTGCCTTCTGCTTAGCATTTAGCTCATGGTAGTGTTTATACACCTTAGTTTTCTATGATTGAAGTAGGTTTATATCTAGGACATGTATCATGTTCACCTTGATCATTTTTTCCATCAACTTAGTGTGTTCTATCTTAGTGTCTCTAAAGCCAAACTAGAAGACTTCCACCTCTATCAACTTTTTCCTAGCTATGATAAATTTGGCCTCAATGTCTAATAATCTTAAACCTTATAGACTTTACTTAAAGCCATCAAAGGCTTGTTTAATTATTTGATCAAATTTGTCCCACGTCATCAACTTCCATTTATTATCCTAAATTGTTTTCAAGTTGAGTTTAATCAAAATTTCCTAGACCTGTTTCTCTTGCTCAGTATAAGAGCCTTAGAGGATGATACCCAATACCAAGCCTCATGTGTTCTTATTAAATATAAATTCAAAGAATTTTATGCCTCCAAATATTTCATCAAGTCTAATTTGATATATACATTATTAGGGGTATATAACACCAAGAAATTTAGCTTATTCTCATCGTCCCTGAGAAGCTTGAATAGTTTAGCTAGAGAATTAACATGGGGAGCCAAATTGACTCTCAAAGAATGAATTGAATCAATAATCTCATATAGACTAAGTGTTAAATTTTTTTAATCTTACTCATTATTTTAGGGAACTTAAATTACATGTTGTTGTTCCTTGAGAGTTTTTAAATCCTCTTAGAGATCTTGTCTAGCCATTTTGGTCCCTTCAGGTATAGCCAAGATTGCCTCTGTATGGGTCTTCATGTAGGACTTGAGGTCCTCAATATATGGGGACTGACCCTTCTACCTATTTTGTCTCTTGATAAGGGAATAGACCTCTTTCCTTTCCTCCATGATCAAAGTTATGCCTGAGCTATCCTTAATTTTTTTCTTTCTTACCCATTGTATTGATGTTTTAGCCTTATCAAATAGTGAGCTCACCATTGGTAGCTCAGTGATATTTAAATTAGGCCTCTTAGAGGTCGAGGCTCCTAACTCCTTATAAAAATTTAAAAGAGTGAGCTTCAAGGGATTTAGTGACTGAGCTTCCACTTGTACATGCTCCTCAGGCTTAGGCTTAGTTTTAGTGGAAGGATTGGGCATTGATGACCAAATGATTTTTTACCAGTCTATGTTTCCAAATTATGGCATTAGATGCATAATAAAGATTGGTTTCTTCTTGGGAGACCTTTTGGTGGTAACCACTATGGTTTTGGAGGTTGGTGTTAAAAAGGGAAATGGTGAACCTAATTGGGTAGAAGAAGAAACAATTAGAGTGATGGGTTGGGAAATGGCTATAATGGATAAATCCATGGTTGATGGGGTAGAGATAGAAGTAAAAAAAAACTATAGTAGTGGAGGGTGGAGTAGGTGAAGTGGTAATAGGTAGATTAGCAGATGGGTGCATAAAGAGGAGACCCATAGAGAGTGACCAAATAGGAATGAATGTAGAAAAAACTAGTGCAAGGGTGATAAAAATTATAGGTAAGGACATCAAAAGTAAAAATCATAAAGGGGTTATGAGCAAACGACCCATATCATATGGTTCGCCTATGAGAGGTACCTTGGCATTTAGTGCTTTTAGGATTAATACCTTTCCCTATTGTAACTCCTTCTCATCCACCTCTTGTATTGGTGGGGTATGTGGTGTGTCTCCATTAGGCTTCCTTTAATAGCACTTAGTAGTTATGCCAACTTGTGGAACTATTGCCTAATGGGTAAGAGAAGGGGGGATAATGCTGGATGTTGAGGTTGAAGCCATTATTTTCTCTTCATCTGAGTCCAAGAAAATAACCCCAACTTTTTCCCCTTGTGAACTATTTCTCCCTTGATTTATCTCCTTAGACATCTCTTGCTTAACCTGTATCAGTTCAACTATTGAAGCTTAAAATAGGATCACTTATTCCTCTTCTACTTGTGTAGAGGTAGGCACTTTTTCTTCTTTTTGTTAATCTTATGCTCTAATGAGTGGTGCCTCACCTACCAATTGATGTTGGTCCTATGGTTGGCCTTTAGCTATTTTGTGATCTTATTCCTTTCCTTCTAGTTGTTATGATGGCCTTCCACTCCAAAAATTAAAATATCTCCATCCTCCAATAAGTGATATCCTAAACTTTGTTTCATTAAGTGTGAGAGATGGTTCATCTTAGATCACCCTCAATAGGTCCTCACTTAATCCTATAGTTCTAGCCCTTTATTTCACCTCTTCATCATCCCTTGCATTTAGGAATAGAAAATCATGATCCATTGGCTCGTGTTTATAAGCAAGGCCAAGGGTGTGAAGTTTATTCTATACCTTGCCATGAGGATCCCAATCTCTATGAGGGAGATTATGTAATGTGTATGCCTTCTTGGCATTCCCTACCTCCTTCAACTACCTATGAATTATGTATTGCATTCTCCCAATCATAATGTGGGAACCATGGCATGTGGCCTTCTTGTTCTTAATTAATTCCTCATCAATGCCATTCCATATTTGGTATGTAAATTCCTAATCAGTTACTTTGTCTATGATAAACTTAAAGAGCTAAAAGAGGATCCACCTTGTGGAAAACTACCATGATAACAGTGTAGTCTAGGTAGATCTAATAGTCTCCTACATTTTTGGTAAGTATCTTGGCTATGTTTGGAGAAATTCTTGCCAAAGGTTAGTTGTGGATGGCCATCCATACTTGAGGGTAGAGGTCCTCATCAATCTTTGCAATGTTTTTAACATACGATTATATGTGCATAAAATTATAATAGTTACAAAATCTATTTTTTATCATGTCTGGGTTGGGATCTCATAGGACTCCATTTTTCCTATACACTATGCTGATGTCTACATCTAATGGATAACACATCACATATAAATTTCCTCCCAATGGCCTCTTATCTTTATGCAAGATTTGTTCTTGGAGGTGTGCGTTGATTGCTTCTTCTAAGGTATAGGTGCGCTCTGAGGTACTTACCAGGTCTAGTAGGGCAACCCACTCCAAATGTAATAAGTAGATGCTTGCATGGATTAAAAAATATATTTAGTAGCACCATTCCCACATGGATTCCCATTTTGAATTGAGTGATGGGAATAGGGTTCTTGACACATTCTTTTAGAGTGAAAGTTTCTCTAGGGAGAAGCCACCTCGATATAGATTGCTCTACATTATTGGCCTTCTTCCATGTAATGATAGTATGTAAATCTAATGTGACATATATAGTGGGTAGGCTCAAATACCTATTAAATGTGTCCCCTATTATATAAATTATAATTGTGTTATTAACATAATGAAGGTATCCATCATCTTGTATTCTCCCTTTGAAGAAGAGGCCCTGTACTAAATCTATACATGGCATAACCTTCAGTTCCACAGTTACATAATGTAGGACTTGAAATTTTAAAGGAATTAGTTCCTTTACTAGATGCTTATCCTCAACTGAGATGTCTTTTTTGAGTGAAAAGGAATCTATATTTTCCACTACTCATAATTTCATGTAATTTGGATAATGAGCATCGAATACAGTGGTGTCAAACATGATATCCAAATACTCTATGGAATCCTTGATAGATAACTTGGATGGTGTCAAGGCTCCTTTGTATGACCTATATGATGATGCCATCATGGTTTGATATATATTGGTATGCTCTAAGCTTTTGATAATGGTGTATAAGAGTAAACTAAATTTCATGGATAGCAGATCACTTTGGTAGCAATTAGGGATTTTGGGATCGCTTAAGGCTAAAGTTTACTTGAGATCTCAAATATGTATTGAAATTAACTTGGTTGGGGGCTTGATATTAATAAGTTTATACATTTATTTCCAATTTATGTGCTATTAATCATTAATGTCTATGAGCTCGTCACCTTCATTTAATATTGAATTTGACCACTTTATACTTATGTGCATGAAACATATGATGATTTGTCATTTAGTTTGTCATGATATTACCTTTATTATTTTTCCATGTGTCATTATGTAGTCTAGTTAGGATAATTCAAACTTTACCTTTAGGCCTAAAGACTTGAAAAGCCAAAATATTCTTTGAAGAGATTGGTCTTGAAATACTTTATCCCAAAGTTTCTAAAATAAAGTTTCTAAAATAAAACTTGTCGAAGGCCCAAGTTTCCAAAGGGAATATTCTAATGAAATGTCTCTAAAATGAATCTACCAATGATAAATTACTCTTTGGGAATATTGGCTCAGGTGAAAGTAGTCGCATAGAAAGTCACCAAAGAGAAAGCTTCAAAAATGAAAGTTGTCGATGAGAAAATTTCTTAAGGGAAAGCTTCTAAAGAGAATCTTTTCAAAACAATATTTGTGATGAAAATTCTTTGAATTAAATTTATTTAAAAGAATATTCTAACACACATTCATCAAATCAAAGCCTCTGACACAAAGCCTTCTAAAACAAAACTTCCAAATGAAAAAGTTGTCAACCAAAAAGTTCCCAGAATAAAGTTATTGACACAAAGCCTCCAACGAGAAATATTTTGAAAAAATATTTATAAAGTAAACCTTTTGATGAAATATTTCTAAAGTAAAATTTACTGATGACAAAACTTCCCTAAATAATATTTTTAAAACAAAAATTTCTGAAGACTAAGTACTCTAAAATAAAGCAATCTGAATGCCTATCATGCATAGCCATTCTTCCCATCTTTTCATTAATATATTGGTTATTTTAAATAAGTGATTGAAAATGGAAATAAATATGCCTCAACATGATTCAAAATTCAAATAATCAAGTTATCGACAAATAATAACAACCATCATAATCCTCATAAAAAACATAGATACCCAAATAAGATATTCATTATTTCTAAAAAATAAAGGGGGTCCCCACTTTTCTTAGAAAAATATAAGGTGGGGGTGTGTTGAATATAATAGGTTGGATGTGACCTCAACACCCCATTATGTGAGAGTTGCCTACATACTAATACATCAAGAGGGGATCAAACCTGATATAGTTATCCCACCCAAGTGCTTGATACAAGTGAAAGTGTTTGCTAGTATGAGTGCCAGCTTGAGTGTTTTGAGCATGCTTGAGACTAAAAATTTGAGTAATCTAATATTAGTAGTGTTGTATATGGTTATATTAAAATTATGATATAATAGGGATTAATGACCTTGATTTTCATAATTATTTTTGAGTTTATTCATGATTATTTGCATCTAATTTCCATCTAGTCAGTAAAGGGATAAAAGTAATATATATATATATATATATATATATATATATATATATATATATATATCTCAAAAAGCACCATATCAATATATATATATATATTGATATGGTGCTTGTTGAGATATAAAATAGGTCTATGCTAACCATAAGGTGTTTTCATAAGTGTAAATATGTCCATTAGAGGAGAAAAGAGCTAAATGATAGTAGTGTGGTCCCTTGGTCACTAGCATGGTGTGTTAGTGTTCAAAGCGTTGTGCTAGTGTCCAGGTGGCAAAATTTGGTGCACTATGGGCCTGAATGCCTAGGAGATGGTCTGGGATAGCCCTTGTATATTTGGGGATGGGTTAAACCCACACAAAAGATAGGTAAGGATAAAAATAGGCCCTAATATAGGTCTAAGGCTAACCTAGGGATAAGGTGTTCTTAAGTTACACTCATTGCACTCAAGTGACATTTTATATGACTACATGATGGATAAGTCCTAAGCCTTTCATAATTTTAGTCGATGAGGTCAGATAGCACAACCAAATTTTACAATTTATTATCTAGAATTAAAATAAGTTAGCCCAGCTGACCTAGTTGTATAATATTCCATAACTTTCTCAATTGGTTCAACCATGGCTGACCTAGTAGGAAAAACACTCAACTACGTTGACCATGGCCAACATAGTATGAAAAATAGTTAGAAATAACAGGTTAGCCAACACTACACTTGGTGGCCAACTTAGTAGAAGAGTATTTTGGGACCTTGTATAGGGTATCCAAATTAGTAGAATGTATTTTATCCAAACTTGTATAGGGTATCCAACTTAGTATGAAATAATGGGTGATGGGGTTGACCAAGCTGACTTTGTAGGAAAAGTAGTTGACCTAGTTAGGGGGACCAAGGTATGAAAGGTGTTGAAACAAGTAATACATATATAAAATAAACATTTAAGTATAAGTTGACATTTATACATGGACATGTAGTTTCTTATGTTTCGTATACTTTAAGTTTATATATATATATATATATATATATATATATATATAAACTTAAAGTATACGAAACATAATAAACTACATGTCCATGTATAAATGTCAACTTATACTTAAATGTTTATTTTATATATGTATTACTTGTTTTTGTGTGTGTGTGTGTGTGTGTGTGTGTGTGTGTGTGTGTGTGTGTGTGTGTGTGTGTGTGTGTGTGTGTGTGTGTGTGTGTGTGTTTGTGTAATTTTATGATGTTTGAGAGTGATTTTAGACCTTAAGAGCTATAATGCAAATTATAGGTTTTGAAGGGTCCTTTTCAATTTCAGACTTAGCCATATTTTAGGATTTTAGTATTTCATACTTGGCCATATTTTAAGGTTTAAATATTTTAGGAATACATCATTAGAGTTAAATATATGGATACTCTAAGGAATCTAGACAAATAATAAGAAAGATATGGTTAAATAACAATCTTGCAAATCGCTAATGATCTACCCACCCCTTTCTCGATGCATCTTTTAAGGTATGCACTTAAAGAGATTAAAACTCGATAGGTTCTTGTAAAAGATAAAGTATCATTAAATGATCAAATTTAAAAATATTTTGTGTATATACCTCTCTTCTTATATCAATGGAAGTAGACATGTCTAAACCATAGTCTAAAGTTTTTTATTGCATTGCATATTTGGACTACCATCGATGTATTGGGCATTCCAAAAACAAAAGTTTCAAGATCAAACATAAAATTTAAAATCTCATTGATGGTAATATTATTGATATTTCATGAATATTGAAGAGGCTAAGCCATAAAAAAATGATAATTCAAAGCTAAAAATATACAAAGATCCTTTTCCAAATCATGAAGCAATAAATAACAAAGATAATTTGGAAATACATTATGCATATAATGCTCATCCTCCTCCTTCTACATATGGACATCCACTTGATAGCATCATTGGTACCATTATAAGTAAATAAGCATCACATCCTATGATTACATTTCATGATAGTGAGTTTTTTTATGACTATTCATATTAACATGCACTCTTTATTTGAGCATATATTGATAAGAAATCCATACATAGTTTTATGATAGACAATGGATCAAGTGAAAATGTGTGCACCATAACACTATTCTACTCTCTTGGTTAGATATATAAACATTTACATGATACTTATAGAGTTTTCAAATAATTTTATAGCCATATAGATGATACTCTTGGACATATAATACTACCTTTACAAGTTAGACCTTTCATAGTGTTGACCCCATTCTTAGTTATACTAAGCACAAGGGTATTTGATATCCTATTAGTATGATCTTGGATACAAAATATTAGAACAATACCTTCTAAAGTGCATAAATATCTCAAATATATTTATGGTAATTAAGTGGTCAAAATTCTAGGAATATAATATGAAAAACCTTTAGAACTAATTATGTTTACTCCTACTATAGAATAATTGGTTGGCACATACATTATGAAACATGGTTATGAAATAGTCTACATAACTATTCAATATCCTATTATATAATATATTTATCCATCTACTTATGAGAATAATGTAGTTACACATGAACATATTATAAAATTAATTTCTTCATTTAATTATTAGCATGATACATTTACACATGAGCATCATCAGTTAATTTCAAAAAACACAGTACATTATCCTAAGTATAAAGTGGCACATAAAATAAGGTCTTTATCTCCAAAAGCACCATAGGTTATTCAAAGAACTTCACCACAAGTACAGGTAGTTATATCTTCTCCTATTGTGCATGATGATAAAAGTTCACATGGGTATATGAGTAGTAATTCAAAGGGTTATATTACAACTTATGCTTCCTATTTAGATTTATAAACATATACAATTGGTTTTTTCTCTTCATAAGACTTCACTCCTTCATATCATGCCATAATTTATACATACATGTTTCCCATTACATACATAATTGGTTATCTACTTAAATTTTACTTTTTACATAGCTTCTTTTTTTGTACTTTAATGTTACTTCTTTTACACCCCATTTGTGCATTCTTCTAGCCTTTGGCTTTATCTTCACTTTTGGTAATTTCCTCTTGATCTTCTAACCAATTCAAATAATCCAAAACACCTATCTTATAGTGCTTTCATGCACATTCTTTATGACAATACCATTGCTTATTATTGCATATTTACCATGTTATGTCTTCCTTTTCACTTCTATGATCACATCTATGTACTCCTACATTCTCCATGATCACACATAGTCTCTCACCCATTGGGGTAATGTACACTCCTATCCATATTAATCATTTTTGTTACATTTATATGACCCTTTTACACATACATTGAGGGAACATTTCTTGCCTTTCTCCTTCCACATCATGCTTTATCACCTTGTTGCATGGATTATTTGAATCTTTCTTATTTTCTTTTATTTGTGAAGCCCTGCTTCTTTGTGTTTTCCATCTCTCATAAGTTCAAATAAGTCACAAATATTTGAATATTTTTAAAAAATAAAAACATTCAAAATTTCAAATTTTCAAAAACAATTCAAATATTTTCAAAAAAAAACATATATTTCAAAAAATTTAAAAAAATCAAAATTAGGACATATAAGCTTTTTCTTATATTTATAGTTTACTTATTTTAATATGTTATTTATTTCATGTTAAGTAGATAGCATATTTTGAATTTCAATACACCATGCTTTTCACAAGGTATGTGAGTGTGATACAAGACATTATTACATGGTTTTTCAATGTTAGGATTCCCTTTTTATCCAATAGCCTTGCTAAGTTTGGGGCATCTCTTCATTCTCCATGAACACTTTAATATGTTGTATCTATCCACAACCTCTCTACCATGTTGAACTATAGATCATAAGGTTTCCTCATGAATTGAAAATAATGACAAAAAAAATCCTCTAAGGAGATATTTCCCTCATCTTATAAAAAATAAATTCCAATGGGAAGGTGAAACTTCTACCTTCCCATTCCTTGGCCCTTATGTCAAAAGTCTTCCCATGTAATAACTTCTCTTACAAGGCCATGTGGGCAAGCAGGGTTCACTAGTGGTCATAAATATTTTATCTTCTCCATGTCATAAATGGTCACATGGTTTTTCCTAAATATATTGTAAGGTTCAAAAAAATTCCCAATCCATCTCGTTGGTCAAAGGGCTTTAAATGCACCTAAAATTTTCATTCTCCACTTTTTTACTACTTTAAATACTTGGGTATATTATTGCATCCGAGTTTTTATAAAAATAGGAAATTAGTGGACCCCCTATTCACCTAAATTACTCACTAGAAGGTTAAAATAACTTATAAGGCATGTTAAAGGGGTGTGAATAGTGTCAATTTGGTCCAAAAATCCAAAGACTCAAAACTAGTTAATAAGATAAATAGGATTAAATTTTAATTATGGTGCCAAAAAGACACTAATCATCTAATATCATTGGTATATTAATGTTTGGCATAATCTCAGTTCCTGATAATTACCTCTTATAACTTACACGTCATTTCACCCATAAAATTTCTCCACCCAAGATAGTCAAAGCAATTAAACTTGAAACAATATCAAGTAACATGTACAAATGCACATTGCATACATATAAGAATTATAGTGTATATATAATTAAACAAGATGATATCAATTTTATAATACAAAAAATGAATTTTATAAAGGAAAGGTATAAACTAGGCCTTACATTCCCCTCTCCTTCTTAGACTTCCTCCTGATAGTCGTTGAAATGTTTGTAATAAAATTTCAATAATGTTATAACAACCTCTATGAATATTGTTGACTCAACTCAATAGTCTCATTAAGCCAATGATCTCAGATCTCAATCAATATATCATAGAGTACAATAATAAATATATAAAAACATCTATGGCTAAAGATATATCAACTACACCCCAGGTGAGTCACACTCAAGGGCATAGTTTTAAGTCTAGTTTATCAATCTTTGGTTTTTAAGGTATGAGAGCATATAATAAAGAATGATTCAATTCAAGTCAATTATCACTTAGTGGTAAGAGGATGTATAGAAATGTGTCAAGTGTCATGTACAGCTATAAGTTAAATATTTATTAATTAAATTTATTTTTATCCTAGAGGACCAAGAGCATTTTAATTTCCTTCTTGTCCCATTCTTATTATGTTGATAATGAAGAAAAATCTCCAAGCACAGAACCTCCAAGGTTAATAAGAAGAGATCATTGAACATCTTTACAGGTTTGTAAATCATCACATGAACAATAATATTTACTTCCAAATCAATGGGATCACAAAAAGAGGACTTAGATAATTTAGTTTATCATCATTGTCCAAAACCTTCACTAAATCCATTTGGAGTAATTTGGATACTCATCCCTATGCCAGATCCCCAATTATGCATACTATTAGGATAGCTTTATATACTTAGTGTGATGCCCAAACCCTAATCACATAGCCTATTATGAGGACTTTGGATGTTGTCCTAATACCCAAACTCTAATACCTTAATCCATTAGGACTCTATACATTATCTCCAATGCCTAACCTTAATCAAACCATCTTTACCAAGATGTATTCAATATCATAACACAACCACCTCCATCACTCTAAGAGTTAGGAGGAAACATATGTTAGAAACTACATAAAAAGAATACTAAGGCTCAAATCATCCTTATAACCTTTTGAGAAAGATACATACAAGACATCCCCCAATGTGATCAACAAGATACTCAACATGTCATAATAATTTATCATAACTTAATTCTAACAAGATACTTATCACCTAGTATTTCCATAATTTCACAAGGCAAAAGGTACCAAAAAAAGGCTCATCAAAACAACATGCTTAATAAAGTGAAAATTTACCAATAGAATAAAGGAATAAAGTCAAATATACTAAAAAAACTATCTCAATACCAAAAGGATAAAAAAAATGAAAAGCCCAAAAGCCCAAAATTATCTAAATAATAATGAAGGTGAAAATGAGTAAGTATCCCAATCTAATCTAAATTGAAGACAAGCAATAAATGTAGGAGCTCTAAAATTTAATAAAACATCAAAATAAAAAATGGCTAAACAACCTATAATTCCATAATAAGGAAACAATTAAGTTGATTCAAATCAACTTATAAGTCCCAATCAATAACTGAAATATTATCAAAGTACATACACCAAGTAAAAAATTCACAATTTTAAATACAACAATATTAAACAATGTGACTCTAGAAAGCCACTAAAACAAACAAAATCAATACCTTTATGTGGTATGTGTTGTCACTTGTATTTTCACCCTTTGAGGAGATGTCTTGGCTCTCCTCATCCAAGTGGCACAATTGAAACACCTCTAAGCTTGTGGGTAGCCTATGAATGAGGTGAATCTCTAGAGAGGGCTAGCTCCCTTGATGTACCACTTTGGATCACTACTACACCTAAAATTTGTGAGGGAAAAGGGAGAGAAAATTTAAAGAAAAATATCTTAAGTGAGGTGATACACCAAATAATTTTATGACTTCCACCCAGCTATATGTTACACATGAGAACAAAGGACTAACCAAACATACACTTTTCCAATTTTCATCTTCTCACATCAATATTACATTATGAGGTTATGGATGAATTTTTAGGCTAGGAGGACTAGACAAGAGGCCTTAAATTACACTAGTGAATATAATAACTCACTCAACCTTGACATATCATAAAACACTTCACATGCCCTACAAGAAGAATCTTTCCAACTACAAATAGGTGAGAGAATGAAATAACAATGCTAAGGAAACAACAAGTCATCACTATGAAAACTCAATCATCCAAGTAAAAAACACTATTAATAGTCATGCAAGAGGTAAAAATTAGTATCATCATTGATCAAATGTTATGTAAATGAGAAATGCTTCACCCTACTCATATGGAGCATAAGTTACAAAGGCCAAAATGGCTAGTTTTTATAAAACTTAAGAGACAGAGGAGAAGAAACAATCCCAAAGGTCACAAAGACACTTATCAAGCTAATAAAAGGAGTTACATATGCATGATAATATGTGAAATTAACAATTTAAGGTCAAGAAGCACAAGTATCACCCCAAGTCATGAAACTCATGAAAAGTGGCATGAAATTCCCTTTGTTAGCTCAAAAAACTATCTTCATGATTTAGCCCTATTTAAACATCACAAAAAAGAATAGGGATAGGTCTAATGATTGGAATGATATGGAATCCTTTTATTCATGCCTCTCCATGCATTGGTTTTAGTCCTACTCATCTAGAATCTCCTAAAAGTGAGCTATCATTACCTGCAATCTAGAAAAACTCCTTTTTTAGTCACCCCTCACACTTGGCCTCAAAATTGGATTCAATTTTCCATGAGAATACATGGGAGGGAATGTATGAAACTTAGAAAGACTCTCCATGGCCTTATAATTATTAGGAACACCTTAAAGGGCCACCCATTTGAAGTTCTCACCCTTCTCATTGTCATGTTCACTATGTTGGTTTTGATTAGATGAGATGAGAGCTATTCTTTGAACACTTAGGACTTATTCTGAAGAAATAATTTGACATGGGGAGTTATCTTAAGTCTAAATCTTCCCTCCCATGTGATTGGCATCTTTAAACTCCTTTTAGAACCTAAAAAACACACAAAATAATCAAAAGTACCCTATTTTATACCCTATCTGTATAATTCCATATAGCTCATCATGATGGGGAGTCTCCTCAGAGAGTCTTATACAACCTCTAATCATCATCCTAGGCAAAATATGCCATTATAGTATATTTCCATCTCCATTTCCTCAAACTGGTCACTTCAAGGGTTTTGCAAGGGTTTAAGCCTATTTTACCCTCTTAAGGATTGTTCATAACGATGGGATGTTGAATTTGAAAAAAAAATCCCACAATATCAATGTATAGGACCTTTTTCAAATTATCCAATCTTCTTAGGTCCCCATGCAAAGTACCAAGAGAGATATGATCACTCAAATTTACCTACTCGAGCCCTTTCTTCCATTCACACAAGACTAATGTTGCCTTTGAACCACAAAATATTACTCCCTTGTGACCTATTATGCATCATAATAACTTATACACAAAAATTCATCATATAAACATGATTCAATAGGGTAGAAATCTCACTAAGGGTTGGAGGTGAAATTGGACCCCCCCATTGGGCTCTAGGCTTTAAACAGTCCTACCTACATACTTAGCACTGTAGACCCTTCTATTTGGTTTCATTATTTTGTGCTTGGATTTACATGTTTTTTTACATTTATTACAACTCGATACACCTTCTATCAATGTTCACCCAACTCCTGGTTTACCTTATCACTTCCCTTCATCAAATATGCTAGCCTATACATAAGAGGAAGTACCCTCTATATGAGATAAAATAGAGGGTAATTCCCCTATTATCTTAGACAAAATTAATATAAAAGGGCCTTATTTAAGTTTTGAGGACATCCCACATAAAAAATCCTCCTTGTATTAGGTCATTTAACCCTCCAACCTTCCCAAAACCCAAAACAGACTCCTAAAAGGTAGACTGTGTGCAAGGTTTGTGATGTGGACTATGTGATGTAGGTTTAGAGTCCTTTATTGGATTAATTTGTGTTTTATGAGAGTGTATTAATAATATAAACACATTAACTAAGGTTTTCCAATCTATTCCATCACCTTAATCCTTTACATACCTCTTTATACCCCTTGACTGGTTAGGACTTAATGTGCCTTTTGATTGTGTTCTACCTTAGGGTGTTGTACCTGTAGGTCACCTTGCATAACTCAGCCTCAAAGATGATTATTACAATAAATTATTTGGGTGTTATTTTCCATTTTACCATTAATTTTTTATATTCACCTCATATACCTATAATACCAACTTCAAAAGTACCAACCTTTGCTCATTGTCTTACCACTATTACAACTAACTATGTTTTTATGTGTTGGAGGGGCACCTTTAGGTGTGTATGTTTTAATTAGGCCTTAAAAATTTGATATATGCCTCTTTAATCTCTTTACATGGTAATTTAGTAATTATTTAACTCACCCAACACCAATAATTATCACCCCTTTTGTTCACTACCTGAGATAGTCATCTACAGTTTATTGTAGGTGAACATTCCCAAATGAGGGACCCCTGTAGGTGTACATAGTGTCCAAAATACATATATCCAACTATTTAGATGGCCTTTAGGTCATGAATTCTTTTTGAATCATCTAAAAACATTCTATCATGGTAACATGGTCCCTTATTAAACCCTTGGTTGAATAGGTCCCTTAGGCTCAAAACTATAGATGTCAATGAAGAAAAATAGTGTTAAAATGGTAACTTTGAGCCTCTTAATAACTAATATCCACTTGTCATCTTCCCTTAAAACCTTGTGGAGATCTTGTCTTATATGGTAAATATAATACAAACACATTTAGAGGCTTCAAAACTCCTAACCATATTGTATGATTTTTATAAAAGTGCTCAGACCTTTGTTTTGTTATTTTAAGGAAAAGATCCCTAAGCTCAGGTATCTTGTGCTTAGAAGGTGATTTTCAACTTTAATTAGTATTTTAACACTTTATATGGGTCTACCATGGACTCTAAACCATTATTACTTCAAGGTGAGCTTCTCCACATGCTTCAACACTCTAAAATAACTTCTTATCTTTTTTTTAAGCCACATGTAGGTGATCATCCTCATACACAAGCAGTAAGTGCAAATTCAGGCAATGAACAAGAGATACAGTCCCTAAATGAGTTTTAAACATGTTTTAATGATTTAAAATGGACTATTCTTACTCCTTATGACCTTATAAACATAGGTACTCTTCTTCCAACATGATTTTCTTCATGAGAACACCTGTAGGTAAGCATTTTGAGTTCTATATATAGACAATGAATGTAAGTGGAAAATGTGTATAGTTTTAGACCTTATGAATAGACTTGAACTCTTCTCAAATTATCCAAATGGGTGATTATCATTATAAAGTTCTTTAAAATATTTTAAAAACCTTCATTTCAATGTGATATTCTCTTCCAAGCCTCTGTAGGTGTATTCTAAATTGCATTTAGGTAGTAAGCAGAGGTTGGGCAAATGGACATGGTTTGTGAGATTAAATTATGTTTGGGCTCCTTTAAAAAGTATTAGGTAGACTCTTCTCACCATCAAAACCTTTCTCAACTTAGACACTCCTTTTCAACATGAGATTTCCATGAGAGCACATGTAGGTGAATTTTAATGGCAGAAGACTATGTGCATAGGTAGTGGATAGTGATATAGGTAGTGTATAAGAGATATATGCTTAATATTAATTATAAATATTTACCAAGTGACAAAATACACTCTTCCCACTCCAAAATATTTGAAACACTGATCAGATCTTCCCTTCTATCATGGCATCCTTCTAAGATACTTGTATATTCAAGGAGTTGCTTATATATGCATAGTGCATGAACTTCGCCCATGGAATACTACTTTGGAGAATGAACTTGAAATTAAAGGAGATATATATCACATTATAAACATGATAATTTACTTATTTTCACCCACTGTAATCACTACCAAAGCATGAGAAACTTGAAAAAGGTGAAAAACTACCTGTAACATAGAATGGTGCATTCACCTACAATCTAAGTTACTTTTCCCATAAAAACATCATGAAACATGAAACCAAGCATGGAGATTATCTAAGGAGTAATTAAACATCATGTGGAGTTAACATCACCAAATGGTTTATATGGACTTTTCCAAAATGGACCAAAACCTATAAAGTGCATAGATTAACAAGTAGAAAAACATAGTCAGTTTATAAAGGATGGTTCATAAAACATGGTTGACCAATCCTTGAAATATTATTATGGAAATTAATATCTATAAGTTTAATACCACCTCCAAAATTCATTTGAATTGTAACCTCTTCTACTGACCATACCAAGCATGACCCTGTTGATCACTTCTACATGTGTAGAAGGGTGAAGAAGGAGCAAAATGGTTTTGTGAATTTTGTAACACTTATAAATCATGTAAATAATTAATATTAGTGTGATTAATATGAATATATGTTCCATTACCTTTTCCCATGTTTCACCTTCCCTCATGGGCCATACAAGTGCCAAACTCCCCTTTTTTAGTTGATTACTTGATCTTTAGTTAGATAACCTACAAGTTGCATATGAGACTGGCATTCTTGATAGGGAATCTAACTTATTTTATGTTTGAGAGTAAATAATGACACTTTTAAAACTTGGTAACCATGCCACTTGCATTTAAGACCCATAAAAGCCTTCAAAATGACAAATTGACTAATATGACTAAGACCAAGGCTAATATGACATTAAATGACATAAAATAGCTTATAATACACACCATGACAAGATATTATACCCATAAAAAATATAAAAATTCAATTTTTTACCTATAGGGGTCTGAATTTGACCTATAAGGTCAAATTTGGTCAATAAATTGATGATTTATAGGGGTAGTATGCTTGCTATACTAAAGACCAATAGCCTTATCAGTCTATTGGGATTAGGGAATCATCTGAAGTCTAAAACATAACAATATAACTTTGACCAATTACAAAAAGCTTTGATGAAGACAAGACCACTTGACTACCTCAACCACACAAAGCAAAAGAAAACACACATGTGCTTCATGAGCACTTATGGAACATATACACCAAATTAAACAAATTGAATCAAACATAGACATGTATCCTTTTGACCTTTAGCATTGATGTCTCTATCTTCTTCATGACCAGGGAATATTTTAGTGGCGAATATTCATACTTTGGTGAATTGTACATTTTGTCAGTGTGTTTTTTGGCGATTTCTATGCCATTCCATGGTTTCGTGGTCGCCAAGCTTTGTTGGGTTTCGTGATTGCCTAGCTTTGTAATCACCAAGGCAAATGTTTCGTTTGAGTTTCTGCCTGGCAGTATTCGCCTTTCACGCAGCCGACCAGGTAGCGCTTAATGTGGAATGTTTGTCGGGTTTCACGTTATGGGAAGTGGAGGAGTTAGCTTGTTTCGCCAACACACTTTCATTTGTAATATGTATAAATCCGAATTCAAGAAAATAGCAATGAGACATTCAATAACCCTTTTTTTCTGAAGCCAACAGTATACAAATAAAATAAACATTCAAGTATAAGTTTACATTTATAATGGACATCTAGTTTCTTATACTTTAAGTTATATTTTATTTATATACTTTCAGGGTGTTTGAGAGGGTTTCAGACTGTTAGGAGCTATAATGCAAATTCTAGGTTTTGGTGGATCCTATCAAATTTCAGAGTTAGTCAGATTCTAGGGTTTCAGGGTTTCAAACTTAGCCATATTTTAGGGTTTCAAGATTTCAAGGAGACATCATAGGAGGTATGAACACTGCATGAAGGGATGTATGCGTGATAGAATAGTATGAAAATATCTCTCGCAAAGTGCCACAAGCCAATCCCACCCCATTCCCAGTGCCCAAAAAATTAAAATTTTACTATGATTATTAGTTTTTGTTCGCCAATGTATAATTTTTTTGTGGTTTTAAAATAACACAATTCGCCCAGATTTTACACATTGTTTGAGAGACTATGAATGATTTGCCAATGGAGATTATTATTTTTTCTTTGTAAACTATTTTTTTGCCACAAAAAATAAAAAAATTTGTCAGGTGTTTTACACATTTCACCAATTTTTTACACCTTTTCTAAAGGAGGGGTTTCTTAAAGTATACCCTGTTCATGACGTTTTCCAACTTCATTGGCATGATGTTCAATGAGAACCAAGTAGCTAAAAATAGGCTAAGTATGTAATTTAATTCTTCTTGTATCCAAATAGATTCAACTTTCTCATATGGATCCTCAACTACAACTTTCAATGCTGGTTTAGCAAGGCATACCTTCTTGATTTCCATAGTGCTCTCAATAAGATTGGTTTTCTTCTTAGCTACAAGTTATTCTATCTCATTAAGGATATTTTCATACTCTACCCAATCTTGGTCATTATCCTCCATGGAAGACTCTTTCTTCACCGTGACATGTACTTGGCCCTCAACTTGGCAAAGTTCTTCAAGCTCTTGAAATAACATCATTTACAGTTTACAATCATCTTTGTCCTCTTTATCATCTAGAACTACTACCTCTTCAATCTTCTCTTCTTGATGTATGATGTCATAAATATAGTTTAATTAAATCTCAAATGCATTTTATGGTTATTCAAAATTAGTTTTAGGTATTGGATCATCTTTAAGAACAACTTTCACTTTGGTCTCAAGAGAATTTTCTAGGACTGCAACCTGTTTGGGGATGACTTGAAATTGATCTACATCCTTAATAACACATTCATATTTAACATTTACGACCTATTAATGGATCTAAATTTGTATCTCATATTTAATAACCTTAATTTTCCTCTTAAGGGCTTCAAGATCCTCCATTTCCTTCTCCTTCTTGGTGATGCCAAGACTAGGCATCTCAAAATCAAGTGACTTAGCCCAATGAGGATGCCAAGGAGCTACACTTTATTCAAGAAATATTTATGAATTTTCCTCAACCAAATTCTCCTCTTTAGTCTCCCATACCATATATCCATCAATTCAAAGGGTGATGGGGTGAGGACAAGATGAACTAGTTGGTGGAGGTGGCACATAGAACTCAAAATCAGATTGAGAATGAATTGTAGGGGATTCTTTTGGGAGCTCTTGAGGAAGGGGAGGTAGACCTTGGGCTAAAATATCTTGGTTTTCTTCCTTCCATTTGATAATCACTTCATTTCAATCTAATTGGGCTTGAGCATTCTCTTGAGGAAGGTTAAATGGGGTGTGTTTAGGCATAGGATCTTATTTTGGGTCTAAACCTTCCATCACACCTTGACTTATCAATTTCATCTAATTCTAACTCTTCAATTTGCTTGGATAGGTTCTCTTAGAAAAGTCTCTCTTGAATTTTATATGAATCATCATTAATATAAGGAGTACAAGAGGGTTGGCATGGAAGATAATAGGTCTCTTGACCAAGCTCTTTCTCAACTTCACATTCTTTATCAAGGTTTTTCTCCTCTTTATTTACCCATAATTCTACTACCTTATTCCAACTTAGGATGTTGGTATTATGAGTCTCTTCTTGAGGTAGTGATGTAACTTGAGGAGTGGATGAAGTTTTTAATAAGCTTGGTATCTCCTTAGGATTGGATTCTCTACCTTATCTCCAACTTGGAATCTCATATCTACAGGTCACTTATTGAGGTGGGGACGTAATTAGAGAGGGAAATGAGGGATTTAATTCCACTTATTTTTCTAATTATATGGACTATTTTATATACCTATTGTCTAACTCAATCTACCTATTAATATTTGCTTTAAAAATAAGGTTTGTCTTCCCAACTCTCTCTTTTAGCTAATTGGGAAAAAGATGGATTTAATAAGCTTGATTGGGCTCATGAATAGCAGTCAAGTAGGAGTGATATAAATATTTGGGAAGTGGATATGAAGGCTGAGGGGTTTGGTGAGCTGCTTCTCATGAATTTTTAGCCTTTCTTCCAAGGATGAAACTAGGCCACTTACATTTAGCATCTCTCTTGTGAACCTTTGCCAATTGGCTCTCTCAATAGGTGCCCACTCTCTTTTGAATAAATCTAATGCATCTCTCACCATATGAATTAAATTCCTAGGAATATCTATACCATGTCCCATTTGTATTTAAATACCTATCATGTACTTCTCATATCCCAAAAGAGTTTGCTTGAAGGTTAAATTAGATTGAGTTGAGAAGTGACTAGGTTGACTAAGAGGAGTAAGGTATTGAGAAGCTGGTTATAGGGCCGATACACTTCATGCCAAGAAGGATAAGATTCATGTTGGATTTGATAAGGATCATGACAAGGCTGGTAATATTCACACAAAGGCTGATAAGGAGTGCCATAAGCTTGAAATGTCTCACCAACTTGTGTAAAATAGTATTCAACACTAAGGTCCACCATAGAACTTCATTAGGAAGCAAGAATACAAGGAATGGTTATCAACAATATTTAAAAGGAATACCTAGGCTTCTTGACTAGTTGATGTGACTTCTGAGTCACCATAGATGCTTAGATAGATGCCTCTAAAGGTTGATGTGTTGAAAGATAACACCAAAAATCTTTAAACTTCTTAGACTAAGAGTTCCACTGAGCATGTCAAAAATTGTTTTCACTTGGATTTTCACCCTTTGAGGATATTTCTCAGCTCTCCTCATCCAAGTGGAACAATTAAAACACCTCTAAGCTTATGGAGAGCCTATGAATGAGGTGAATCTCTAGATAGGGCTAGTTCCCTTGATGTACCACTTTGGATCACTACTACACCTAAACTTTGTGAGGGAAAAGGGAGAGAGAAAACTTAAATAAAACTATCATAATGGAGGTGATTCACCAAATAATTATATGACTTTCAACCTATTACATTTTACACATGAGAACAAAGGACGAACCAAACATACACTTTTTCAATTTGAATCTTCCCACATCAATATTACATTATGAGGTTATGGATGAATGTTTAGGCTATGAGGACTAGATAAGAGGCCTTGAATTTCACTATTTAATATACTAAATCACTCAACCTTGACACATCATAAAACACTTCACATGCCCTACAAGAAGAAGCTTTCCAACTACAACTAAGTGAGAGAATGAAATAACAATGCTAAGGAAACAACAAGTCATCACTAAGAAAAATCAATCATCCAAGTAAAAAACACTATGAATAGTCATGGTAGAGTTAAATATTAGTAGTCTCATTGATCAAATGGTATGAAAATGAGCAGGGCTTTGTCATACTTAGGTGGAGCATAAGTTACAAAGGCCAAAATGGCTAGTTCTTATATAACTTGAGAGAAAGAGGAGAATAAATAATCTCAAAGGTCACAAAGACACTTGTAAATATAATAAAATGAGTTACATATTCATGATAATAAGATTTGAAATGAACCATGTAAGGTTAGTAAGCTTAAGTGTCACCCCAAGGCATGAAACTCATGAAAAGTGGCATGAAAATCCCTTTACTAGCTCAAAAAATTGCCTTCATGATTTAGCCCTATTTGAACATCCCAAAACTTACTATGGATAGTTATAATGATTGGAATGAGAGGGAAGAAATCTATACGTGCCTCTCTATTAATTGGTTTTATTCCTAATCATTTAAAATCTCCTGGAATTGAGCCATCACTACTTGTAGTCTAGAAAAACTCCTTTTTCAGTCACCCCTCACACTTGGCCTCAAAATTGGATTTAATTTTCCATGAAATTCCATGGGAGAGAGTGTATGACACTTTTAAAATACTCTCCATGGCCTTATAATGTTTAGTCACACCTTAAAAATCCACTCACTTGAAGTTCTCACCCTTCTCACTATCATGTTCACTATGTCAGTTTTGACTAGCTAAGATTAGATCTATTATTTGAACACTTATTAGTTTTTATAAATAAATAAATTGACATGGGGAGTTATCTTAAGTCTTAATCTTCCCTCTCATGTGATTTTCATCTTCAAAATCCTTTTATAACCTACAAAACACACAAAATAATCAAAAGTACCCTATTTTGTACCATGTATGTACAATTCCATACATCTCATGCTAATGGGGATTATATTGAGGAATTTTTATTCAACCTTCAATCATCATACTATGCAAACTATGCCTTTAGAGTAGCTTTACATCTCCATTTCCTCAAACTAGTCACTTTAAGGGTTTAGCAAGGGTTTAAGCCTATTTTACCCTTTTAATGTTCATTCATAAAGATGGAACATTTAATTTTTTTAAAACTCCCACAATATCAATGTATATGTCCCTTTTCAACTTCTCCAATATTCTTATGTCCCCATGCAAAGCACCAAGATAAATATGAGTACTCAAAGTTACCTACTTAAGCCTTTTCTTCCATTCACATAGGCCTAATGTTACCTTTGATCCAAAATATGACTCCCTTGTGACCTCTTCTACAGCCTAATACCTTATAAACATCTAAATTCATCCTATAAACATGATTTAATAGGGTAGAAAGCTCTCTAAGGTCTAGAAGTGAAATTGGACCCCCATTGGGCTCTAGGCTTCAAACAATCATATTTGCATACTTGGCATTCCAGACCATTATGTTTTGTTTCATTATTTTTTTATTATATTTACATGGTTTTTATATGTATTACAACTCCATACACCTTCTATCGATGTTCACCCAACTCATGGTTCACCTTATCACTTCCCTTCAAATCTACCAGCCTATACATAAGGGGAAGTATCCTTTGTCTGAGATAAAATAGAGGGTACTTACCCTATTATCTTAAACAAAATGAATATTTTATATCATTATTAAATTTATTATTACCTCCCACACAAAAATTAATCCTTTTGTTAGGTCATTTGACCCTCCAACCTTCCCAAAACCCAAAATAGACTCTTAAAAGGTAGAGTTTGTGTAAGGTTTGTGATGTGGACTGTGTTATAGGTTTAGAGTCATTTATTGGATTGATTTGTGTTTTATGATATTTTATTAATTATATAAACACATTAACCAAGTTTTTCCAAGCTATTCCATCACCTTAATCCTTCACATACCTTTTTATACCCCTTGACTGGTCAAGACTGAATGTGCCTTTTGACTGTGTTTTGCCTTAGGGTATTGTACCTATAGGTCACCCGGCATAACCTAGACTCAAAGAAAATGAATACAATAAATTATTTGGGTGTTATTTTCCATCTTACCATTACTTTTTTATATTCACCTCATATACCTGTAATACCAACTTCAAGAGTACCAACCTTTGCTCATTGTCTTATCACCATTACAACTAACTATGTTTTTGTGTGTTAGAGGGTCACTTTTAGGTGTGTATGTTTGAATTAGGCATTGAAACATTTATATATACCTCCTAAATCTCTTTCCATGGTCATTTATCAATTATTGGACTCATCTAACACCAATAATCATCACCCCTTTGTTCATTGCCTGAGACAGTCATCTACAGTTGGTTGTAGGTGAACATTTCCAAATCAAAGGACCCCTATAGGTGTGCATAGGGTCCAAGCATATAACTCAAACTCTTTATATGGAATTTTGGTCATGAATTATTTATTCATAATCTAAAAACATTCTATCATGGTGGCATGGTCCCTTATTAAACCCTTGGTTGAATAGGTCCCTTAGGTTCAGAAATGTAGATGTCAATGAAGAAAAATAGTGTTCAAATGATAACTTTGAGCCTCTTAATAACTAATATCCACTTGTCATTTTCCCATAAAACCTTTTGTATATCTTGTCCTATATAGTATCTACGAGACAAAAATATTTAGAGGCTTCAAAACTCCATGTAATCCTATTTTATGCTTTTGATAAAAGTGCTCAAACCTCTATTTTGTTTTTTAGGGAAAAGATCCCTGAGTTCAATCATCTTGTGCTTAGAAAGTGATTTTAAACTTTACCTAGAAGTTTAACACTTTATATGGGTTTTCCATTGTCTCTACACCATTATTAATTCAAAGGGATCTTTTCCACATGCTTTAACACTCCAAAATATCTTCTTATCTTTCTGTTAAGCCACCTATAGGTGGTCATCCTCATACATAGGTAATAAGTGCAAATTCAGGTAGTGAGCAAGAGATATAATGCCTCAATGAGTTTTAAACCTAATTAAATGATTTAAAATGGAATATTATTACTCCTATGACCTTTTATACATAGGTACTCTTATTTCAACATGATTCTCTTCATGAGAACACTTGTAGGTAAGCATTCTGAAATGTATATACAGGCAATGAATGTAAGTGGACAATGTGTATAGTTTTGGACCTCATGAATAGACTTTAACTCTTATTCAATTATCCAAATGTGTTATTTTAATTATGAAGGTCTTTAAAATAGTTTCAAAACCTTCATTTCAATGTGATCTTCTCTACCAAACACCTATAGGTGCATTCTAAATTGCATCTAGGCAGTAAGCAGAGTCTAGGCAAATGGACATGGTCTATGAGATTCAATTATGTTTTGTATCCTTTAAAAATTATTAGGTGGACTCTTTTCACCATAAAAACCTTGCTCAATGTATACACTCCTTTTCAACATGAGATCTCCATGAGGTCACTTGTAAGGTCATTTTAATGGTAGAAGACTATGTGCATAGGTAGTGGATAGTGATATAGGCAGTGTATAAGAGATATATGCTTGAGATTCATAATAAATCTTTACCAAGTGACAATATACACTCTTACCACTCAAAAATATTTGAAACACATATCATATCTCCCCTTCTATCATGGCATCCTTCTGAGATACTTGTGTATTCAAGGAGTTGCCTGCATATGCATAGTGCATGGACTGCACCCATGGAATACTTCTTTGGAGAATAAACTTTAAATTAAATGATATAAATATCACATTGGAAACATGATAATTTACTTATTTTCACTCCCTATAATCATTTCCAAAGCATGAAAAACTTGAAAAATGTGAAAATTACTTGTAACACAAAATGGTGCATTCTCGTACAATCTAAGTTACTTTGACCATCAAAACATCATGAAAAATTAAACCAAGCATAGAGATCAGTTTAGGAGGAATTAAAAATCATATTAAATTATCATAACCAATTGGTTTGTACAGACTTATCTAAAATGGAGCAAAACCTATAAGGTCCATAGATTAGCAAGTAGAAAAACACAGTCAATTTGTAAAAGATGGTTCATAAATTATGATTGACCAATCCTTGAGCTCTTTTTATGTAAATTAATCTCTCTATTTTTACTACCACCTCCCAAATTAGTTTGACCTAGAACCTCTTCTATTGATATTACCAAGCATGAACCTATTAATCACTTTTGCATGTCTAGAAGGGTGAAAAAAGAAGAAAAATGGTTTTGGGACTTTTATATCACTTTAAAAGTGTTTAAATAATTAATATGAGTTTGAGGAAGATTAATATATGTTACATGACCTTCTCCCACATGTTACCTTCTCTCATGGGTTGTACAAGTGCTAAACTCCCCTTTTTCAGTTTATTACTTGATCTTCAGTTAGATAACCTACAAGTTACATATGAGACTAACATTATTGAAAGGTAATCTAACTTCTTGGATACTCTATAGGAAATAATTACATGTGTATACCTTAAAAACTATTCCACTTACATTTATGACTCCTAAAAGTTTTTTAAATGACTCAAAATGATAAATTGACTAATATGACTAAGACCAAGGCTAAGATGACATTAAATGACATAAAATAACTTATAATACACCCCATGACAAGATATTAGATCCCTAAAACATCTAAAAAGATAATTTTTTACCTATAGGGGTCCTAATTTGACTTGTTGGGTCAAATTTGGTCAATAGTATGAAGTATGTATAACAAAACCAATTTTTTAGGTTTTCTATGCACTTAACAATGTGTAAGATTAAAATATCAAATATTTTTCCCCAATAGGGAATAAGTTCAAAACACAAGGATGCATCATGCCACTGCAACATGTAACAGAGGTTTATATCCTACCAAGCCTAAGGACTGTAAAAGAATCAGTACCAAGGTACATGGATCCAATCTCTAAGAACACTTCATTTATCATCATATAAAATATAAATCCACTCAAAGTACTTATTTTTTTCACATGCTAGTTTAAAAAATCAACTTTCCTCGATGTCTGTTATGTGCTAATTCTAGAAAAAATATCTTCATTTATGATGAAGGAACAAATGTAATATAAATCCATAAATAATTAAGTTTAACATCATATAAATCACTAAAATCAAATAATACACTCTTCCACTAAAAGGAGGATTCCCACCAATAAAGGGTGATATCAATCTCTGAGTTATCTGCCATAATCCCATACTTTGAAATTAATCTAAGGCACAATATATCCCAAAAAAAGTTCACACTTACCTAGGTGAGTAACATCTATCTCTCACATAACCCCAATCAAAAATATCACAAGTGGAACTTATGATTTACATACAACACAAATGCTCTTATTTTTACGAAGGGTGCTTGATCTAAGGTGATCGAGAAGGCTCTAATATATTTTGCTTATGAAACTTATGAACTATGTTGGGTAGTAACCTACCCAAAATGATATACAATAAAAAATCACCATTATTGGTTGAAAGAGTTGACTAATAACTATATGAATGGGGAAGGTACTTCATAAGGACACACACTTATACTAATAAGCCCTCTCGCAAAAGGGTAGGTCTTCAAAAGGCATCCCAAACATCCAAGGTTCATGTGTTGTATAAAATATGGTGCCTTAGAATTTAGCTCCTCTAAGAAGACTAGGTCCAAATTATAATCACCCTCTCCCAAGCAATCTAGGAAACACGTAGGCCCATCAATGACAACCTCATGAAGAAAATAGAAATACATCACACAAAGAGTCAAGGAAAAAGTGACACTCATATAAAAATAATCACCACTCAAGAATACATTTTCTCAAGAAGACAATTTTCCAAGATTTATGGTTGTACAACATATGAACTCTTCATCAAGCCATACAAATGGTGTCCCCAACTTCAAAATCCATGAAAGGGTGTGGTATGGTTCTAAAAGTTGGAACTACAAGCCTTAAGAATCAACATATACATCCAAAATGGTACCACATACTATTAGACTTTACATGCATTTGTAAAATATGTATTATCTAATAGAAGCAAAAGTAAACATAAAATAAAAAAAGGATCACCTCTAAAAATGCCTTTAACTATAATAGATTAGATTCCCCAATCCAAACTAAATTGCATGCTCTAAGCAACAAGAACATATGCTATTAAATTAATAGCAAGCTTCTATCATGAATATGTTCAAGTAAAAAGAAGGTAATACCCACTAAGGGTTTAAGGCTTCTTCTAGCTCTAAAAGAAACTATGTTATTTTCAATGCCATCTTAGCTTAGAAGAAACACACTTAGCTGGGTATCGTCACCATTTTATAATTTTCATCTACTATGATAATAGGATGAGACCCACTACACTCAATATAACTTATTCTATCATGGAATCAGCAATCATATAAGGATGCTCCATAAGTAGGAAGGTGCACTAAAACCTTATGACTAATGAGTAAAAATCATGTTCCTCTAGAGGACATATACTAAAAATGTCACCTCTAAAGCATCATTAATTCAACATTGTGTTCTTAGTATACATTACTCCAAGAAAGGGGTCATAACCTCAAGGGGTTGATGACCAAAACATTCAGATATTGACATATAAATTGGATGCATATGCCTTGGGTAACATGAAAACATGAAAAAATAATAATTAATACCCATATAACATAATCATGATTTAATTAAGTTGATTATCACACTTACATAGTGCCAAAATGCCACACAAGGTCTACATGTTATTTTTCAACCTTCATCAACTCTGAACTCTAGCAGAAATCCATTCCATTGTGTGCTTACCAACAAGGAATAACTTACTAACACAAATGAGACAATGATAATTCACCATGAGGATAGTTTAAAATAATTTGATCCACCTAAGGTTCACTAACAGCTTTTCCATGTTGAATCACAAGTCTATTTTAGAAGGTGATTACAATATCAATCAACACTCATACATATAATACTAGGTTTAAAGTAAAAATACATGTATAACATAATGAGTCTCTATTTCCCTTGTATATATCAATCATATCCCAATGTTATTAATAATCATATATGGTCTATTGATACAAGCCTTTCAGCCTAAGGAGGGACTAAGCCCAAAATATCAATATAATTACTCACAATATAAGAGTCAGAAACTAAGGGGGATGGGATGGCCATAATAATAATGCATAATTCTTACTTCCCAACTTAATCACTCATTCTAATAGTAACATCAAGAAAACCTATAGCACACTTCATGTAAGTGGTGAGGTTATGTTTGTTCTAAATTAGTCATCATTGAACCTAGTAAGGCTCATCTTGACCCCAGGTCCATACGACACTTTAAAGTCTAGCTATGGAAAATCATTTTGGTCTTAAGGACCAAGGTCAATCTATCCCAATAACCATCTCTTAATTCATAAAATGTATGATATGTATGTCTAAAGTGAAGGGGAAGTCATATCAGCCTAACACACATAGCTCATTCATAAGCTAATGGCCACTTGGCCCACATGACCATCTTGTCTTCTCATCACCATGATAGAACTTTTGTTCTAACCCTTCACCAAATATCATATACTCTCATAGGTATTTTAATATCCAAAAATCAATAATGTGGGTATTTTAGGCATGGATACAAAAATTAAATAGAGGATCGAGTGTTGAGCCTATATACTAGGGCCAATAACAAAATTTATCAAGTCAATAGATAAGGTCTTTGGATGGTTTAGGTGAGACTTTATTATCTCTATCCCAAAGGCTATCATATCAACTCACTATCCTTGAATAAAGGAACCTCACACAAGCCATTTTGTGATATCAGACTCTTAAATGGAAGATATGTAAAAACTCTTTGATCATAGACAATCTCACTAAGTGGTCACTAATCATATATTACTTAGTCCAAATATTTATGGTCTCATGTCCATAAGGTACTAGGAAACTCTTTATGTGTACTTTTCTTACATCCTCAATGAGGCATACCACACAACCAAGTAAAAAAATTAGTTCACTATAGAATAAGTAGTACCAAAAATTAATCCCCAGAACTCTTGATATTTAAACTAGGATATGATACCAAAATTTCATGCCCAATATTTCCCATGATGAAAACCACACAAAAACAAGATAGTTATTTTGTAATGTACAATGCACGTTACACACACATAAACCACCAACAAGGTAGCCAACCTCATGGCACAAGATGCAAAACATGTTGAAATAAATCACACATGCCTAAATGACATAGATTACAAAGTGAAATTAGCCACATAATTATTATGCAACCATGCTAATCTCATTTCCTCTTATTATAATACATTGGCTAATACTACCTACTTAATTTTGTGGTCCCTAAAAACTTAAGATACAAACTAAATATATGATAAAAATAATGTGGGATTGATAAATCATTGGCTTGAATGATTTGACCTAACTCTTAACGAGGTTCAAATGGGTCCCTGGTCAATTCTAACTAATCACAAGGCCCAATTCACACCTTAAGTTGTAGACTAATTATATTATCAAGTTGAGTTAATTTATATAAAGTGATTAAAAATATATCTCATAGTCCTCATATGATCTCAAAAAGGATCTAAAATTCCTTACTTATCTCCTTAAATATGGAACAATCCATCTCAACCATCAGATCTTTTCTATCTCAACTATTAGATTAGGACAAGTAGAGGAAACCCAATCTTTATGGAAATCAATAAAGGGTTTTATTTCAATTTTAAAGTTAAAAAATTCAAACTTGGTATGAAGGAATTTTTATTGAATGATTTGTACATATTTGTCCCTCTCCACCTTCCTCAACCCTGGATGACTATCATTAATGGGATATCCAAGCTTTTGAAACAAAAACAAAAAAAAATATTTTACATTTCAACCTCAATACAAAGTTTTTTGGTGATAATTTTGTAAGTACCCATATTTTGGGAATGTCTCCAAGGAGTATTAGACTCTAATGGTTTTCAAAATGGTGGTTGGAATATTCAATCTCATCCATGGCAATGAATGGCCACCAATGTCTAGGTTAAGAAGAAAATACATTTAATTTTTAGTTTCAAGTTTTAAGATTACTTTCTTACAATAGAAGAATAAAAATTAAGTGAGGCTTGCTTTGGGTTTGACTCATCTCAGAGCTTCCATGGGCCCATAAAGGTTTAAAAAATGTATAACATGTCTTTATTTAAGAATAGATCATTTATCGAAAAATTACAAGGTTTTACTTTGCAAAAATGATTCCATGCAGAAGAGGGAAAAACTTTTAAGGGGGGTTCCCTTTCACCCCACCCCTGAGTATTTTATTTACTTGAAATAGTTGTCAAAAAAAATACATGTTTATGACCAAGGTTCTAGTTTCATAAAAAAGTAGAGGTAAACTATATAAACCCATCCACATTTAGAATAAAATATTTAATATTATAAAAAATAAACCCATGCCGAAAAAGGTAATTTGTCCAAGGTGGTTGGTTGGTGGTTTAATTCTAAGTGGATTTAAATTTTATAAACTACCTCAAGGGGGGGAATTACAATATTGGATCCATGTGGCTTAAAATTCATGTTGCTCCCTTAGTCCACCCACATGGTAAAGAAGTTAATCCAAGCACTACCCATCACATAGGCCACAACACAACACTGTTGCTAAAGTAAATATGTAAACCCATTTGGCCTTAATTCCTAGTCACGTGGTCATATGGGTGATCATCGGTTTTGGTCCAGGGCCTACCCTACACTTAGTTTATTGACATACACTTCTAGGGCCTGTGTAAAAGGAAAATACCCTATAAGTTCCTAATTTTATAAAATTGAGAAGGAGCACCCTATAGTACCAAATTTTATGAAATATATTTTTATAGGTTAAGACATCATTAATTTCAATCTAAAACTATTTCTGGCATTATTTTGCCTTGTTTAGTGTGTAAATAAATTTCATGAATTTATGCCATATAAGTAAATAAATTAGGGAAAAGTGGCAGATTTACATTTAAAATTCATAACTTTTAAAACATAAGCTCTAAAAATATTCTAAAAAGTGTAACATAATCATGGAAAATTCTAAAACACAAATAAATTAAGTTTTAGATATTTAGGTGACTTTACCTTAGAGCAAAAATTGTATTAATTAAACTAACCCTTTTTAGGCCTAAGAAAAAACATGTCATTTCAACACTTCAAATCAAAATTGATATTATTTTTTAATTTAAAAAAACCACCAATATGGTATATTTTATACACATTTTCAAATATAATAATTTAGTTGAGCTAATAATTTCCATCAATTTAAAATTTTCCCTTTTATTTCAACAAGATATAAAAATGGGTACAACAATATTTGCAAGCTCAAAAAATACACTTATATTTTTATTTCTCATTATTTATAAACTTAAATTATTACATTTAATGGATTCCGAAAACCAAATAACATTTTCATAATATTTATAATAAAAAATATAGAAAACTAATCTTAAAATTAAATTTCCCAATGCACACCATAAGGCCAAACTAAGGAGGGGCTCGCCTCCCATCCATAAATACAATAATAAGGTAGCTTCCATAGGTATCCCCCAATCTAAGGACTCCCATCTCTAGGCATGGGTAGTAGCAGCAAGTTTAAGTGAAGTAATTTTAGGTAAAGGGGAATATTGGAAAGTAAACTAGATGATTCAACCTATCAAACTTCCCTATAATTAATAGGATTCCACTAACACCCAATCAAGAACACAAGAATCCATTTTAACATATAAATTTAAATAATTTAAGGACACATAGAAACCAAAATATATTACAATATTTTATATTACTCTATAGTCACCCATTGTGGATGAAGATTTATACTCTCCACTATATGGGGTGGGAGGAGGAATTTGGGATACCTCCCCTTTCCCAAACCCATCTTCCATGCCATGGGATGACTTTTGAAATTGATATTTTTCTTATTGCCCAAACCCCATGTAATAGATCCAAGTAGGAGGACTCTGGAAAATAATTCCCATGACCTAACTCTACCAAATGAAGGCATACTTCAAACACACAATCTATGTCCATTTGAGAATAATAAAAATTTGATTTCAATTAAAATAAATGGATATCAAAATAATAAAAAGTGGATGGATTTTTTATCTCCATGCCATAAGAGGGCTAAAAAAACCATGGTGGTTATAGGCCTAACCATGGCAAACAAACCATAAAAAGGGGAAATATAAATGGCCATATTAACCCCATGAAAACTCTCAAACAAGAAGGGAATAAGAATTTTTTGAATCAAAGAATAAAATATTCTCATCAATGTAACAGAAATGTCTACCTTGGTTCCTCCACTAATTCTTAAGCAAAAAATCCTCTGATAAATTCCTTGCCACAAATAATTATTTTCTCTTTCAAGATTCTTCCTCCTCCTTAAGCTCAAGCTCTACTCACAAAATTAAAAATAATAATAAAAAATGTCCTACAAGTAGGAATTTCCCTCCTCTTATATAAAAACACTAAAACATAATGTCCAATGGGAAGGTTACACTTATCCCTTCCCATTTTTTAGTCCTTATTTTAAAAGTCTTCTTATGTAATAACTTATCTTAGAAATCCATGTGGTCAAGAAAGGCTCATCTATGTTCATTAATATATTCTCTTCATGTGTCATAAATGGTCACATGGGCTATCCTAAATCTATTTGAAGGTTCCTAAAAAGGTTGAAGTCCATCCCTTTGGTCAAAAGGTCTTAAATTTACTTAAAATATCTATTTTCCATTTTGTACTACCTTAAAAACTTAGGTATATTATTCCATCCAAGATTTTGGACCATTGGAAACTTAAATGGACCCCTTATTCACCTAAATGACTCACTATAAGGTTAAAACAACTTATAGGTGTTAGGTTGTGGAGCTAAAAGCTTCACTGTATGCAGACATGGAGGAGGTTGCTGAGGTGCAGAGCAACCGACGTCAGTCAGGCCAATCGACGTAGATCATATTCAGAGCACAGGGCTACTGACATCGATCAGAGATCGGCCAACGTCGGTCACCTCCAGACAGACAGGGACCGACGTCGGTCACCTGTGCATTCTAGAACTGGTTGTTGATGAATAGTTAGTTAGTTGAATGGGTTGTTTGCATGTAAAGACTAATTTTAGTCTTGAGCTGCAAATCTAATTATTGTAAATGGATGTCTAATTATTGTTTGCATGGGATCTATATAATAGACTCATGGGCTATATTATAAAGTGTGTTAGTTGAGTAAGAGCAAGGTTAGCTCCTTCAGAGTGAAGAGAGCAAGGTGTGTTCCTCCTAATTCCACAGGGGTGCCGAGTGTGTATGATCAGGTAGAGCTACAGGTTGTGCAAGTTCTGGTAGAAGATCCACAGGGGTGCTGGTTTGGAGAATCAGAAGGGTTCTTCATGTGTGTATGATCTTGGTTGGCAAGTGTGCTAGGCCAGGTTTGGAGATCTACATGGTAAGTAAGATCATTGATTTGCAAGCATGTGTGTGTGCAAGATCTAGGTTTGTAGGTGTGCAATGCCAGGGTGATTTGCAAGTGTGCAAGATCAGGGAGGTCAGCAAACACAATAGGTAGCAAGATCAGGGGAGATCTACTTGGAGTACGTTGTGTACTTGGAGTATGGTGTGTACTCAGTCGTGGAGTATGTGGAGTACTTGTGTACTGGCAGTAGCAATACTGATTGGTTGGAGGTGAACACCAACTCTGTGTTTGAGTTGTGTGTTGGGACCGTAATTGAGAGAGTGAGCTCTTGAAGAGATTTACTGTTTATGCCCTAAAGGTGTGTAAGGAAGAAGACTGTGGCATCTTCTTTGTTGTATTTCCTTCTGGAAGAGTATTAATACAATTGGGTATTGTCTCTCATATTTTGTGTTATTTCTGAATTCTAGTTACTTATTACTTCTGGTTAATTCCACATGTTTAGTTGTTTGGTAATCAATTGTGCTTTCGGGTCCTAACAGTTGGTATCACAGCTATTTGTGGTCTTAGATCTTGACAGTTGGTATCAAAGCCAAGTTACAGGGAGTAGGTTTGTGTTTAATTACAGGTCACTCTTAGGGGTTTTTGATTGAGTGGGAGTATAGCAATGGTAGAAGAAAGTACACTAAGAATGGAGGAATTGAAAAGCACGAATGGTCAATTACGGTGTTATGGAAAGAAAGAATAGGTAAAGAAATATTGTTGGTTGGTAGAAGATCAGCATGAAGGAACTAAAGAAGTAGATGTTGTAGGTGTTGTTGCACAGGAAGCTCTGGGATGTTCCTTGGATAAAGTAGAATCTTGGTTTATAGATTATGTTGCCTCTTTCCATGTAGCCCCAAATAGAGGGGTTGGTGAGCCTTGTCAAAGTTTTGGCAAAGGGGAAGTGTGGCTGAAATTGTAGACAGCCAACACATGGGTGTTGAAGGAGGTCATGCAGGTCCCAGTCCTAGAGATGCGGCTAATTTCTTCAAAAAAGTTGGGTGATGAGAGATGCATAGTAACTCTCATAGCAGATTCTTGGAATGTTACCAAGGATGCACTTGAATTAGCATGTGGTAAGAAAGTAGGTACTCTTTATCTACCTACTTGTATTACTGATTCTTCTTTTATTGTGAAGATGTGGCTTGTAGGCTTGGTCACATGAGAAAGAAGGAGATGCATGTTCTTAAGAGGAAGTTAGATGTCTTTGATAGACTTAAGAACTAGAAAGCCTTGGTGTTCATGGAAGAGATGATGGACAGAGATCAGTGGAGAAGGCTAAGTAACTCTGAGTAGGGCAGTTTGGATAGGGTTTTGATTCAAAGTAAGCTCATGGGTAAAAAGTCATCACTCGAAAGAAAACACAGGTATTGACATTGGTTATGGAAAATTGGTGTCAAACAGATAGGCATCGATGTCAATCATGTGCAGATAGGCAAAGTCAGTGGTGTCAGGCTGGTGGCGATTGACGTCAATAGGATAACTAGCATCGGCGACTAGGTCAGTCACATGGAACTGATGTCGATTGGATGTAGATTGGGTGGTGACTGACATCGGTCACTGAAATGGATTTTGGGTGGACAGTAAGCTGTCAAGGAGTCTCAAATGCCCATATGGAGGACTGAAAGGGTAAGTAAGCCTCAAATTTGTTATTCCTCTTCTTTATACTATTTTTTGCTCATTACAGAGCAAGAAGGATCTAGGAAACAGTGGGAGCATGGCATGAATTCTTTGGAGAAGAACCAAATGGGAGATTTGGTAGAGTTGCCAGCCAGGATAAAAGCACTAAGAGATGAATGGATTCCTTAGTTAAAGAATAGAGAGAATGGACATGTGAGATGGAAGGCTAGGTCATATGGTCTTGAGGAAGCTGCAAAATAGTGGTACAAGTTTGACAGGTGTATGACAAAGTAGGGCTTTAGTCAATGTTGTTGTAACCATTGTGTGTTTCTTTACCAGGTTGGATGATGGTCACAACATTATCCTATTACTGTATGTGGTTGATGTGCTTGTTGCAGGTGCATACATACAGGGAGCTGCTAAACAAAAGGTAAAGTTAGTTCAGTGGTATGTCATGAAGAATTTGGGAGTAGCAAAATTCTTTGGCATGAGTAATCCTAGAGATAGGGAAGATCACAAGTTGATGTTGTCACAGGATGATTGTGTGAAGGTAGTGCAGGATGCAAAACCGGGCATCACACCTATGGATGGACAGTTCACAGAATAGGGTCCCCAATCACATGATGATGTTGAGTACATGTGTACTCCCTGATATTGCCCCAGTAGTGGGAGTTGTTAGCAGGTTTGTAGTCATTTGGGAAGGAAGCACTGGAAAGCGGTTTAGTGGGTTCTCATGTATCTAAGAGGGACCAGTAGTAGGGATTCATGCTATGCAGGGTCAGGCACTTCAGATATGGTAGGTTACTTGGATGACAAGTGTTGCACCACAGGATGTGTGGTGGTTGGTCTTTAAGATTGATCTTGAAGAGGGATACAAGCCAGGAAATAGATTAGATGATGTACAAGTACAGGTACAGGTGTAACTATTTATCTCCAAGTGGGAGATTGTTAGGTTATGGAGCTAAAAGCTTCACTGTATGCAGACATGGAGGAGGTTGCTGAGGTGTAGACCAACTGACGTCGGTCAAGCCAATCGACGTCAATCATATTCAGAGCACAGGGCTACCAACATCGGTCAGAGATCAGCTGACATCGGTCACCTCCAGACAGACAGGGACCGATGTCGGTCACCTGTGTGTTTTAGAACTAGTTGTTGATGAATAGTTAGTAAGTTAAATGGGTTGTTTGCATGTAAAGACTAATTTTAGTCTTGAGCTATGGATCTAATTATTGTAATTGGATGTCTAATTATTGTTTGCATGGGATCTATATAATAGACTCATGGGCTATATTGTAAAGTGTGCTAGTTGAGTAAGAGCAAGGTTAGCTCCTTCAGGGTGAAGAGAGCAAGGTGTGTTCCTCCTAGTTCTACAGGGGTGTTGAGTGTGTATGATCAGGTAGATCTACAGGTTGTGCAAGTTCTGGTAGAAGATCCATAGGGGTGCTGGTTTGGAGAATCAAAAGGGTTCTTCATGTGTGTATGATCTTGGTCGATAGGTGTGCAAGGCCAGGTTTGGAGATCTACATGGTAAGTAAGATCATTGATTTGTAGGTGTGTGTGTGTGTGAGATCTAGGTTTGCAGGTGTGCAGAACCAAGGTGATTTGTAGGTGTGCAAGATCAGGGAGGTCAGCAACACAACAGGTAGCAAGATCAAGGGAGATCTACTTGGAGCACATTATGTACTTGGAGTATGGTGTGTACTCAGTTGTGGAGTACATGGAGTACTTGTGTACTGGAAGTAGTGATACTGACTGGTGGTAATGGCAGTAGTGTTACTGACTGGTTGGAGGTGAACACCAACTCTATGTTTGAGTTGTGTGTTGGGACCATAATTTAGAGAGTGAGCTCTTGAAGAGATTTAATGTTTATGCCCTAGAGGTGTGGGAGCCCTAGAGGTGTGTAAGGAAGAAGATTGTGGAATCTTCTTTGTTGTATTTCCTTCTGGAAGAGTATTAATACAATTGGGTATTGTCTCTCATATTCTATGTTATTTCTGAATTCTAGTTACTTATTACTTCTAGTTAATTCTGCATGTTTAGTTGCTTGGTAATCAATTGTGCTTCCGGGTCCTAACAGTTGATATCAGATCTATTTGTGGTCTTAGATCCTGATAATAGGGTATGGAAAAGGGGTGTGAATAGTGCCAGATTGGTCTAAAAATCCAAATACTCAAAACTAGTTAACATGACAAACATGACTAGATTTTAATTTTGGTGTCATTAAGAACACTACTTCTGTAATAATTTTGGTACACCCATTATTAGCATAGTTTTAGTTCTCTCACATGGACTCATATAACTTGCACATCATTTCACCCATAAAATTTCTCTACCCTATACATTAAATAACCTTAAGTAACATGTACAAACACACATTGCATATATAGAGGATTACAAGAATCATTTTATCTCAAAAATCCATATGAAGTAATTATAAATGTCTAGTTTTAGATTTTATTAAACAACATGGAATCATTGTTATAAAATGTTAAACAGAATTTAAATAGAAAAGGTATAAATTGGGCCTTATAAGATCCTTAAGTTCCATCTCCTTAAATTGTACCATTGATTCATATAGTGCATATTTACACTCATCCAAAGCTTGGTTTTTAACCTCTAAGTATGGATCATATAAAATAATTATATTTATCATGATATAATCAAAATCATGATCCTATAGAGATTCTAACAACTCTTATATCATATTCTCCACCTATATCTCCTTGGGGTGGTGATTTTACTTATTACATAGATCGTGACTATTTTTCAGATACTTCAAATGACACATTTGACTAATATTACTGATTATGGCATTATAGATCATACAATTGATTAGCCATGGTAGCCTATATATTTCAATTCATTGATGTGTCATTACTATACCATTTTTTCCATATTGAACATAATTTATTTTCATTTATATTTAATATCTTTCATGTATCCTTGATATTGATTGCATGCCTTTTATTCTTATAGATTTGGCATCTTTGGGACTTATATTTTACCTTGATAGTATTCTATCCATTTGATTTTTTTCATTGGTTTATATGTTGAATTATCCCTTTCCCTTTGATTGTTTATCATATTCCAAAGACTTTCACATATTTCCCAATGATGGCAACATATATATCGAGACCTTATTTCCTAGCGTACATTGAGTTCTAAGGGAACTAGTAGATTATATGGAATATTCCTTTTATTCTTATTATTTTTTTGCATCCCTTGACCTACCTAGTTTATATTATTTCTTTATTAATATCTTTGTATTTTATTTTCAATTAATCTTCACTTGTTCTTCCTTGTTTTCACCCTTTGGCCTTCCTATTTGTGTTGTTTCTTGATTTCACCCCTTAGCTTCTTTTATTGCTTCTTGTAGAAAATTATAGACTATAAAAACACTAGAAAATACTAAAATAAAAAATTAAATTATCAATAGATACATATTATAGTTATATACCTATTCTAAAGGTTTTACACATGCTTCTCATGGTATGTCTTTGAGCGGATGAGATGTAGGATACATAATCTATATATTATTATAGATTATTAGATTTTTTTCCCACACCCTAGGTCATGATCACATTGGTGGTTTTCCCTAGATTAGGGGAATATATATACAACATATTTTATGGTGTTATCTTTTTAACTATTCATTTAGAATATTAGGACATTTATATTAACTATATCATATCTTACTACTACCTACATCTCATGTGTTACATGGATATCTAAATTGTATGATTACATTAATATTTTACATTGTTTTCATGGTTACATTGTGTTTTGTGTATTTTTTCATGGTCAATTTATTTCATGTATATGCTTATGTGTGTTTGAGCATGGTGTCCTTTTCTATCCTTTCCCATAGAGGTTAATCTAATTTTATGTGTCATGTCATCATATCTTGTGAGTCATATGTCCTTTTTTGATAGTATCATATATTTAGCTACATAATATTATGAGATCTATGATGTATACTATGAGATATTCTATAGTTTCTTGCATGATATATATCATACATATACCATAGTTTGTGTCATGGTATTTACCATGAATTTTATTATATATAATATTATTTTGGTTGGTTCCTACATTCCCATGGTCCTTACCATGTATTTATGGGGAAAATACTACTTGTATGTGCATCATTCCTTTATTTATCCCTACTAAGTACACATTTGATACATTGGATTCAGATTAGTTGTCCCTTCCTTAATTTTCCATTTAGGGTTATCATATCCTTTCTCCTGAAGCTACTAAAAAAAACATATTTATATGGAGCATTCATTGGGGCACATTATTTACCCCATCTCTTTAAATATTTTACACTCATATGGGGACACACATTTATATTTAATTTTACATGATATTTTATGATGGTTACATTTTTATATAGATTTACATAATTATATTATGTGATGGTTACATGTAATTGGTACAACTTTCACCAATTTGGACACTTGAAATATATACATATTATAATGCATGATGCATTTGACTCTTTATTTTGAGATGACTGATGCAAAAAAGGTTATTCCAATCCTTCTCAAAATGGGAGGCATTTATCTATATATTTTAATTTTCGTGATGGAGCAAACAAAATATTAGAATTGGCTAGTTTACAAAAAAATACAATTTTTGCATTTGTGAGGTTTGAACTCTTGACTTGGGGATTGGAAATGTATTTTTTTTTTTAAATGACATCAACAAACTCATCTACCATTCCATAAAAAATAATTATAATGGTATTTTCATTTTAAATAAAAAATTGTGAGGTTTAAACTCTTGACATTAGGGCTGGAAATGTATGTTTTACAAAAATCACACTAACTATATACACAATATTTTTCACTTTATCATTTACTGATGTTTTCTCTTGCAACAAACTATCAAACTCAAATCTAATTGAGTGCATGACTTAAAGGGTAAATGAGGAAAGGCATAGGTAGGCCTTTGTTGATTTGTGAGAGATGTTTTTATCTATGTCATGATCATGTCATTCATATTTCTAGTTTATAGTCTTCAAATTTTCATTTCTATTTACCTCCCATCTTACCTCACCTATCTTTGTCAGTTTACTCATTTCTTATAGCATCAACTCTAGCTAATAGCATCTATTTTTTAATTTTTTCCTTATTATATTATATAGACATGGTCAATTCCATTCTGAGCTTGTATTTTGGCATTTGTACTTTTTTGGCTTGGCTAATATAGTCCAATGTCAGCCAACTCCTCTTAACTATATGAAATCTAGGTAATGCAATCAACTTAGCCTTTAGGGTGAGTTTGGATATTTGACCACTATATATTCAAGTCATATTTCATTTGTATGATATCATATCACACTCATTGCTTTGATTTAACTTGCACTTCTTCCCTAAATCACATTTGGATGGGTCATAGGTATAACCTTATCTTAAAGGAAGCTTTTCTTTTGGAAGCCATGGAGATTCATTAGGATGAGTCCTTTTATCCTAGAGCTTGATTTAGCCTTTGAAATCTTCACAACCACAACAATATCTTACAAATCAACACTGGACTACATGGAGATTGAAGCTCTATGGGTCCACTCTAAGGTAAGTATTTATAACCTTATGTTATTTCCTTTATTTTATGTAGTATATAGATGTTGCTTATTTCTTGGTGAATTAATGTGTGTGTATCCATGTCTAATTTTTCTCTACACCTATATTTAGTGTGATTATAGGATTTTTTTAAATTTCCGTTTATCCATTTTAGGTTGCTTAGACCCCCATTTGTCAACCATTGCACATGTACATGTAGAAATCAATACACTAAATTGTGAACTTGACTTCTTAAGGTCTAGTTGAGGTAACTGTCATAATGGATAGGTGTATGGAAGAATATACATAATGAGTGGATTGGTTTGGGGAATGGAATTTTAGGTGATAGGTGGTAGGGGATGCTCATGATGGTATTATAAGATCTATACCACATCGTGATATTTATTAAGTGTGTAAATTTGGGAGGATACATAACTCCAATCTCTCTCCATATCAATGATGAGAAGGCAAAGTTCTTGATCGATGCTAGGGACAATGAAGTGAGTGTGGTTAGGTTGGATGACTTTGGAAATGTGGTTAGCCCTATCAAGTTAGCTATGTTTGATCAATGTCATACACAAAGTGAATGAGAATATGATGATCCTAGACCTAAGGATAAAAGGAAAGGGGAGAATATGAGTAGAATTGGATAATTTTGTATTGGTGACCTTGATTTTGGGGTAAAATGACTATGGATGGATTAAGAATATGTTCTTTCTCATCAAGATCATCAAGGGAGTTAAAAATGAGATTGGAACAAGGGTGGAATGGAATAATCATATTCTAATCTTGGTTTTAATGTCATATTCAAGGTTATTTATAGGAACCATATACCTAACCATAGTTAAAAACTTGATCTATGAAGGAGTGGATGCTCTGGGATTGCCATCCAAGAGGCAAGGTAATGTGGTATGTAATTATATGGAGTGGACACTCAAGAATTGTCATCCAAGAGGTAAAATAATGTGGTATGTAAGTGTGAGAGCTTGTTTGGGAGGTTATTTTAAATGTGTTAATTTGTGTTTTGAAGGTTTATATCATGGTTTGGGTGTTTTTACTTGTGTAGACAAGGTTTTTTTATTATTTTTGGTGTTTTTGCAATATTTTGATGAAAGGAAACAAACTAAGCTACTTAATTAAATTGAAAAGATGAAAGTAATAAATTAATTAATTAATTAAATTAAATGAATTAATTTGATTATTTTTATTCTTCTTAATGACGTTTATGATGCATGTAATGCTAAAAATAGGATTTCAGAAGAAAGGTGTGGTTGTTGATTTTTATATGTTTTGTCTAGTTTATAGGATGGTTTGTTCAATGTGATCTAAATGAATTGAATTTTTTTTTGTTATTGTATGTAAATTATATTACTATTACAAATTATATTTTATAACATGCAAATATGAAAATAAAACCCTAAATCTTAGTAAGTATACTCAATAAAAATTCAGAATTTAACTTTTATATGCAAGTCAAAATTGATTTTTGATACTTCATAATATTTATCTATGAATTAAAATGATCTATGGATGAAAGTGTGAAAACCTAATGCTTTTATTTTTTGAATTTAATGTATTATAGTATCATTTTTCACTAATAAATTAATGGATTTAGAAATCTAGGCGTGTAAGGTTTTGGCTATCTAATTTACTTAGGTTTTTATGGGTGTCTGATTGAAAAGTTGGATAAAACTAAAAATATAATATATTGTATGATGGATTTACCTACTATTTTTTATTATTTATATACCCTAAAATATGTAAAAAAATAACATTTTTTCAATAAATTTAAAATGCAACTGTAAAGCAAGAAATATAGGCAATGTTTTTGGTGCAATATAGGAAAGAGAGATTTCTTTTCTTTTCCTTTTATTATTATTTTCTGAAATTAACCTAATATTATTAGTAAATTAAACTAAAATATACTAATCTAACAAATGAAATAAATACTAAAATAAATCCTCTAACTTGGTCAATGGATTTAACTAAGCAAAGGTAAAGATTAGTGTTGTGTAGAATGTCCACAATAAGTTAGCTCCTGAACTCAATGTAGTTGTAGGAACTATCTAACAATTAATGGTATAAAAATATTGATACCAAGTGATACACAACCTTGGATAATAATTAATCTATAATATGTTTGGATGATCCACTGATAACAAATATTGTGTTGTTAATCAAATAAATTTTCCCTTCTAAAACTATGTAGAATGACCGCAAAGATGACCAAAGACGAAGATTTATTAAAAAAAATGAAAATATGTGAACTTAGGTTATTTATATATTTAAAACACAAATATTAAATGCAAATTTTGGATATAAAATTCACCTAAAACTGATATACTTGTAGAATAAGCAAGGAGGTTGCAAAGGTGAGATTAACCACTAGATAATTAATTAAACTTAGGAAGGATGGGTAGTAATAAAAAAAAGAGTAGGAATGATTTGGGTTGTCATGAATGAAAAAATAAATAAATTAAAGGAATAAACAAAAATAAAATCATGTAAAACACATGAAATATCAAGTCTCAGACACTAAAATTGGAAGATGGGCAAGCTATGAAAAAACCATCATTGTTTGTACATGACGAAGATGGAACCACCACATAATATTATGAAACTTCATAATATTAAGAATAAAATACCATTAAAAATTATGTAACCATTTCATATGTAACAATATCACCATGGTGGTTTATGAAACATTTGTGGTGGTTTGGGATATGAAGAGGTAGTTTTGTAACAAAGATGGAAAGTTTTTATACAAAGAGCGATAGTTTCATCACCAATGAAGCAAAACAAATAATAAGGATATAAATGAATCAAAATTTAAATTTTAAGGTCAAAATAGAGTCCAAGAATAGAATAGGTAGCAATAATGTCAAAGATAATTAGGCCTGAGCATATTTTAATGATCATTGCATCATCATTGGATTTTTATGGAAATGTTAAGCTGTGTAATTTTTGGGTGAATAAATATTACCCCATAAAGATTATGTTTATTAATAAATTTTATAGGGTGTGTTCTAGAGTAGTGGCACACTAAAGTAAAATGAGGGTTATAAAACTTACATTACTTACCTATGTGGCACGTCGAATCCAATTGAGACTCTATTGTATCCTAGGAATAAAAGATGGGGATACAGTGCAGTTTAATAAAAAAGACAAAAATGTACTAACTAATCAAAACATGGATGATATAACTTACCATATACATGGGTTTTATTATACTATATGAATTATCACGTTGAGGGATTGAATCTAGTGTGGAGTGTCATGTACCCTCAAAACTAAAATGCCATACAAACATGCTATGAGAAATGAAAACCATTAAGTTAATTACTTTTTAGACATGAATCATGTTAGTTTATAAAAATTAATATCTATAAGCATGATATATGACCTTTATAAGTAAAACTACCAAAAATATGAAAAGTTTCAAAACACAATAGCTATTTAAAAGGCCTATATGTTCAAAAATTTACCAAAAATAAAAATCATTTGTGCCAAGTGAGTTTTGTGATTTTCGAGATCTAGATTCATAGTGACATAATTAATCAAATAAGTAGAAAATTTGATGAGCACAATGAGAGGATGGTGAACATACCAATAAGAAAAACAATGGATTAGGTTAGGTTGGTTTTGACTATTTTTTGTATTTTTTCCTCAACTCCAAATTTTTACTCAAAAATGCATTTAGATATACTAAAATTTAATTTTTTTGCATGAATGGGATTGGGGGTTAGGTAGGTATATAAAATGTTAAAATTTTATTTTTTTAATTTATTTTTTTGGGTTTTTGAGTGTTTTTGGGTAGAGTGTGACCAATGGTCAAAACCACCACATTGGGATGAAATTGTTGGTATGTTCAAACTAATAGTTACATCTTTGACATAGTGGTTATATGACTTGTGTGTCCCATGGACAAGGTAGTGTCATAAACACCATGAATGTGCAAGTTTATAAATTTCCATAGGTAAATATGGAACCATCAGGGTAATTTCATAACTGTCACCTATAAAAGGTAGTGGTTTTGTCTTAGAGGGAAAAGGAGAAGTTTTCAGTTATTTTTAAGGCCAAAAATGGGTTAAGGACTCATTTTGGGTGAATTTTACATTAGGTAGGTTACATATGATGGATTTAGGATAGGGAAAAGGACTAGATCCCATGGATTATTTAAATCTTAATGACTAATGAGCTAAACACCCTAGATAAAGTTGGGATTCTACAAATTACTTAGGTGGGGATCATGCCCTATTAAGCAAACTACTATGTAGTATTTTTAAATATTTGGATGTGTACTATAACACATTTTGGTTTCCAAAGGGTACTAGAGATTTGACCATCACTCTCATTTACATCTATAAAATTACATGCTTATCAATGACAAGTCAGTTAGTAGGCCTACGAGAGGCCACAAATAAGACAGAGGATTCTAGCTAGGTAGAACACTTTGAGGATGTGAATGAACTCAATTTGGGTGTAAAGTGTGGAGCATGAACTTATGGGGTTGACTAACCCATTATCATTAAATTTTTAAGGTCCATTATTAGTATCCTTACCTCCTGACTTATGGGATACAAAGGAACAGATAGGTTGTTATATAATTGGTCACTCATCATGCATTATATTAAGGTGAGGGGTCTACATTAATCATTGGATCAGGAGGTCCTTTCCCGCACATACAAGGAATTTTACAAGATCACATGGCTAGGGGATATCTCAATCATCCATCCCATGTTCATCATGAGCTAGGTATATGAGAGGATGTTCCCATACCAAATAAAGGTTACAATTGAGGAACTTGGGGATATCAAATCATCATGTAGATAAACTTGACACCTTTTAAATCACTACCTAGGAATTTAAAACCTTGATGGTGGCTAGTCTAGTGTCCTTTCCATATCAAGGAATGGTCAATTAGTGGGTTAATGAGGGAGTGTACCTTGTAATGGTTGTAGGATCACAATAGGTGAGAAACAAATGGATTCAAGTCTAGGTACACCCTATCAAAATGGTTCCATAATATTTTGATTTTCCTTTTATAGGTAACTTCCTCATACTTTTGGTGGTGAATAGAGGCATCAAAGAGGCTAGGGTTGGAAGATTTGGGAAACTGGTTTGGTATCTATTGACACCAAGAGTTATTATTATAAGGGTGGCCAAGATGAGGGGGTATAGGGAGGACCAAAAAACATCTAGTAGGAGGAGGGTGAGGTCAGATACCTATGTCCAACTTGGTGGCACTATTAGTGGTAGGCCATCAATAAAAGATTGTAAAACTGCCACCAACACCACAATAATAACAACACAATCCCTTATACTAACAACATGAAGTAAACTTAACAGAGGACTTTATTGCTGAGGTTACAGGGTTGCCAATGGATGGACTCAAATTTTCCAAGCAGACAAGCATTTTGAATGAGGCCTTTTGTAAGTTCCCCAAAATGGATGAGGAAGAGTAAAATCTGGTCAAAAATGGGGATTTCTATGAGCTGGACCAGATTAAAGGGATATGGAGGGATGTCTTAAGCTGTATAAGGGAGTACTTCATCCTGGACGGAAGAAGCAAACGAGTGCACAAGTTCCATTTTGTTTTCCTCAACCATTTCAGGCATAAGGTTAGTCTGTCTTTTCCTTTTTATCTTCGCTATTCCTTGGTCCAAAGCTTATATGCTCATAGGAAAAAGGAAATGCGCCCTATCCTCCATGAAGGCCTTATTCTACTTATTGAAGGCTACTGTAAGAATAGGGCACTGGTTAAGTACCCCCAAACAGGGGAAAAATAAGGTGTCAGGAGATAAAAAGAATGAAAGAGTAATCAGGAGAGGCAAAATCAAGTCCCCCAGTCCTAAACAGCAGAATGTAGAAGAAGAAAGGGGACGGGAGAAAATTGAAGAACCCGAGAAGGAAAAACTGGAGGAAGAAGAAGGAACTGAAAGCTAGGATACTAACTCAAGTGATGATGAAGAATGTTTTGAGGAAATTGAAAAAGATAAAGTCAATACTGAGGAGGATTCTGCTAACAAAACTGTAGATATGGAGGAAAACCAGAATGTGTCGGAGGAAGAATTTGACCAGGAAGATCCTGTTGAGGACCCAACTTCTAAGAACGAAAAGGAAAAATTTGATCAGGATGATATTCAAAATAAGAATATGGAAATAAAATCTGGAATCAAGGAGCGGGAACAAAAAAGTCAAGAAGATATCTTTGAAGAAGCCAGGAATAGTCCTAATAAAAAGCCTGAGCACTGGAGAGGGAAGAATCAGAATGATGAAACATACACTCCTATGACCTGGGTTAACTGTAAAGTAGAGGCATCTTCCCAAATCAATTCATGGATGTGCAGGGAGATTATGGACCTCAAGAGAAAAGCGGAAAACTTGGAAGATTCCCTGAAAGCTGCTTGGAACAAAATAAACATGGAAAATCAGTTAAGCGAGATCCCAGTCAAGCTCAAAGCTTATGAAAACAACCTCCGAGAACTTATAAAGGACAATAGAAAGAAAATGGAGGAAGTAACATCCAACATTTGTGCTGCTGCTATCAATATAGGTAATGAGCCAATGAGGAGACCAAAGCACTAGAGGGTCCCAGCAAAAGGACGAGGCAAAGCTCTAGAAAGAAAGATACACAAAAAGGAGCTCTGCTGGAGGCTACCACTGAGGAAACTATTTTGAAAGGAAAAGAAGCCATGAACTTGATACTGGAACTGGATGAATAATCTGGGCCTTCTTGTTGGTTTTGAATTTGGTACTGTTCTTTGTTTTCTTTTTGTTATCTTTTGACTGATGTGTTACCAGATCTATGTTTTCTGGGTTTTGACCGGATGTTTATCTGGTGGTTCCAGGTCCATTTAAAACTTGTTTTAGCTACTTACTTGTAGTGTTTTTTAGGCTTTGCCTGTGGTCTTAGACATTCTCTCTTTCGCTCTTTGTAATAGGGTTTCGGGGCCCCTTCAAAACTTGCTTTTACCCTCAATCTAAAACAACATGAAGTGGATGGAGAGGATCCAAATTTTGTTGAGTTTTATGATGAGGGAGATGAAGAGGAGTTTGATTATGAAGATGACTCATCCCTAATTGGTATGAGGTTGATCTAGGTAAAATAGTTCATTTATTCATTTCATCTCTTTATGTATATATTTCTAGCATGATTACTTAGTTAATTTAATGATTTTTTCATATGCATGGATATGATGTCTATATTTTTATTTTTGATTTCAAATACATCCAAAAGTTATAGGAATATTATTAAAACACAATGTGATCAACCTATTTTAGATGGGCACCAAACATAATAGCGATCATCTACTAGTAGACCCAGGATTTCTTAGTAGTATTGGGAGGCATATAGATGTTTTTGCCCCATATTACCATGCATATTTTGTGTTATCCAATTTGTAGGTATAAAACATCAGTTTGGAGGAAAGATCCATGGTGGAAGAGGCTCATGTATAAGATCTGACTGATTCTCTAGTTGGTAGAGGGGTTTAGACTTCCTTGATCTAACAAATATGGGGAGAGATAACCTCTTAGAGAGGGACTAGTAGGAGGTGACCTAGGATCCATAGTCCCCAACACTCTTTGTCATAGGTCCCTCTCAAAGGAGGAGGACATGGTCTTAGGACCACTTATTTTACATGTATATACATCTTTTTTTTCTTAAGATTTTTAGACATATTGGCCTCTATAGAGATGTATTGTACTAGAGACTCAATTGTAAAAACTTGAAATTTTTATGATATATATGGATATATTTTGATTTATTTTAGTGAATTTCCATAAAGTGTTATGTGCTAAATTTTCATGTATATTTTTTTTATTATATGCACTTAAATGACTATGCATGTGATTGCTACGTAAAAATGATTATATGTGAATATGAGAAATATAATGTATGAAAATGATGTAATATGATGGATATACATAAAAATAAAATGTGGTAATATCTATTGTATAGATGATGATGAAGTTGATTTTTTTACACAACATACAAACTTTTATTTGTATAAAAATAATGAAAGGGGAAAACAGGATATGCATGAGATGGTAAAATGAAAACTATACATCAAAACTTTACATGAAAATAGAGGATTACCTAATACTTCTAAGGAAAGGGGGAAAATGAAATTATTGTTAAACTTAAATAAAACTAACTTTATTGATTCATCTAGAGGTAACTAAACTTAATGAAATTGGTAAATGTGATAAAGTTACCCTTTCAGTATAGACATGTAAATATGATTTTTGAAGAAAATTCATTGAACACTTTCTAATTTGTCATTGCTTTTGAATTAGATTTTATATTTTTATTTGTGACTCCCTAAAATTAGTCTCATGTGACTAAGAAGCACATGTCTCATCACCAATGACTAGATGTAGGCGAGTAAGGGTATCTCTCCCTAGTGTTAATCCCACACAACTAGTAAGATACGAGGGCTTAACACTGAAGATTAGTGAAGGGTGAGAGATGTAAGATTTGAATTTCATTTTCATAAGATTTTTATTTTTAGATGAATATCTTTATTTATACTTGTCACATATTTTTTTAAGTCCATTACCCCCCAAAGCTTGGACCCATGCAACTAGTAAGTTTCAAGGGCTCAACACTAAAGACCAAGATAAGTGAGCAAAGTTACCTATTTTTAGAATTTTAATGTTTTTTTCTTAGAGGGAATAGTAAGAGGAGACTCTGACATGGAAAAACTTATATTCTAGGCTATAAGATATTTTTTTTTAAGATTTACAAGAAGGTTTTAGGGAAAGAGAGCTATAATCTACTCTTAATACAAGAACCAATGTTTTACAAATTTTTAGAATGTTTTCCATAGGATAATAAGATGATGTGAAAATGAAATGAGATGATAAGCTGCACTTTGAAAGTTTTTATCATGTGAACTGACATCCAAATAATCACCAAACACTACCCCTATTACATAAGACAACATGTAAATAATGTAAAATGTAATTAAATGAGGGAAACATGAAATGTAATGACTATATTTGAAAGTGTTTGAATTTAAAAGAGTTCACAAATTCACTAAACTCCTTTCCCTAAGTGCATAACTAATAGGCTCCATTTTTAAAATATCCATCCACTAAATATGGACCTGGCCATTGGATCTAAACTTTTAATCTTTTCCTTTAATTTTATCTACCTCAAGGCAAGGTCTCCTACTTGTATTGGATGCTCATGAACATTTTTTTAAAGCTAATAGTATTGTTGATAAGGCATGATTACTTTTGCCTTTTATATTATGTCTTGTTTAGGTAAGGTGAAAATATGTGAAGATTCTATGAGAAAATTTTGAGTCTTATACCTCTTTAAAAGAGAGATAAGACTCAATATTGAGGACTTTAGGTTGTTATTTGGAATCTAAATTGATTTCTATAATGCCTATGGTGAACCTATAAATCCCTTCCTCTAGCACTGGTGTGGCAAGGAGAGGGCAAATGGTTTTGCCTATTAACTTTGGATCTAAACTATGATCTAAATTAAAAGTTGTCCCTACATGATGGGGAGTGGGTTTATTTTTTTGAATATATGGATCATAAGGATATTTTTGGGTCTTATGATCATGCCTCAAGAGTTATATTATGCCAAAATTGATAGTGGAATCAAGATCTTCTAGAATAAGAGGTGCATGGGGACTATAAGTCTAGATTTAGTATGGGTCGAAAGGGAGCTTAATGGGTTTGTATTTTTCCAAAATTATAATCATTTAATTTAGGTACATGGTTGATACAACTGATATCATTGTAGTATATTTACCACTTTTTTTTTTTAATTACAACTTCCCTCTCTTTGGATTTATTCTTTAACATATCTTGAGGAAGTTTTTCCCCTTTATTTAAGACAACTAATTTCGGTTCAAGCATATCTTTGACATCAACCAAATGTGGGGGTTTCATTACACCAATGATGGAACAGTGATATTTATGTGTAACTCAAGTTGTTCATGCATGGTTGCTTGAAGGGATCCAAAAAAATTTGGATCATCTTGGGCTATAAAGACTTTTCCCAAATGGAGGAACTAAATCTAATGGAAGTGGGTAGAAGGGATCACCTTCATCTTAAGAATCTAGGGCCTACCCAAGATCATGTTGTAATTGGTATTCTTTTTAATTACATATAATTGTATCAACACATTCTTTGTACCTAGGGTGATGGGAGGCACAATGGTTCCTATGGAGGTGGACATAGCCTCAAAGAGTGTTATAGGTCATTGAATAATTAGTTTCTCCATATTTAATATTATAGAGAAATGAAAAGGGGACTACGTTAACTATTGACCCATCATTGACTATTATTTGTTTCAACTAATTATTATAGATCCATATTTGTAGATAAAATTTTGGATCTCCCCTCCTATCCATCTTATAATTGGGAGAGAGACTTCTAAGGTCAATTAAATAACCAACATCCCTTTAATCTTTCTTTGGTGGAAACATAGCAGGATCAGTATGATTGATTGGACTTAAGGTGGGGGAGTAACACTATCTAGGTATCTCAACCCTACGGCATTGATTGATTTTGAATGGTGCGTAGGTGAATTATTGAGCAAGCCAAGAAAAGAGGTGGGAAAATGTCTTTTTAAGATCTAAAAAGAAGTCATAGTTTCACACAAGTTTAGGAATGGCACCAAGTTCCAAATTATTTGAAAGGTTAGGAGTTGTGGGCTAATATTCCCTTGTGTGAGTGATAATATTCTCTTCTTCCTCTATTTCTAACTCCACAACATCTATCATTTTAGTCTTCCCTTGGGGTCCCAATTGAGGATCTACATCAAGGTTGGGGATCTACATCAAGGTTGGGGATCATTTTAGTCTTCCATAAGTAGAAGCTTTGGTATCACTAGTGCATGTCATCATAGGTTGGTTGTGTTTAATTGGTTTATTTTGAGGGTTACCCTATGGTTGGTTATAAGTAACATCTATTTTATGCTTTAAGAAAGGGCTTTGTTAGATTTGGAGGTTTTGGTTTTGAGGGGTTACAATCATATTGAATTGAGCTTGAGGGTTTGCATTTGCATTCCATAAGAACATGTTAATAAAATTCTCCCTCTATTCTTCAAGGAGTTTTTGAATGAACTTTTTATACTCCTAAAAAGCACAAGTATCGTGTTTGATTGCTCTATGAAAAGTAAATAAACATTGGGATCATAATCCATAGGCCCTTGAATTTATCCTTGTTGATCATACCATTATTTGTTGTTTCCTTGATAAAAGGGTTGATTTTTGAATTATGATAAGTGGTTAACTTGTTAGAATTGGTTTTGATTCAGATTTTAGAATTACATGTTGCATGGAGGAAGGTGATTGAAATCAACAACATGAACCTCAAAGGGATTATTTTGGTTTCTAAAATCCAAATTTGTTTTTATTTTATTATTGTTCATGGGTTGTGGTTGATTGTTTTTCATAGGGTTTGGTTTCTTAGTTTAATTAGTCACATCATAGTAATGTAATTCTAGTTTCTATTGAGAACCTTAGGGCTTTGGTTATTGTTATAATTATTTTGGTTTGCATTTTTAAAACCCCCATTATTTTAGTTAGGGGTAACTATATGCAAATTAATTCCATAGTTTTGGTAACCACCATCGATGACCACTTGGTCAATTTGTAAAACGTTCTCAAGTGATTCTTTGTAGGATCAATAACGGAATTTATAGACATATTCCCTCATTTCAATGTTAATGGAATTAAGAAATATTATTCATAGTTCCATATAATCCACATTTGGTAAATTAGTAGATGAACATATAACCTTTCTCCATATCATAATGAAATTGGAAACTAATTCATTATTTTATTTTTAATATAGAGGAATTCTCAAATGTCAATATTTAGAAGCTTGTTTATGTCAAAGGCTTTTATGAATTTGGCCATGAGTTTTCTAAAATAATGGATGGAAGTGTCAATGAGGTGGTAATACAAGTAAATGGAGATTCCCTATAGGTTCTTAGGAAAATTATTTGCAACAACCCCATCCCAAGGCAATAGTTACCTAATGATATTAGTATACACTTTGACATGTGAATTGGGATCTCCTTCCCTTTTAAATTTGGGAAGGCTAGGTAGGGGATGAGGTAGAATAACCCTCATATATTATGATTGAGAATTTCCTTTATATATTTAACATAATTCCCCATAGAATTTAATTTGATCAAAGTCATGGTAGGATAAGATTGAAGGGGTGGCTTTGGACAAGGGTTTTTCAATGACAACTAGGAGTGAAAGAGGGTGCTTGATAAAGTGGTCATGAATAGGCTAGAAAATAATTATCTAGCTATATGTACTTGGATAACATGTGATATTAAGGAGTAAGATTATTAGACGAAGAATGGTTATGTGCATGTAGAGGAGTGTACATGGGTGGCACATAACTTGAAAGAATGTATGGTGGCAAATTGTTGGTTACTTTATTATTGTGAGGAGTTTACATGAATAAAATTCTAATAGGGAATTAGCTTTGAGGTTGATAGGGTGGATGGATGTTGTAAGTGTTATTTTTTTGGGGTCCATGGGTAAGATTATCCCCTGTGTGTTGATTATAAACAAAATTGGGAGGAAGTTTATAGTATTGTTATTGTGGTGGAAGCATGGATGGTTTTTGTTGTGATAGTTGGTAAGTCATTATTTTGATGTTTACAGTTGAGGAGCGAACTTGGTTAGGAGGTTTAGAGTTCACTCCTTGATTTAGATAGATTTGGTTGTTCTCCTAATCATGAAAGTGACCCACCAAGGTAGATATGGGTTCATTCAGAATAGAAGCAGTATTATGTATAGAAACCTCCTTTTTGGGGGGTTCAGTAAGAAGAGCTAGGTAATTGTGAAAGGATATATTTGTGATAGAAGATTTAGGAGGAACTATAAAATATTGTTCTAAAGAGTTAGAGGTGTCTAGTTTTTTTAGAGGGGTGTGCAGTTGTTTGCATTCTATTTTATGTACTACATATAATAGATTATTCTAAGTTATTGATCATATATAGCAGAGCTTTCTACATATATAATTTGAAAACTAATTAAGGGCATATTTTCCATGTGAGGAGTGGCTCCACTCTCACCAATAAAATTCATGTTGTTAGAATTAGTATGGTTACTATCAATCTCTGATATGTCCTGCATTTCATGAATTGGCATCCCACTCTTAGTTTACATATTAGGGTTGGGATTGTTGGGGATCAACCAATAATTTGATTACACTTATGAAAGCAATAAATGCAGAATTAAATCAGAATGATAAGTAACTAGAATGATAAATAGCAAGAACAAGAGATACAAGAAACCACCCTGAAAACTTGTATTAAACTCTTTACAGAAGGAATACAATTGAAGAAACTTCTTTCTTCCACACCTCTCTCAGATGTACAGATCTCTCTCTAGATCTCTTTCCCTCAAGAGCTCTCTCTCTCAAGTATAATCAACTCCAACAACCTGGAATGATTTAATTCTGTATTATTTTATTCAACATTACAATACCATAAGCTAAGAAGATCTAATCCTACATATAGAATTAGGAAACATGAGCATGCATTTACAACCAACAGTTATGCCTCTTGAACAAGGTCTCTAAAATAGTCTTACTAATAATAGAGATGTATACTTAAGACTATGACTTAATCCCATCATGCAAACACTCGAATCTGTCCACTTAAATAGCTCTCTAGACGCACAGGTAACCGACATCAGTTCCTCCCTGCTTGCCTGTGACCGACGTTGGCTGATCCCTGCCAACGCCAACATCTCTTGAACTGCACCTGACCAATGTTGGTCACTCCTAACCGACATCGATGACTGTGTAACTACTGCAATCTTGCAAAGTGCTCCTTGGTGAAGCTTTTAGGCTCCACACCTTAACAATCTCCCACTTGGAGATAAACAGCTGCACCAATACCTGTACAGCAACATCTTCTAACTCCTCCATCTTCAACTCAATCATGAAGACCAACAGAAGTTGAATGAAGATTTAACTTCTCCTTTATAACCAGCTTGGTTAACATATCAGCAGGATTCCTATCTGTATGGATCTTCTCCAGCTTCAACTCACCATCCTCCAATACTTGTCGTATGAAGTGGTACCTTAGTTGTATGTGCTTGGTTCTTGAGTGAAAGGCTAAATTCTTAGCCAAATGAATTGCACTCTGATTGTCACTATACAATTTGCAACTCTCTTGCTCCTTTCCTAACTCTTCCATGAACCGTGTCATCCATATCATCTCTTTACTAGTCTCTGTGACTGCAATATACTCTGCTTCTGTAGTTGACAAGGCAACAACCTTCTGCAACTTTGATATCCAGCTAACCGTCGTTCCACCAATAGTGAAAACATATCCTGTGGTGCTCCTTCTGCCATCCAAATCACCTACCATATCTGAATCTACATAACCATATAGAGAAGTATCTGAACCTCCATAGCATAAATGCCTACTACTGGTTCCTCTCAGATATCTAAGGATCCACTGAACTGCTTTCCAGTGTTCCTTTCCTAGATTGGCCATATACTTACTTACAATTCCCACTGCTTGGGTAATATCTGGTCTAGTACAAACCATTGCATACATTAAACTCCCTACTGCAGAAGAATATATAACTCTACTCATGTACTCTACCTCATCATGTGAATTAGGACATTGTTCTTTACTCAACTTAAAATGTCTAGCCAAAGGTGTGCTTATTGGTTTTGCATCCTGCATATTGAACCGTTTCAACACCTTGTTCACATTATCCTCTTGAGACAAAATCAACCTGTGATTTTTCCTATCTCTCTTAATGCTCATGCCAAGGATTTTCTTTGCTACTCCCAAATCCTTCATGGCAAATGTTTGAGCTAATTTCACCTTAAGTTCAGAGATATCCTGCATGTGTGATCTTGCAACCAGCATATCATCTACATACAACAACAGAATAATATATCTACCATTATCCAATCTCTTAAAATACACACAATGGTCAGATTGACACCTAATGTAGCCATGCTCAGTCATAAACCTGTCAAATCTCAAATACCACTGTCTAGGAGCTTGCTTGAGGCCATACAAGCTTCTCTTCAATCTGCACACTAGCTTCTCCTTACCTTTGACCTCAAATCCTTTAGACTGTTCCATTTATATTTCCTCATCCAAATCTCCATGAAGAAACATTGTCTTAACATTAAGCTACTCAAGATGCAAATCCTCAATAGCAACTAAAGACAATACAGTCCGTATAGAATTCATTTTAACAACAAGAGAAAAAATCTCACCAAAATCAATACCTAATTTGTTAGGATATGGAGCTAAAAGCTTCAACTGGTGCAAACAGGGAGGAGGTTACTGAGTTCCAGGAAGACCGGCGTCAGCAGAGTGTAGTGCACAAGGCAACCGATGACGGTAAGGTGGACAGGAAGAAAACTAACATCGGCAAGAGGTCGGCTGACGTCGGTCACCTCCAGGCAGACAGGGACCAACGTCGGTCGCCTGTGGCAGTTCTAGAACTGCTTGTTCCACGGATAGTTAGTTCATTGAACTAAGTGTTTGCATGTAAAGGCTATTTTTGGTCTTGAGTTACGTGTCTAATTATTGTATGCATGAGATCTATATAATAGACTCATAGGCTGTAGTGTAAAAGTGTGCTAGAGAGTAAGAGAGTAGAAATAAGCTCCTTTTGAGAGAAGAGAGCCATGGTGTGTTCCTCCTAGTTACCAATAGGGGTACTGAGAGTGTATGATCAGAGAGAGTTGTAGGTTGTGCAAGTTCTTGGAGAAGATCCACCAGGGTACTGGTTGAAGAATCATAAGGACTTGGTGAGGCAAGGACAAGGGTTCTTCAGGGGTGTAGAGAGACATCTACATGGTGAGTATGGTCTAGTTATTTGTAGGTAGCAGTAGAGAGCAGGAGATCTACTTGGAGTATGGTTGTGTACTTGACGTACTGGCAGTGTGTTACTGACTGGTTGGAGAGGTGAACATCAATTCTATATTAGAGTTGATTGTTGGGACCAAGAGAGAGAGGGAAGAAGGTCTTGAGGTGTGGCGAACCTTTGAGGTGGAAGAAGAAGTGGCATCTTCTTTATTGTATATTCTTTTGAGTGATTATTAATACAATTGTGTATTGTCTCTCAATTCCTATGTTGTTTCATATTTCTAGTCACTTATTGATTCTGGTTAAACTCTATGTTTAGTTGCTAATACAAGAAGTAATCATATGTGCTCTATTGGTGGAGCAAGATCCTGACACGTGGTATCAGAGCATGTTTATTGTTTTAGGTTCCTGACAAGTGGTATCAGAGCTTTTGGTTGGGTTGACTAATGGGTGGTTTCAGATCTGGTAGTGTTTTTTATTACAGGTCACTCACAGAGGTTTCAGATTGAGTGGGAGTATAGCAATGGTAGAAGAAAGTAAGCTATGAATGGAGAAACTAAATAGCACAAATGGTTTGATTGATGGAAAGAAGGAGCAGGTAAAAGGAGATTGTTGGTCGGTAGAAGATTAGCGTGTAGAAGCATATGTTACAGGTGATGTTACATAGGATGTTCTGGATAAAGTAGAATCTTTGTTTACAGATTCTTTTGCCTCTTTCCATGTAGCCCGAAATAGAGCATCTTTTCATGGGTATGTCTTTGGAGACTTTGGAGAGATTTATTTAGGGGTTGGAGAGCCTTGTCAGATGATTGATGAAGGGGAAGTGAAGGTAAAATTACCATGCAAGTACCAGTCTTGGAGATTAGTCTAATTTCTTCAGGAAATTTGGGTGATGGGAGATGCACTGTAACTCTCACAGTGGATACACTTGAATTAGATGGTGCTAAGAAAGTAGGTATCCTTTATCTATCTACTTATATTACTGATTCACCTTTTGTTATAGAGATATGGCTTTGTAGGCTTGGTCACATATGTAGGAGGGGAATGCAGGTTCTTAAGTGGAAGACAGATGTTTTTGACAAGCTAAAGAACTGGAAAGCCTTGGTGTTCATGGAGGAGATGGTGAATAGAGATTAGCGGAGTGGACTGAATTATTCTAAGTAGAACAGGGTTGATTTGAATAGGGTTTTGACCCATGGAGAGCTTGTACGTAAAAAGTTATCACTCATAGTCAAACACAGGTACTGACATCGGTCAAATAGTAACTGATGTCGGTAATAGAAAGATCGACATCAGTCATGAAGGAACTGACCTTGGCATCATGGATACTAGCGTCGGCTAGGGAGATGACGTCGATAGTCAGGGTCAGTGCAGGGAACTAACATCGATCGAGAGTAGACTGGGAGATGGCCGAGATCGGTCACTAGTACAGATGGTGGGTGGACAGTAAGCTATCAACAAGTCTTAAACACTCATGTCAAGGTCAAAAGGGTAAGTGAACCTCATATTCATTATTCACCTTCTTTATATTGCTTACTGATGGTCAAGAACTAGGAAGATGGAAGAAGCAATGCAGGTAGAATCTAGAAATAGTGGGAGCTTGGCATGGATGAGGAGTGAGTCCTTAGAGAAGAACAAAACATGTATTTGTTGGTAGAGTTGTTAGCTGGAAGTAAGCACTGAGAGATGGAATGGATTCCCAAGTTAAAGAAGAGAGTGGATGGACACGTGAGATGGAAGGCCAAGGTATATGGTCTTGAGGAAGCTATAGGACAGTGGTACAGGTTTTAACAGGTGGATGACTAAGCATGGCTTCAGTCAATGTCAGTGTAACTATTGTGTTTGTCTTACCAGGTGGATGATGAGTCGTGACATTATCTAGTTACTGTATGTGGATGGTATACTAGTTATAGGTTCAGAGATACAGGGTTTTGTTGAGCTAAAGGTAAGGTTAGTTTAGAGGTATGTCATGAAGAATTTAGAGCAGCAAAATTCTTTGGCATAAGAGACATGGAGATTTTGTCTCTAGTGGGAGCTGATGTGAAGACGGTGTTGGTGGGGTTCAAGATGCAGGATGCAAAATCAGAAAGCACACCAAGGGCTGGACAGTTCAAGTAGAGCTTAGAATAAGTGTTTGAAATCACATGAGGTCTAGTGTAGACCTGTGTTTTCCCAAGCAGTGGGAGTTGTCAGAAAGTATGGAGCCAATTTGAGGAAGAGGTACTGAAGGGCAGTTTAGTGGATTCTTATAGGGATTAACAGTAGGTCAACATGTTATGCAGGGTCAAGTTATTTTCTACATAGGTCTGTAGATGCAGATGTGGTAGGTTACTTGGATGACAAAGGCACAAAGGTTAGAGCATCACAGGGTGTGGTGGTTAGTCTTCAGGATTGATCTTGAAGAGGGATACAAGCCAGGGTACAAATTAGATAGTGTATAGATACAGGTACAATTATAGCTATTTATCTCCAAGTGGGAGATTGTTAGGATGTGGAGCTAAAAGCTTCAACTAGTGTAAACAGGGAGGAGGTTGCTGAGTTCCAGGGAGACTGGCATCGGCAGAGTGCAGTGCACAAGGCAACCGATGATGGCAGGGTGGACAGGAAGAAAACTAACATCGACAGGAGGTCGGCTGATGTCGATCACCTCTAGGTAGATAGGGACTGACATTGGTCACCTGTGGTAGTTCCAGAACTACTTGTTCCACAAACAGTTAGTTTGTTGAACTGAGTGTTTGCATGTAAAGGCTATTTTTGGTCTTGAGTTGCGTGTCTAATTATTTTAATTAGGATAGTCTAATTATTGTATACATGAGATCTATATAATAGACTCATAGGCTATAGTGTAAAAGTGTGCTAGAGAGTAAGAGAGCAGAAATAAGCTCCTTTTGAGAGAAGAGAGCCATGGTGTGTTCCTCCTAGTTACCAATAGGGGTACTGAGAGTGTATGTTCAGAGAGAGTTGCAGGTTGTGCAAGTTCTTGGAGAAGATCCACCAAGGCGCTGGTTGAAGAATCATAAGGACTTGGTGAGGCAAGGACAAGGGTTCTTCAGGGGTGTAGAGAGACATCTACATGGTGAATATGGTTTAGTTATTTGCAAGTAGCAGCAAAGAGCAGGAGATCTACTTGGAGTATGATTGTGTACTTGACATACTGGCAGTGTGTTACTGACTGGTTGGAGAGGTGAACATCAATTCTGTATTAGAGTTGATTGTTGGGACCAAGAGAGAGAGGAAAGAAGGTCTTGAGGTGTGGCAAACCTTTGAGGTGGAAGAAGAAGTGGCATCTTCTTTATTGTATATTCTTCTGAGTGATTATTAATACAATTGTGTATTGTCTCTCAATTCTTGTGTTGTTTCATATTTCTAGTTACTTATTGATTCTGGTTAAATTCTATGTTTAGTTGCTAATACAAGAAGTAATCATATGTGCTCTATTGGTGGAGCAAGATCTTGACACGTGGTATCAGAGCATGTTTATTGTTCTAGGTTCCTGACAAGAATTGTTAGGTTGTGGAGCTAAAAGCTTCACCAAGATGCAAACAGGAGAAGTTACAGAGGATGCAGAGTTGTAGAACCAGTTGTAGGGCAACTGGCATCAGTGTGATCAACTAACATCGGTCAGATAGCAGCGAAGAACCAACCGATATCGGTTACCAGTCGGCCAACATCGGTCATGGAGGAGCCGATGTCGGCAGCCTGTGCGAGAACATGTAGTTTGCGTGTTGTTTCTGGAGAGTCTATTTTGAGACTGTTAGTTTGCATGTTAAAGGCTAGTCATAGTCTTGAGTTACATGTCTAATTATTGTAATTAGGATAGTCTAATTATTATAAGCATGAGATCTATATATGGACTCATGGGCTATATTATAAACTTGTGCTAGAGAGTAAGAGAGCAGAAATAAGCTCCTTCTGAGAGAAGAGAGCCATGGTGTGTTCCTCCTAGTTACCAATAGGGGTACTGAGAGTGTATGATCAGAGAGAGTTGTAGGTTATGCAAGTTCTTGGAGAAGATCCACCGGGGTACTGGTTGAAGAATCATAAGGACTTGGTGAGGCAAGGACAAGGGTTCTTCAGGGGTGTAGAGAGACATCTACATGGTGAGTATGGTCTAGTTATTTGCAGGTAGCAGTAGAGAGCAGGAGATCTACTTGGAGTGCATGGAGCACTGGAATACTGGCAGTGAAGGATACTGGCTAGTAGAGGTGAACATCAATTCTGTATTAGAGTTGATTGTTGGGACTGAGAGAGAGAGAGAGAAAAGAAGTCCTTAGGGTGTGGCAAGCCTTAGAGGTGGAAGAAGTGGCATCTTCTTTATTGTATGTTCTTCTGTATGATATTAATATAAGATAGTGTATTGTCTCTCATATTCTGTGTTGTTTTATATTTCTAGTTACTTTATATTTCTGGTTAAATTTCATGATTAGTTGCTTATATAGAGTAATCATATTTGTGCTCTTATTGAGGGAGCAAGATCCTGACATGTGGTATCAGAGCATGTTTATTGTTCTAAGTTCCTGACAAGTGGTATTAGAGCTTTAGGCTGGGTTGACTAACAGGTGTTTTAGATCTGGTAGTGTTTTTTGATTACAGGTCACTCTTAGGGGTTTCAAATTGAGTGGGAGTATAGCAATGGCAGAAGTAAGTAAGCTACAAATGGAGAAACTAAATAGCACGAATGGTCTGATTGATGGAAAGAAAGAGCAGGGAAAAGGAGATTGTTGGTCAGTAGAAGATCAGTGTGTAGAAGCATATGTTGCAGGCAATGTTGCATAGGGTGTTCTGGATAAAGTAGAATCTTTGTTTACATATTCTTTTGCCTCTTTCCATGCAGCCTGAAATAGAGCATCTTTTCATGAGCATGTCTAGGGAGACTTTGGAGAGATTTATTTAGGGGTTGGAGAGCCTTGTCAGATGATTGACGAAGGGGAAGTGAAGCTGAAATTGTAGATGGATGACACACAGTGGTTGAAGGAAGTCATGCAGGTACCAGTCTTGGAGATTAGTCTAATTTCTTCAAGAAATTTGGGTGATGGGAGATGCACTGTAACTCTCACAGTGAATGCACTTGAATTAGATGGTGGTAAGAAAGTAGGTATCTTTTATCTATCTACTTATATTACTCATTCACCTTTTGTTACAGAGATGTGGCTTTGTAGGCTTGGTCACATATGTAGGAGGGGAATGCAGGTTCTCAAGTGGAAGATAGATGTTTTTGACAAGCTAAAGAACTGGAAAGCCTTGGTGTTCATGGAGGAGATGACGGACAGAGATCAGGTGAGGGAACTAAATTATTTTGAGCAGAGCTGTGTTGATTTGAACAGGGTTTTGATCCATGGAGAGCTCGCGAGTAAAAATTTATCACTCACAAATGAACATAGGTACCGGCATCGGTCAGACAGTAACTGACATCGGCAGAATAAAGATCGACATCGGTCATGAAGAAATTGATGTCAGTAGGAGGGACACCAGCGTCAGCCAAGGAAACGATGTCAGTAGTCAGGGTCAGTGCAGGGAACCGACATCGGTCAGGAGCAGACTGGGAGATGGCTGAGATCGGTCACTGGAATAGATATTAGGTGGACAGCAAGCTGTCAATAGGTCTCAAATGCTCATATCGAGGTCAAAAAAGGTAAGTGAACCTCATATTCATTGTTCACCTTCTTTATATTGCTTATTGATGGTCAAGAACCAGGAAGATGCAAAGAGGCAATGCAGGTAGAATCTAGATACAGTGGGAGCTTGGCATGGATGAGGAGTGTGAGTCCTTGGAGAAGAACCAAACAGGTATTTGTTGGTAGACTTGTCAACTAGAAGTAAGCACTGAGAGATGGAATAGATTCCCAAGTTAAAGAAGAGAGTGGATGGATACGTGAGACAGAAGGCCAATGTATATGGTCTTGAAGAAGCTGTAGGACAGTGGTACAGGTTTGACAGGTGGATGACTAAGCATGGCTTTAGTCAATGTCAGTGTAACTATTGTGTTTATCTTACCAGGTGGATGATGGTCACAACATTATCTTGTTACTGTATGTGGGTGATTTGCTAGCAAGTTTGTACATACAGGGTTTTGTTGAGCTAAAGGTAAGGTTAGTTCAGAGGTGTGTCATGAAGAATTTGGAGCAGCGAAATTCTTTGGCATAAGAGACATGGAGATTTGATCTCCAGTGGGAGCTGATGTGAAGATGGTGTTGGCGGGGTTCATGATGCAGGATGTAGAATTAGAAAGCACACCAAGGGCTGGACAGTTCAAGCTGAGCTTAGAACAGGGTTTGAAATCACATGAGGTCTAGTGTAGACCTAAGTTTTCCCAAGTAGTGGGGGTTGTCAAAAAGTATGGAGCCAATTCAGGGAAGGAGTACTGGAGGGCAATTCAATGGATTCTCAGGTATCTGAGAGGGATCAGCAGTAGGGATTCTTGTTATGCAGGGTCAAGGTCTTCACTACATGGATATGTAGGTTCGGATATGGTAGGTTACTTAGATGACAAGCGTAGCATCATAGGTTGTGTGGTGGTTGGTCTTCAAGATTGATCTTGAAGAGGGATACAAGCCAAGGAATAATTTAGATGGTGTATAGGTATAGGTACAGGTGCAGCTATTTATCTCTAAGTGGGAGATTGTTAGGTTTTGGAGCTAAAAGCTTCACCAGGATGCAAACATGAGAAGTTATGGAGGATGTAGAGTTGTGGAACCAGTTGCAGGGCAACCGGCGTCGGTCTAATCAACCGATGTCAGTCAGATAGCAACGAAGAACCAATCGGCATCGAGTACCAATCGGCTGACATTGGTCATGGAAGAGCCGACGTCGGTAGCCTATGTGAGAACATGTAGTTTGCATGTTGTTTCTGGAGAGTCTATTTTGAGACTGTTAGTTTGCATGTTGAAGGCTAGTCATAGTCTTGAGTTGTGTCTAATTATTGTAATTAGGATAGTCTAATTATTGTAAGCATGAGATCTATATATGGACTCATGGGCTGTATTATAAACTTGTGCTAGAGAGTAAAAGAGCAGAAATAAGCTCCTTCTGAGAGAAGAGAGCCATGGTGTGTTCCTCCTAGTTACCAATAGGGGTACAGAGAGTGTATGATCAGAGAGAGTTGTAGGTTGTGCAAGTTCTTGGAGAAGATCCACCAGGGTACTGGTTGAAGAATCATAAGGACTTGGTGAGGCAAGGACAAGGGTTCTTCAGGGGTGTAGAGACATCTACATGGTGAGTATGGTCTAGTTATTTGCAGGTAGCAGCAGAGAGCAGGAGATCTACATGGAGTGTGTGGAACACTAGAATATTGGCAGTGAAGGATACTGGCTAGTAGAGGTGAACATCAATTCTGTATTGGAGTTGATTGTTGGGACCGAGAGAGAGAGAGAAGAAGTCCTTAGGGTGTGTCAAGCCTTAGAGGTGGAAGAAGTGGCATCTTCTTTATTGTATGTTCTTCTGTATGATATTAATACAAGATAGTGTATTGTCTCTCATATTCTGTGTTGTTTCATATTTCTAGTTACTTTATATTTCTGATTAAATTCCATGATTAGTTGCTTATATAGAGTAATCATATTTGTGCTCTTATTGAGGGAGCAAGATCCTGACACGTGGTATCAGAGCATGTTTATTGTTCTAGGTTCCTGACAAGTTTGTGTAAATCCTTTCACTACCAATCTGGCCTTATATCTCATCTGTCCATTCTCACCTTCCTTCAACCTGAAGGTCCATCTATTCTTCAGTGTCCTCTTACCTACTGGTAACTCAACCAAATCCCATGTTTGGTTCTCTTTCAAGGACTCCATTTCCTCAACCATGCCACACTCCCATTGATTTTTGGACTCTACCTGTATTACTTCTTGAAAACTCTCTGGTTCTCCACCATCAGTTAGCAATAAATAGAATAATGAAGGGGAATATCGAATTGGAGGTTTGCTTACCCTTTTTGACCTCTTGATGGGCATCTGAGACTCATCCACAACACGCTATCCACCCAAATTCTCTGACAGTGACCAACCTCGGTCACTTCTAGGCCTGTAACTAGCCGACATCGATTCTCCCTAGCCGACGTCAGTTCTTGTCCTACCAACGTCGGTCTCTGACTGACCGACATCGATTTTTGTTCTATCAACATCGGTTCCCGCATGGCCGATGTCGATCTCTGTGTTTTCTTGTAAGTGATTATTTCTTCTTCCCGCGAGCTCATTTTGGACCGTCACCTCATCCAATTCTCCATTGCTCTGCCTAGATTGATTTAGCTTCTTTAGCTGATCACTATACATCACTTTTTCATTGAAAACAACATCACGGCTCCTAATTATCTTGTTAGTTCCTAGATTCCAAAATTTGAATCCAAAATCATCAGAGCCATAGCCAATAAATGTGCACCTCATAGACTTAGCATCCAGCTTCCTTCTATTTTCCTTATCAACGTGCATAAAGGCTTCACAACCAAAAACTTTGAGGAATGAGAGATCTACCTTTTTACCTGTCCATGCCTCTTCTAGAATTCCACCATCTAGAGCTGTAGAGGGTCCTCTGTTAATCAGGTACACTACAGTGTCAACAGCTTCTGCCCAAAATTCTAAGGGCAAACCGGCATGCAATATCATACATCTTACACGCTCCATAATTGCCCTGTTCATCCTTTCAGCAACACCATTTTGCTAAGGTGTCCTTGGAACCATTCTTTGCCTGCGGATTCCATGCATATAATAATACTAGTTAAACTTATAGCTGCAGAACTCACCACCATTGTCAGATCTCAGGCACTTCAATCTCCTGCCTGTTTCATTCTCAACCATAGCTTTCCAAATCTTAAAAGTCTCAAATACATCAGATTTCTTCTTAATACAATATATCCATACCTTTCTTGTAGCATCATCTATGAACGAAACATAGTACTGTGATCCTCCAATGAAAGCAACCTGATCCGGTCCTCACACGTCTGTGTGAACAAGCTGCAACTTATGCTTCTTCTTTGTTGACCCAGTCTTGAGAAAACTCACTCTCTTCTATTTCCCAAAAACACAGTGCTCACAAAAATCCAAGTCTATGCTTTTTAAATCTGAAAGCTTACCTCTTGACTTAAGAATTGACATTCCCTTCTCACTCATGTGGCCAAGCCTTGAGTGCCACAATTTTGCATCCACATCTGAAGTAGATAATATAGAAGGAGAATTATTAGTAACACAATTACATAAATAGAGAGTACCTACTCTCTTACCTCTAGCCATAACAAGTGCACCCTTGGTCACCTTCCAAGATTTAGCTGTGAGAGTTACTATACAACCCTCATCCCCTAACTTTCTTGTAGAAATCAAATTTCTCTTCAAGCTGGGAACATGCATAACATCTCTCAACACCCATGTGTTGCCATTCTGCATTTTCAACTGCACTTTACCTTTGCCAATAAATTTACAAGGCTCATCATCCCCTAAATACACTATTCCAAAATCTCCATGGATATAGTCACTAAAATATTCTCTATTAGGGGTAGCATGAAAAGATGCACCAAAATCTAACACCCAAGATTCTATATTATTATGCAAAGAGAATATTAAAGCATCTTGTGCAATACCTGTAACCTTTGCTTCTTCTTTTCCTTCGTGCTGATTGTCCTCCTTAGGCTTTGACCAGCAATCTCTGCTTATGTGCCCAATCTTTCCACAATTCCAGCATTGTGGCTTCCTACCATTTTTGGATTTGGATCTACCTCTCACCTTTGACTTAGACCTTGATCTCCTCTTACTCTTCTCTTTTTGCCTTCCCCTGCTCTCAAAACTTAAAGCATTCCCTGATGTTTCCTCTGTGCTTTTCCTGCGAATTTCCTCATTCAAGATAACACTAACAACATCCTCTACTTTTAAAATATTTGATTTAGATGCAGTATTACTAACTACCATTACTAAGCTATGCCAGCTTTCAGGCAAAGAACATAATATTAAAAAAGCTTTAATTTCATCATCAAATATAATTTTGACTGAACTTAATTGATTTACAATTCCATGGAAATCATTCAGGTGATTAGATACAGATCCACCTTCCTGCATACGCAAATTAAATAACTGCTTCATAAGATATACCTTATTAGAAGCTGAGGGTTTTTCATACAAATTTGCTAAAGTAGTCATTAAATCTACTATGGACTTTGCCTGTGATAAATTAGATATCACAGTAGATGCTAGACTCAGTCTTATAGACCCCAGAGCCTTTCTATCAAGAACTTCCCATTCTTCATCATCCATGTCTGTGGGCTTCTTTACAATCCCACCTAACGGTAAGTATAGATCTTTCTGATACAGATAATCCTCTATCTTCATTCTCCAATGTTGATAATTTTTTCCATTAAACTTCTCCATTCTTAGTTTACTTTCTTCTGCCATTGCTTCTCCCACTCAAATAGAAATCCCTGCAGAAACCCCTGTGAGTAACCTGTAATCAATACACACTACACAGATCTGAACCACCTGTTAGTGAAACTAAGCTCTGATACCACTTGTTGGGGATCAACCAACAATTTGATTACACTTATGAAAGCAATAAACATGGAATTAAATCAGAATGATAAGTAACTAGATTGATAAATAGCAAGAACAAGAGATACAAGAAACCACCCTGAAAACTTGTATTAAACTCTTTACAGAAGGAATACAATTGAAGAAACTTCTTTCTTCCACACCTCTCTCAGATGTACAGATCTCTCTCTAGATCTCTTTCCCTCAAGAGCTCTCTCTCTCAAGTATAATCAACTCCAACAACCTAGAATGATTCAATTATGTACTGTTCTATTCAACATTACAATACCATAAGCTAAGAAGATCTAATCCTACATATAGAATTAGGAAACATGAGCATGCATTTACAACCAACAGTTATGCCTCTTGAACAAAGTCTCTAAAATAGTCTTACTAATAATAGAGACGTGGACTTAAGACTATGACTTAATCCCATCATGCAAACACTCAGTTCTATCCACAAAAATAGCTCTCTGGATGCACAGGTAACTGACATTGGTTCCTGCCTACTTGCCTATGACCGACGTCGGCCGATCCCTGCCAACGTTGGCGTCTCTTGAACTGCACCTGATCGACATCGATTGCTCCTGACCGACGTCGGTGACTGTGTAACTACTGCAATCTTGCAAAGTGCTCCCTGGTGAAGCTTTTAGGCTCCACACCTTAACAGGGACAGTCATGAAACTAGTATTCTATGTTTTGATTGGAAGCATTATTATTCCAACTAATCAAAAAAGCTTCATCAAGGACTTATTTACTTTTCATATATCCTTATAGGCAACATATCCTCCTATATCATGTCTATAAATATTTAGGGGGTATAGTTATACCTACATAATAAATGGAAGGAGAGAAAGATTGAGAAGAAACATAAAAAATATAAGAAGGTGAAACACAAAAGGATAATCCTTTCACATTGAGTTAAAAAATTTATGTACATGTGAAGATTATCATGCTAACTTGTGCACTCAAATTCTTTAAGTCTCACCAAGACAATCGACGTAATGGATATATGGATATACGAATCTAAGGAATGGGTGGATTGATTTGAGGAATGGGATTTTGGATGATAGGTAGTATGGGATGCTCATGATGGTACTAGAAGATCCCTACCATGTCATGGTTTTGAGGAATGGGATTTTGGATTATAGGCAGTATGGGATGCTCATGATGGTACTAGAAGATCCCTACCATGTCATGGTTTTCATTAAAGGCATAAAGTTGTAAAGGTACATAACTCTAAGGTCCATCTATATCAGTGATGATAAGGATGTGAAGTTCTTGATCAATTATATGAACAATAAAGTGGGTGTGATTAGGTTGGATTACTCTAGGAATGTAGTCACCTTTATCGGGTTGGTTATGCCTAGTCAATTTCATACACAAATTTAATGAGATTATGGTGAGGATATACCCAAGGATAAAATTAAATGGGAGATAAATGCCTATGCTTAGATAATATTATATTGTCGACCTTGATTTTGGGTTTAAATGATTATGAGAAGATCAAGAATATATTCTTTATTATAAAGAGCATTGATGGAGTTAAAAATGAGGTGTGTAATAAGGGTGGAATAAAATAATTATATTTTGATATTTACATTAATATCATATTGAAATTTATTACCAATAACTAGGGATCTAACCCTAGGGAAAAGACCTCTATGAAGGAGTTGACGCTCAGGGAGTCTCATCCAAGAGGCAAGGTGATGTGGTATATAAGAATAAGAGCTTGTCTAAGAGTTGATTTTATATCTGGTACTTATTTTTTTGAAGGTTGGTGTTGATGCAAGTTTTGTACACACTAGAAATAATGGATTTTCACCCACTCATTTTAGGATCGATGATAAATCACTCTAAGGCATGAGTTACAAGTATGTAGTTATAGATTAATGAAGTAGTGGAATAATAGCATGTGACATGAATCCCATCAAGTGAAATTCACTAAAGTGATCAAATTAACATTAAAAATATATATATTTATAGTGATGTTATAGTAAAATAATAAGATCTCATAAAAAAATCAAAAAAGAGAGGGAAGAGTACAATAGAATATAAGGCATGTGGACCAAACTAGATGAAACCTTTCTAAGCTAATATTTGAACTAAAGGTTGGATAAGTAATCATAAACCAATGTCTGTTGTAATCTAATATAATCACACCAATAATCAAGCATAATTGGGAGTTTAAGGAAACAAGAATATAGTAAACCTAACCATATCTAATCCAAGGTTGCCACATTTGTAAGATTGTGTTTGAATATATATAAGGGGGTTATGATTAATACAAAAAAGGCATTCAAATTAGTAGTATAACAATATGAATAATTGTATTGAAAATAAAACTCATGCACAACAAGAAAAATAATATATTATAATGATAGCACTTCTTACATAATCCATAGGTTTGAAAAAGAATTGAGATTTGCACATCAATACCAATTGTAAAACTTTCTTTATAATTTCCTATTAATCTTAATAGCCAAAATTATCCTCGCTTTTGGAAATATAATTTTAGATTTTTCTTGGAAGATGAGGCATCCCAATCAAACGATTTTATATATATATATATATATATATATATATATATAATCTTTTGATTGGGATGCCTCATCTTCCAAGAAAAATCTAAAATTATATTTCCAAAAATAGCATTGTACAAAAGTGTTTGCATAAAATACAATTCTTCAATTAAAAAACAATATATATGCCAATTAAATTAGGAGCCAATAGTTCCAAATTATTTGAATCATACAAATACATATATATTTAAGGGGGTAATGATTTTTCACTAACTAAAGAGGAGAATGATGGAGTAACAACTGTAGAAACTGAAGCGGATGAACATACTGTTGTAACTTTAGTCATAGATGGAACAAGCACTGTCATTAGAGATATGTTAGAAGTTTTTAATGTAGTCATAAAAGTGAATATCAAAAGTGGCACATTTTTTGGCCCTAATAATTTAATATATTAATTTTTTAATTCATGCAAGTTGATGTTTTTCATTCCATTCCTTTTTTTCATTTCCTTTTGAATTTTATAACACTAATTTTCTATGAATTTTGTTTTCATATGGATTATTTTGCTTGCTCCCAGATGCTTAGTCATCATAATGTGATAGATGTATATTTTTCACTCTTTTAAGCTTGGTATTCATGTATTTTTTATCTACTTATGTGTCTAAGAGAAACATGTCTAATTATTTCTACTCTATACATAATTGCACTATGCCATGTTGTACTTCATTCTTTTGGCCATGGGTTAGTAGGATGGTGACACGTGGAAGGTTCTCATTACTCTGCTTACCCAAATATTTTTTTAAAATAATTCTATAGAAGTCACATCTGGGTTAGCAAGATGGTGACACATGGATGGCTCTTATTAATTTTCTTATGCAAGATGTTTCATATTATGAACTCTACTAACATCACCTCTAGGTTAGAAAGATGGTAACACATGAATGGATCTAAGTGATCCACTTGCCCATGATGTTCCATATGAATAAAACTATTGATGTCACCTCTAGGTTAGGGGGATGGTGACATGTGGATACTCTCATTACTCTATTTTCCCAATATGTTTTATACCAAGGACTCTAATAATGTCACCTCTATATTAGTGGTATGGTGACATGTGGATGGTTATTACTACTCTACTTGTAGGATTTTCTATACAAAGAACTCTATTGATGTCACCTTTAGGTTAGTGAGATGGTAACATGTGGATAGCTCTCACTACTTCATTTGTCTCATATGTTTTATACCAAGAACTCTACTGATGTCACCTTTAAATTAGTGGGATGGTGACATGCAGATGGATCTCATTGATCTGGTTTCATAGGATGCTTTGTATGAATAACTCTACTGACATCACCACTAGGTTAGCAGGATGGTGAATGTTGATTACTCTCAAGATCTGCTTACCTAGAATATTTCATACAAAGAACTCTCATGGTGTCACCATCGGGTTATCAAGATGGTGACACATGGATGGCTCTCACTACTCTATTTTCTTGGGATGGTTCGTATAAGTAACTATGTTAACATTACCTTTGGGTTAGCCAAATGGTGACACATGGATGGATCTTGTTGCACCAATTTCCTAGGATGTTTTTTACAAGTAACACTATTAACATCGCCATTGGGTTAGTAAGATGGTGAAACATGGAAATATATCACTACTCTACTTAGTTAGATGACTTACATTCTTCACGTAGGCTCTGGGTGAGTGGAATAATGTCACTTGGCAAGAGTATATGAGCTCTGGGATGTTTTAAGAAATGGTTAGGTATGAAATAACCTATTTACAACACAATATAGGTAAATAACCAACTAAAAACATAACACATTAGCTCCATTAGTCATTCAATATAAAATTAAACATGTACATACGTATTATGTTAAGGTAAAATCAAAGGCAAAAAGGTGAACCATATAATATGGCTTGTGCATGGTTGTCAAGTTCTCAGAGCTTGGTGACTTTAGAGACTTATAAACTTTTGTAAAGGCTTAAATCTTTGTGTAATATAGGAATGCCACCTATCTTAATTAAATAAAGTAGTGCTTGATAGTGAATAATTTGTAAATCTTTACCAATAGTCCTATGATCATATGAAAAACATAAGAACATTAGGGAAAGGTATATTGTTTTTATTAGTCCAAATAAATCATAAATTCAAATATGAAAACCCAAAGTTTAAAATGAATCAAAATAATCATTCAATCTTTGATTTTCATAATTCAAGTTTTGGTAAATTTAAACTTTTATGATAACCTTAGACTTATGTAAATTGAAACTAGTGTCATGGATGTATAAGGTTTAGGGGATCTTGAATAGTGATATTTTAATCATAGTGGATCCCCATTAAATTATTTAAAATGTGGGTTTGTGTGTGTTAGGTAAAAACAAATGGTGACTCGAAGGGGGAAATACTCTTGAGTATTTGAGAACCTAGAATCTTAGTAATGCATCATAACAAAACTTTAGCTCATCTGAGAAAATAATAAATAAACTAGACCTTGAAAAAGACTCTTACTTCCTCATACAATATATTAACCCTTTCCATTCCTTGGATTCAAGTGTGTGATTTTTTATGAATATAATTCCCCCTAGTTATGATAATTTTATAAAGCCCTGAATAAACATTGTAGGTTTCATTTTGACATTTATATTTTGTAACCAAATAGTAAGGGAAGCTTGATTATTGCTCTATTTCTAGTTATGCATTTATAGCCCCAATAAAGATACCTCTTATTCTACTCAAAGCCTTATTTTACTTCCAACTAGGTATTTATAGCCTTGGTAGAGATTATTGAATCATCCATCCTCTATCAATTTGTATGATGATATTTTTTTTAAATAGATAGAATAAGGGTTGGAAACCACCATTGGTTAGGTGTATGTATAATAAAAAATATTGTGATCAATAAATCATTGTTAGTGTATATCCATTTATATGTTTATTATCCCCCATCCCAGTTTTAACATGTAATAGTGTAGTTAATCTTTGGAAATGAAAAGTCCTCAAATTTGCATGACAATATCAGATTAAATTTTATAAATACATTAAACTCATTTAGTTCAAGTAGAACCTAATTCAGTCATAACACATACCTCAATCCCAGAAGTTGGAGTACTATCAGAATAAATCCTTTTGAAAACCAATTGTGCATCCTTTTAAATCATCCCCTTATTTTTGTCAAGTCATTTGTAACTTTAGCATAAGCAATCAGAAAGCACAATAACTAATCTACCCAAATAAAATGAGAAAAGCATGAAACATAATATAAGAAAATGGGAAAGACTAATTTAGAAAGTAGGAAATATACTCTAGAAAGTAAGAAACCTACTCAAACTCTACAAAATAATTCCAAACAAAGTTGGGAGGGTGGATTTGGAAACTTTGTGTAGAATGTCTCCCTCTCTTTGATATAAGCAAGATTATTCTAGTTAAAGTCCTCAAATGTGTCATAACATTTTTGTATTCCTTCAAAAATTATTTTAGTTTATTTCCCCTAAACCCAAAATAACTTGCATGCATGTGTTCAACATAATCATCTTTCTTAATTCCAAAATCATAATAAACATTGGTATATAAGATATTTACATCAAAGTTTTTCCAAACATAAATAAGGGATTTATTTACCGAAATTTTGGTGATTATGATGTTTGGAGAAAGAGGTTAAATAAATACCAATTCTTTAAAATTTGCATCATCTGATAAACAAACATCTTCTTTAACTTCTTCTTTTATGTGTGGATTATGCTCTTCTAGATTTGAAATCTCTTTGTATTTGTCATCATATGAAATCATATTATGATTTGTAAAATTAGAATATTAATGATCAACTTGATCATATTGAAAGTCTTTTATTGGAATAATGATAGGATCCTAAACTTTTTGATTATTTATCACAATACTTTAAAAATAAAATATATCCTCCTAACCTCTATTTGTGCATGATAATTGATTATCCACCTGAATAGCTTTTGTACAAGTTAAAACCAAAGTATTTTCTATAGACATTAGTAGAAAAGTGGAGGTTAATAGATCCAAAACATGAAAATACGTATCTAAAACCATTGCTTTAGAAGGTCTATGACTGATTGGGATTTTTTTATAATTCTTTTGAAATCTGAAATAAAAATATCCAATTAGCTCATGGGGTTATCTTTTTATCATAATAAATTATTTTGGCAAAACATGAGTATCAATCATTTGACTAAATTGAAGTAGAAATTGATCTTTAAAACTCTTCCAACTAATGATAGAATTATGTTCCAAGCCTAAAAACTAATCATAGTCTTATTCCTCTAAAATAAAATGAAATATTTGTAAGCTACATCCTCAAATTTCACATTCAAAACATTTGTAGCATATTTGTAAGCAACAAGATATTTTTCAATAGTTCTTTTTCTATTGTTTTAAAAATTAAATAGAAAAACAAATGGATCATCTGGTAAATCATGTTAAATACCTAAGAGTTTATGGGTGATTCAACCAGCCAAGACATAATTTTTAAATTTTCTAAATTTTATGATTTTTGGGGATTTTTAGATTTTAACAAATAATTGAAATAAAATGATGCACTAGATGAAAATTGATCATAAGAGGCCTTCCTTTTAGTGCCAAATTTTTATTGATGTGGGTTTTATGCACACCATAGATAACAATTTTTCACCCTCTCATTTTAGAGTCAGTGATAAATCACTCCAAAGCACAAGTTAAAAGTATGTGGTCTTAGATTAAACAAGTGATGGAATAGAAGTATGTGGCCTACACCCCATCAAGGTAAATTTACTCAAGTGATCAAATTAATATCCAAGAACATATATTTATAGTGACACTATATTAAAATAATAATATTTCATAAAAGAAACTCAAAATAAAGAGGGAAGAGTAGGGTAGAAAAGAAGGCATGTGGACCAAATAAGATGAAACCTTTCTAAGCCAACACTTGAACTAAAAGTTGGATAAGTAATAAGAAACCAATATCTATTGTAAGCTATTAGAAGCACACCAATAATCAAGTATATTTAAGATTCCATGTTAGGAATTAGTCTTAACATGGATATATTATTTAGTTTTATTATTGTAAATGATTTGGTTGTGTTAATAGTCCATAGAATGCATGAATCAATCCATTCAGGTAGAGATAAGTTATTTACATCTCATCTTTGGTAGACTCTGATGGTTTTGTTTGCTCAAAATTTATTTTTTGTTAAATGTACCACCCACAAACTAATGGGAAGGCTAAATGCCTCAACCAAGTGGCTAAGGACGGGTTACACATATATGCAATGTATCAAACAAGTTGGAAGAGCATCTTCCATTGGTTAAACTTTATTATAACAACATATACTATTATTCACTAAATATGGCACATTTTTAAGAATTTTATGGGAAAAATAGATATAACTCAACTTGATTAGGATGGTTTATACAATATATTCACTCATATACATGAGTTTTTGCATGATTATCACACATATATGCAAATTACAAGAAGAAACTTGAAGGAAGCATTGGATCAATAAAAGAGTTACTTTTATCTTAAGCAAAAAAACATAAATTCCAAGTTGTTGATAAGATATTTTTAATATTTTGACCTTAAAATGCCTCTATTAAATATGGGAAAATAGCCAAGATGTATGTAAGTTTTTGGTCTATTTGATGTGATTGAAAGAATTAACCTCATGGACTATTGGTTAACATGACCTCCTTCCCTTTAAAATATTTATGATGTTTTTCATAGTTTAATACATAATAAATATGTTGTTGATCCTTCACATGTATTTGATTGGCACAATTTTTAGGTGGAAGTTGATGGGAACCTTCAACTGAACTTAGTGCAAGTGCTAAACTATCACAATATTAAGCTATAGAAATGTGATATTCAACATGTACTTATACAATGGGATATAATGAATGATAGAAGCACTACAAGGGAGAAAGATAACCTCATACCTATAAATTATCCTCTTTTGTTTTGGTGAACCACCAGTTACCTTTTCTATTTTATGGGGGGAAGATGTCATATCCTCAATATTAAATAAATTTATAATGTTGTTGATTTTGTGATTATTGAACATTTGTTATACTTGTTTCTATTATGTAAAATAGAACTCTAAAATTTATTACTATAATAATTATATTTTCCTATGATTATTTTAAAGTAAGTTGTAGTTCATGTATATTCTATGAAATTACTAAATGGAATTGTTGTCACCAAATCTTGCACCCTAGAAGAGGGTGTCCAATCCTCTTCCAAATTTGGGCAACATGGGAATACTTATAGGTATGTGGGTGTACCTATAATGGAAGAGAGCCTCTAGATTTAATGGCTAGCTCCCTGACTGTATCTTGAAATGCTCACACCTACTTAACTAGTTACTTATGGGGAAAAGAGTTAGGAGTTGCATGAAATGAACCTAATCTAAGGGGGTGATACACCAAGATGTCTTCCACATGGCCATCATAATTTCCTTCACTAATAAATAAGGCACACAAACTAACTTCTAAGTCATGTGTATTCTAACATGAGTATTTGAATATGGAGGTGAGATGCATGAGAGCTATCCAAGATAAGTGAACCATAAGCTAGTTGTAGACATTGATGCTCATTATACACTTAAAATATTGGATCATACACTTGAAAACACTTTGTATGACCTAATATAATAGGAACTCTTACACAAACATGAAAGGACAAGGGAAGAAAGGATAGAGAATTATCACTTTACATCACCATACATCACTTGCATGCTTAGATAATTGTTCTAGAACTCAAAATTAGATTTGCATTAATGTTCATGTTGATGTTGTGGATTGCACCCTTGAGAGAAGGCTAGGCTTATCTCTTCCATGTGGCATAAGGTCTATAAAAATTGAGGGGAGAGTCTCTAGATAAGGGCTAGCTCCCTTTGATGCATCTCTGATTTATTCCAGTACATTTACTAATATATATAATGAGGGGGTTGAAAAGAGAGAAAGATTGCTGAAATAGAACCTAAACTAAGAAGGTGATGCACCAAACAAGTTTGATCTACTCATACTCACACTTGGAACCATAAGAACACATACACACACTTTATTTGGTAAAAGGACTAGACTACAGAGAACTTAACAGAAAGGCTTAATGAAGACACAAAGAAGATGAACTTACCATAGGTGTTGTAGGAAGGCACACTATTTCATAACCCTCTCCTATCTCTACACTCCAAATACAGCTCTTTTTGTTATCTTCAAGAATGGCACTTTGTCTATACCAGGTGTGTTGGTATCAAGCCTATGAAAGCATCATGGAATAATGATTAAACACAAGGTTAACACTCAGACACACTCAGAGATATACCCAACCAAAATAGAGGTAAAAAATGCGTATTCTATTGATTCTAGGTGAAAATTGATAGGGCTTCACCTTACAACAATGAGAGATGCCTTCTCAAAATGAGAGATTACAATATATATAGAGAAAGAGAAAGCAAAAGGTGCCCCTTTTTATAAAAGACTTTGGCACCCTTTTACAAGTGGCCCATGTGCATTGAGAGCATTGGGAAGAGGAAGCAACTTGATAGATAATGTTGTGTTAGCTCTAGTTTTGACTTTAGGTATTTAAAATATATTAAATGCCATATGTGAAATAATGGGCCATGTTGTTTCTCTATAAACAAGACTGCTCCTTCAAGACATTCACGCAGTTTGTCTGCTTATCAATGCAAAGTAGAGAAAAATAGGTCATGTCATTCACTGTTTGCACTCCTTGATGACCATTTAGCAGAGACTATTTCAACTACAGGAATAAATTGCCTCCCCTTTGCCACCTGGGCTATTTTTTCCATATTTATAATTTTGTCTCTTCCTGGCTTTGTCTTTTCCTAGAATTTGAGCTCTCGAGGCTATCTTATCATCCTTTGTTGGCTCCTTGGGCTCTTTCATCAGTAGGTCATTGAGTTCATTCTTAATTTTTGTCTTTTCCAGCTTTGTCTTTTCCTCTCTTGACTCCTTCCAAAAATTTGAGCCCTCGGGGCTATCTTTAATCAATCTTTGGCTCTTTGGGCTCCCTTCTCAGTGGTATCTTCTTTTTGGCCTTAAGTCCTTTAAATTCCTTCAGGTTCATGCTCAAGCATTTAAAAGTCAATAGTTATTTTATTACCATAAAGTTGACATTCATGCACCCATCACCATTGGAAATCCAATGGCTATCTTATTGCCCTGAATTTGACATCTTTAGGGATGTCATTTGATGTTCGGATTCCAACGGCTAGTTCATGATGTCTAATTTTGACATCTACAAGCCCGTCACCCCTTTGAATTCCTTTGGCTTTCTTTTCTTCAGCCTTTCTCCCAAAGTGTTCCCTCAGAATTTCTCTCAAAGGATATCTCTCTCTTCATTTCTTCTATCTAGGCCTTTGTCATTGAAACCTCTTGAAGGGAAGGTGTCCCTTCAAGGCATGGGGAAGGTCCTCCTTTCAGTAGCTAAGAGTCCCCCATAAGGGCACCTACCCTTCAGGGTCCTTCGAGTTACCTTGGTCTTAAAATCCTTCAAGCAAAATGTTTGAAGGAATTCCTTCAGGCATTTTATCTGAAGGAAATCTTTCCTTTGTATTTCTCGCTTGCTACTTTCTGTTGGGCTTTTTCATCAGGTGAATTCCTCTAGACAAAATGTCTGAAGGAATTCCTTCAGACTTTTGTTTGAAAGAATTCACTTTGTTCACTTTGCCATGGGAACTTTTTTGAAATAATTCCTTGCTCTTTACCTTGTGAATTTCTTCAAACAAAATGTCTGAAGGAATTCCTTCAGACATTTTGCCCAAAGAAATTTGACCTTGCCTTATCTTTTGCCTTAGCATTTCTGAAGGAAAACTCACCCTTTTGATTCCTTCACAAGGGTTCCCTGCCCTCCACAAGGGTATTGTTGGGTCTAAAACTACCCTCTACAGCCTACTAGAATGGTCTAGTTTGTGCTTGATTGCCCTCCATAAGGGCACTTGTCCTTCAGGCTTTGAAAGACCCCCTTTGAACCTTCTGACTTGAACCAATTGTTTAAACCAACTACTTTGAACCAAACTAACTGAACCACCTGATTGAACCAACTGTTTGAACCAAAGTTCAAGATCAAAGGGTGAGAAAGATCATGCCATTGAACCCCGACGTTGAACCACTAAATTGGTTCTTCCTTTTGCTAAAAGACTCGTGCAAACCAGAAATTGAACTAGCTCAGAATAGCAAGGGAAGAAGGAGACCAATTTTGCCCTGTAGGGCCAAAATGGTCAATCGTTCAAAGGAAAAAATATGACATCATTATAGCAGGGCTCTGCCATACATGTAGTGGAATCCTTTACAAAGGCCAAAATGGTGGTTACTCATAACATTTGAGAGAGAAGTGGGAAAAGAGAAGTCCAAAGGGGAATCAAATGAGTTCCACTTCACTTGAACCATAGTTATAACTACTTCTACAATTATGTTCATTCAAGATTCCTAATTGATCTAGGTCACTTTAGTCCATTGTGCAGTTACATTATTCCTTCATTGATGCCCCCTAATGGTTTTAATGATGGAATCAATTTATTTTGAGCTAAGTTATGGCATCAATATAGTTACAACAATCAGATCCATCTATTAGAATTTTGTCTTATTGTTAACTATGCCTAAATAATTTGTCATGGCATGCAAAAGTGGAGAGAAGGGTCATTTTCATGCAATTGGTCTTGGAGATAAAACCATTGGGTTATACATGTATACCTTCATGGCATCTTTTGAAATTCTAGCTCATGTTCAAACTTGATCATGCTCGAACTCATCCCCGTGTTTATAAGTCCACTATAGATGAAAAACCAATCTCATACTATTGGTTTTCCTATGAGGTCTAAATAGACCCATTTTTGCCTTCGAGCATCCATAGAGATTAATAACCCATCATGTACATAGGTCCTTCTAACATAGCAAACATATTCATAGAATGAACCCTACATGACATAAACCCTCGAGCCATAGGTCTATATTAAGCTTTGATGGTGGTCCCTTTATATTCTTTAACTTGAATGCATTACTATGTCTACTCCATGGAATTCAAATGAGCTCTAATGGTGGTAAGATGACCCTAAAATACCATATTTGATCCAATCAAAAACTTGCCCTTTGGTTTGGCCTTACCCATCAAAAATTACTCAGGCCAATCAAAATGCTCCAACCTATATTTATTCCCATTGGCCTCATAGATCTTCACTATCATATCTTGAATTTTTGACCTCTTATACACCATTTATCTCCTTGGTACAAAAAAATATGGTCCATTGATTTCCTACCATGAATATCCTTTGACATGTTGACTTTTGTTCACACCATTGGATTAAGATGTAAGAGTGAACACTAAAAATAGATTTCATTGGGCCCACTTTCTTATTAGTGATCATGCACCATTAGATAATCAGTATGAATTAATATTGGTCATAGATATATCTTAGACCCACCTTCTTTTTAGTCACCTCACACCATTGGATCTCTACTTGGTGAATCCACACCATTAGATCTTGTCTAACCTATAGCCTTTTAAGGTCTTTAACCTAGGGACATTTTGACTCATTTGACCTCAACACAAACTATTAGATATATGTTATCAATATGTGAGTACGCATGGACCATTATATCTTCAATAATTTTAAACCTTTTAAGGACCTTTGAACCCAAATGGTTACTTTATGAAGCTCAAACTTGATGTTGGCATGAAAATCATATATTGTAGGTCCAACTTTAAAACTCTATAACTTGATCTAGAAAGCTTGTGTAGACTTGGAACTTGTAGATCATGTTACTACCATGAATAAATCCATGGTGTTATAATATTTTAGCTCACATGAATTTCTAAGTGAAGATAAAAAATGTTCAAACCACCTGACTAGTGTGTTTCCATGTGACGTGCAGGATGGTCTGGACCCTTAGACTCAACAAGCTAAAGTTTGAAGGCTTAGATCTTGAGATAAAAGACTCATCAAGGTATGAAACTTATCAAGAATGGTTTTGGCACTAAGGAAATTTATTGCACGTGATCTAATGGTCATGTGAGGCTTTTTGAGCATATTTATAAATTACAGAAGCAAGTTGTCCAATTTGGTTCTTCATGATGTTACGATGAAAGTCTAATTCACTTAGGCTTGTGTTTGAGCAACTGTTTGATCTTTGAAATCTTGAATGGACTTCTTGAGGCCTATGCAAACCCTCTCCATTATCTTAGCTATTTAGATCCTTGAAAACTTGCCACTTGCATAGATGACCCTAAAATGACCCTTAAGACACCAAAAGACACAAGCACTAAGCTAGACCATGACCAAATCTAGAATGGCATATGAAATGACATCATATGATTATAATCATACCTAATGACATTATAAAAAATCCCTTATACAAGGTTCTGACTATAGGGGGTTGACCCATTTTGACCTGCAGTAAAAATGGTCAACATGAATCTTTTGTATTATACATTTTTTCAATTATGTTATTAATTGTATTAAATTTTGAATGTACAAATGTTGCTAATATTTTTATAGTGATTTTAGTACATGTTGGATTGAATAAATATCAATCTATAACCACATGTATCTCATTGTGTTCAAAAGGGTACACTTTGTTTTAATTTTAAGTTCATTTGTATTTAAATTTTTATTTTTATTTACATGTTTGAAACATTATGATTATTGATAAATCCAATAAAACAAATATTGGGAGGATATCACATTATTGACATGTATTTATTTAATTTAACTAAATTTTGATGTGATCTTATTGGTAGGATAATGTTCTATGAGGTTTATTAGAATCTTTGTTTTCTACCTTGAGCATTATGAAAACTAACCTAACAAAAGACATTCTGAAGAAAAGAAGGGGATTTTAATTCAAGTCAATTAGCATTCGTGTAGCCTAATTGATCATTGTGTGTTTGAACCCCTAATGGAATTATAGAGGTAACACCTAATATTTAAAATAAATATGCTAAATTTCATATGCTGGAACTTTATAAAAGGTAATGTTAATGCATTTAGAATTTTTATGATTATAAGGATGGAAGTTTGTTTGATGTCATAGCCATTGGAATGGTGATTAAAGAAGTTAAATGTGTTTTAAATCCTCAAAAGACATCATCATAGGTGTTTAAATAAATATGAGAGTTGATATTATAATAAAATAATGGTCAAATACGCTACATACCACTTTCACATATGATATTTGTAATTTTTGTTTATTAAAAACAATTCCTAATCTTATCTTTTGTGGCATTAAACACCTCCAAGGCAAGACCTGAACACTCTTTACATTAAGTTTGAGGGAAAAAGACTTTTTTTGGACACCAAGCTATCATTTTGATGTATGGTTGACATGAATCGATGAAGCCATGTATAATTTTGGCATGCTCATACATGCATGGAATGAATGAATAGATATGACATATTTCGGTAAGTAAAATATGAATTAAAAATTATCTATTTAGCTATAGGTGGCAAGAGATTATTGGTTTTTCTCTTAACATAGTTTGAGGCAAGCACATTCCTTTAGTTTTAACAAGGGTGCCATGTGCCAAGTCCCTACAGGAGCTTAGGAATAGTTTTGAAATTTGATTTAAGTATTGATCATAGAGTGAGAACTTTTATCAAGCAAAATTATTTAAATTGTGCTATAAAGAACTAGTAGAAAAAAGAATGACGAATTAGTAATGGACAAATACAATTAGGTGGAGATTAGTTGTTTGATTATCTTTAACAATATAGATAGCATGTTTGCATTTCAGAATTCTTGACTAAGTTGAATGCTAAATAATCAATATTTTTAATATTCAAAAAACTTGTTAGCCTGGAAAGATAAATTATACAAGCACATGCAAAAAATATAGAAACTTTCATTGTAGATTCAATTTTACATTGAATATGCATCATAATCTTCCAACATTGAATGTGCATCATAATCTCATCATTTAAAAATGAATAAACCCTAAACATTGTTCAAGCTTGGGTAGCAGGTACAAGGATATTAAACAAGCAACAAATTCAATGAAATCACTTCAACCTAAAATATAGTAAGGAAAATCTACTTATTTTTGTGATAGAATGTACAAAATCACATAACTTTGGGAAAGCTAAAAAAATTGTACAATTATTTGTAAAAAGAGAGAAAAACTCCCAATACAAAGCTTATAATTCTTGCTTGCAACAATACAGCAATTGGGTATAATTAAAGCTAAGCAAATCTAATTTTTGTGAAGACATTACAAGAAAAAAAATCACCAAGAAGAATATTTCACTTCGCTGACCTACTTCTTAACATGAGGATATCACCAAATGGAAATATATGTAAATAAAGAAATTATTATTATTTTAATTTTTTGATGAAATGACATATGATAAAGATATATTTATCATGCCACAAAAAAAAGGAAAGTATAAGGAGACTAATTAAAACTCATCCTACCACCTTTCAACATCCATCAACCAAGGAGAACACACCACCTAAAAGACAGAAGAAACCATGAATGCCACAAACCAAATGAATTGAAGTAAGAGAGATGGACCAAAATCTTGGGAATGGATCTCAACTTCTTGACTACAATCCTAATAAGAACTTCAGACCAAAAGACTAGTAATTTTCACATCCAGATTAAGAAAGGAAAGAAACAATAGGCAAGCTTTGTGTTGTGTGTAGCAACGTAAATCAGAGTGACTCCTTCACAAACTTTAAAATTATACCATAATATTATAGATATAATATCATTGAGTAATATTTTATTAAAATGCGAGTAGCCTAAGGTTGGGGGCAAATTACACAGGCCAAAAAAAACCCCATGTAAATATAATTATTAAAAATGAAACTTGTAAATATTAATCAATCATTATGGCCTTAACAGGGACAACTTCTTCCCTATCAAATTCAAGCCCATAGCATCAACCAAGGATTCAACACATGTCTAGATATATTTGATATGCTTGATTATTTCACTATAACCCTAATGACTTGGATCAGCATACACCCAAGCTGGCCTATTTTTGAAGCATCCACATCCAAGTGCCCCTTCACGTTTGTTCCTCAATCTAACCATACTGATGATAATCATTTCACTCCTTGGCATCTTGGATAGGAAATTATGGACAATGAAAGGTAGTTTTAGTTTTAGTTGAAATAGGATCTTATTGATTTGGATAGTTAAAACATCCAATGTACTGAAAGAGGATCTAACCACCCTATACCATAGTTGTAGTTGTGATGGTCTAGTGCAGCAATAGATTGCAGCAATCTTTTTGTAAGGGCAAGCTAGGGCTGATATGGTATTGGGAACTAATCTATAGCCAATTACAAATTTAAACCATTATATAGAGACTTTGCTATACTTGTAGAGGAGCAAGCCAAGTTAGGAGTGGAGAGTTTTGCCACCCCAATTTGACTACCTCACAACTCTGGTAAAGACCCACAGAGTCTCCAAAATTTCATCTGCTCACCATAGACTTGTCAATACTCAGTTATTAGCCCACTAAAAATAAAAAACACAAAATAAAATCATAAAAGATAAAATCCTAAATTTCATTTTTATTTCTACATTTCTACTCGACTTATTCCACTTGGGTGATTTCCAGGGTAGTAAATACTAAACATTTATGTTGTATATTATCCTGTTGTTTTTGAATTTTTGTAATTTGTCATGTAACAACTAACATGAATAAAAATTCATCAAATACCATAGGCTCTATCAAAATAAATAAAAATACTCTGCTATAGGTTCTAGCAAAACAATTTATCAAACAAAAGCCTACATCCTAGAATATGAAAATTTATTAAGTTAGGACTAAAATTTGTAAATTCGAAGAGGCTTATAGACTACATGAAAATTAGTGAACAATTTTTGAAAAGGAAAGAAAGAAAAATTAAATGAAATCAAAGCATCCTTCAAAGTTAAGAGGTATAAGAGAAGTATAATAAAGTCATATAATGAGGTTGATGTTAGACATTTTAAATTTATTTTAAGCATTTTTTTGTTTTTTAGGCATGTGTGCATGTTTCCTTGCTCATGGTCTTCAATTAATTGTTTTTGTTTATTTTTTTGTTATGATCAATAGAGCTTTTATTTTAAAATACCCTCTAGCATAGCCTTTGGGATTCGAATCCTGAACCTACTATTGACTTTGTTTTTTGCATAAAACAACATAATTTTCACCTAGAAATGAAACCCTAATTTGAGTCACAAAATAGAGAATTTATAATTTTTTATAGGTTCTGTAAGAAATTTCCTAGGGGGAAAAAATCAATGCATATGATATTTACAATGCAGGGGGAATAGTTTTAGGCTGCCCTCCACCTATTTATTAATATAGTGGTAGCTCCATATGGGGGCCTTCAAGATGACATGCTAGGTCTTTCATTTTTATTGTGATGCACTTGATAAAAGAAGAAATTTTTTGCATATTTAGAATGTAGAACTTGTAAGAAGGTATTGAAATAGATGTGGAAAGCAAAGCAAAACAATGACTAGCATGCTAGAGTTTTCATTTTCTTTGCGATATGCTTGTACTTATGGTTTGGAACTTTAAATTTACCTTGAGATGAACTTATCCAAATGGATTTATCTAATTTGAATGAGTATGAGCATGCTTGGGATTCCTCATGATCTTCAATGACTCCTCTCTAATAACATGAATGTCTTTCTCCGTCTCTTGACTAACTGCAATCTTATCCTGGCCATGGATTTTGTAATACAAAAGAACACCATCTTGAAGAACAAACCAATGAGACTTCCATCCTTTTCCATAATTCACCCATTTTTACACGAACCCCAAAACACCCATAATCACATTATTAGTCATATTACTAGCTTTGCAAGCACCTTCTAAAATCGTCAGCTGCATAAATGGAGACCTTCCACTATTATGTTCAATAAAAGAGATCTCCTCAACCAAGCTTATTTCATTATTAGAAGCTTGATCAAGGGGCGATGATGAATTTTTTTAAACATCATTAAATTCATGAGGAAAGGAAACCAAAAATAAATGTAAATAGAGAACCTAAAACTTATATTATAACCTCTTTGTAGTTGCATCAGAGCTTCGATGCTTAATGTTGATATAAAGATTCCAACTAATGAATGAATTTCATTAGAAGTATAAAAACCATAACACTCTTCAATGTGTAGAACCCATCATGTTTAGCATGCCCAAATAGTGAACACGGATGCACAAAATGATGAAATGAAAAATATATTTCTAATTTTTACTCACATTTACCCATAGCATGTTATTTCTAATTTATAGAAGATGGGTTGGCCGACAACAATTTTTATCCACTACAGAGGCTTTTGGGAAACAATTTCCACTATAGAAATTTTGTACCATTGTTAGAGCTATTTCCATTTCAAACTATGCACATGACATCTGCAATTTTTCCTTTAATAACATCTTCATAGTTTTGACCAATCAAAACACAGTTAAATACACATATAATTTGTTAAAAAAATACATATTAACTATTGAGAAACTAGAAATAATTTAATATATAAAAAATAAAGAATTATTATTGGTGCAGAAGAAATAATTTGATCAAATGTTAGAGGAAATTGATTCCTTTAGTTATCCCTTCGGGACTAATAACCTAACTCTCAATTCAATTGGTTTTAACTGGAATATGAATTAATGCTAATGTTTGTTTATTTTTTGTTTTATTTTCTCTTTCTTTATTTCTTCCATGATGATGGGAAATAAAAATCGCCATTTAGCTATTTGGCCTAAGGCTAAGCAATAAAATTCATAAAGTGTGCTTATTGGGAGTAAGAAGCTTGATTCTAGACATTTTGGGAGCTTATGGTGGGCATCTAAGTTCAAGTTTTTTATGCATTCTCACACCCATTAATAATACAAGAAAGTTTATTTGCATCATTTTGAAATGGAAATTATGGGTTCATCATATTATTGATAATTTTTTATCTCAACTTGCATATATGGATTTCTTGGTCATTTATTGGAGAATGAGTAATTTTGATCTTGAATATGGTTATAAAACTTGGGTTTTAACGTTAGTTTAGTCACTAAGGAATGTTAAATGAGTTTGGTGTTGATATTTTCACGGATTAATTGATATTGATAAACCTCAGCTTGCATATTATTAATTAAATTGAGTTTAATTGTTACTCAGCTTGGGGTTGCATATGCATGATATATGGGGTCTTTATTTAGATTTTATGGAAATAACCTTTCTACATTCTGTGTAGATTTGTGTTAATGGAAAAAAGTGTAAAATAATGGTTGCTCTTTAGTCTATCAAAAAAAATTATTTACTTAGGAAAATTAAAGGTGATTCTATAATTATTTGGTTGAAGTTGTATATGAGTTGATGCATTGAAGTTAGGGATGAGTTTTCTTGAGCTCTTTATTAAGATTTATGAGCTCATGTTTGCATACATTTATGTGTTAGTTTTAATCACAATCGAGTTATACTTATATTAATGCATTATAGTTGTTATGACTAAGTTGTTACGGTCATTTCCATGACTAAGTATTGTTTGTTCTAGAAAATATATGGTTGAATTATAATTGCATTTGAAAACTACATGGATAAGATACTCTTTTCTATGTTTATATTTTGTAAATTGTGTTGGAAATATTTAAAATCACTATGATTTATTAGATTATTTCAATAAATCATCCAACTGTAAGTGGTATAAATCTTGCAACCTTGAAGAAATCACCAATTAATTAGTCCTTTTCATTTACAATTCAAAGGGGAAACTCCCTCGTATGATGGTGTTTTTTTTGTATTTTGAGTACTTTTAACTAGAAAGTACAAAAAGGAAACAAAAAAGGGAAAAAGAAGAAAGTTGGAAATGATAAAATAATGGGAAGAAATATGTAGGCAAGAATGGAAAAACCAAAATAGGTTAAATGTAAAACCATCTCGATAACCCAATTTTGAATGAAATTGGTTAGAAAGTTCGACAATGGAAACTAGTATTCTCATAATGTGAGAAAACATACTTCTAGTGGGATAATAAAACACATCATTAGAGTGTTTTAAAGATAAATTGTTTTATGGAATGCCTCTTTATTTTTTACTCGAAATGAACAAAATGTCTCATTTACCTTATTTTAAACAAGATTCTTTCAGTATCAAACTATTTTATCAGAATTTGGAGTTAATTTGTGTACTAACTCTAATTAAGATAAAATAAATTGAAATATATAAAATATTTTGAATTACTTGTAACTAGCAGAATGAAAGTAAAAGTACTAAAATAGACAAATCTCAAACAAATGAAATAAACTAATTATGAAAAACACAAGAAGACTTAGTTTTTTCCTACCCATAGGTTTGTTGTCCACGACAAGGAGATGTCTAATATGATTAATTATCTTTGATTATACATGTGAAATTGAGACAAGAACTATCACTACTATAGGTCATAACTGATTAGAAATATTCAAGATTAACTGCCACTACTAACCTTTTTGGGTTGATTTTGACTTATTCTAAAAAATAATAAACTCTTGGGATAATCACTTGCACTTGCTTGAAATATGCATATGTGCATCAATTTGATATTTGGATCTTCTTAGATGACCTAAAAATTAATTTTTCAAATTTGAAACCCTAATATGGATTATAATAGATGAAAAATATACAAACATAGAGGGGGAGTGTAATGGGCTAATTTGATACCAATTACCCTTGCGATGATTGAATGTTACTGATGTATGCAACATTTTGAGGGAGTTCAATCCCACATATTTCTCCTATTTAGAGTGATTAATGAAATAATGCTCCTTTTGCTACATGTATGAACCTAAAGATGGCTAGAAAACTTAATACTATTTTTTATTAACTCATATATAATACATTTTCAACTTGACTAAATGTTGCTTCAAGTGAATATAATTAAAATTTAAAAGAATAAGGAAGATTTTTTTAGTGTTTAGTAGTGTAAGTGTGCCTCAATAGTGAAGTTTCCAAGAGGTATAATGAGTAGTTTATATGTGCCTTTATAAAAATCCAAAAGGGAAAAACCTTATGCTACTTATCTTAAAAATATGAACCAACCTATAAGGGAGGGTTTAACTTCAAAAAATAGGCATTGCTATGTGAATGACATGATCGATCCATAAAGGTTAAGATTGAATATCGATCATGACCTGTGACGACCCTTCTAACATGGAAGGGTAACATTTTATCTTTAGAATTTGAAAGTTTTTATATAATTATATAGGTATTTTTTACAATTAATAACATTTATGTAGGTGTAAAACAACAAATTTAAAAAAGATTGGTCCATACAATTATTGACCAAATTTGACCCTGCAGGTCAAATTGGGACCCCTATAGGTAAAAAATTGATTTTTAGATGTTTATGGATCTAATATATTATCTCTAAAGGTGTATTATACATAATTTAGTGTGATTTCATGTTATATTAGCCTTAGTCATTAATCTTTTTAGGCATTATATCATTTTGAGTCATTTTGGGGTCAAAATAAGGTAGTAAATGAGTTGTATGGCCTCATAAGGAAGTTTGAAGGTTAAAAAAAGGTTATTTAACATGCCATGTGTCCTATTATGTCTTAGGTAACTATTTATAGCTGAAAGTGGAAGGTTTTTAAGAAGAAAGAGCAGTTTTCTTGGTAAAAGAGAAGAGTTTGGCACTTGTATAACCCATGGGGGAAGGTGACACATGGGAAAATGTTATGGAATGTATATTCATTTTCCTCAACATAATTCAGTGTTTACATTCTTTTTAAGTGCCAAAAAAGACCAAAAACCATCCTTCTCCTTTCTTGCCTTTTTAGACATGCAGAAGTGATCAACAGGGTAATGCTTGGTAAGGTCAATTAGAGAACTTCTAGGTCAAACACATTTGGGAGGTGAAATTAAACTTAATGATACTAATTTCCATAAAAATATTTTTAATAATGTTTTTTTTTGCTTTATAAACCATCCTCATGAAGTTGACTGTATTTTTTTGCTTGCCAATCTGTGCATCCTATAGGTTTTGCTATTGTATGGATAGTTTTATACAATCCAGTTGCTGATATGGTTTATAGATGATTTTTAATATATCCCCCCATGTTTCCCATGATTTTTTTCATGTTTGAAGGTGTGTGGATGAGCCAAGTATTTATGGCTGCAAGAGGAAGCACTTTTATGTGTAACAAGCAGGTTTCCACCATTTTCAAGAGCTTCATGATTTAATGGTGACTTCACTAAGTTTTTATAGTTTAATAATCATGTTTATGATGTCTTATTTTTCTAATTTACCATTAAATATCTTTATCCAAGTAATATCCATGAGAGTGTAGTCATAGAACACCATACAGTCAATCTACCATATGACTATCATACCAATCAGCTAGGTGCCTACAAAGGGTTCAACATTGAAAATTAGTTTTGAATACTTTTCTTATTCCTTTTAAAAACTTTATTTTTCATCTTATCATCATTTAAATGATCCCAAACATCATTAAAACTCATAAAATATGCATATACCCATGGTTTTCCCTTCACTACCAAGTCTGCAACTTGTAAGTGTACCTACAAGTACCATTCATGAGCAAACAAATGGGAAGGAGGTTTAAGACTGGTATGAGGTAATTTAAGTTTAAAATCATCCATTTGATAATTTGGTGAATGCCTAAAATTGGTCACAAGCATGTGAATCTACATACTACCTACTTTTCTCATCCTTACTACATGTATGTGAGAATATTCACCTACAGGTGATACTACAGGGGGCTGAGACCTCCCAATGGAAGATTGGGAAAATCTAAAACCTTTCTTATAGTCTTAAAGTGTTTAGTATATCATAATACATATGCTTGAATCCTTAAGTGGACAATTTAAAATGAGAAATCATGACATGAGGTGATTGTGTATTTAGAGGCACATTCACAAAAAATTAAAAATAAAGGCCTAAAGCATTTTTGTAAGGGTCATTCAATAGGGTTTCCAAACGTTTTCAGGCATCTAAGTGACTAAAACTTGTATCTCGTACATGGGCCAAGTACCTTGTAAAGTTTGAAGGATAGAGGATTAGTGGAGGATGGTGATTGGGGGCCTTAAAGTTACTCATTTAAGCACTAATTTTCTCTGTTATCATCTATAGGTCTGAATCTAAAAGAGACCCTTTTTCACCTAAATGTGTAGACTAGGCCTAAACACCATAGTTTAATGTTTCCAAATTATTTAAAGGAACACTTTTTACCTAATATTTCATAAAATAGTTTCATAAGTTGTATTTTACCCCCACTATACACCCACAAGTGTCTACTTCTTGAACTATGCACCTACACCCAGGGGTCAAAATTCACATCAGCCATTGAAGTAGACTTAAGCATGAAGGAATCAACTTTTAATAATGGAAGATGATTTAATATGCCATAAAAATATATCCAAATGAACATGAAACAACTCCAAGTTGAAACCATCACTCACAAGCTCCTTTGGTCAAAATAGTCATCTATAGTTTGACTATGGTGTAACAGTGAAAGGAAACAAGTGAACCATACATTGGTAGGTCTGAAAATGCATTGATTTTAGTTTAAAATAGTATTAAATTAAATAAAATATATATATGAGGTATTATAACATAAATTCAATTTCAAACACCAAGTTACACCTATAGGTGCCCCTCCAACACACAAAAACACAGTCTGCTGTAATGGTGGCAAGACAGTGAGTAAAGGTTGGTACTCTTGATGTTGGTAATACATGGTATATGTTAATAAAATTACTATGGGATATAATTATTGGTTTTAATTCATACATTATATCAATTTAATCATCTCTAGATGTATCAAATGCACCTATAGGCAAGAGAAATATACAAACATGGTCAGTTCACTAGTCAAGCCTAACCAAGTAATGACATGTTTCCAAGTACAAACATGGGTCATAGGATTTGTAAAATATTTGGAATGTTATAATAATGTTTTAAAACATATAAAATATCCTCATGATATTATAACAAATAGAGAGAGGGCTCTATCATGCATACTCAATCTACATCAAAATCATTGTGCACAGTGCTCTTTTGCATAAGTCTGTTTTGGGTTTTGGAGAGGTTAGAAGGTAAAATGACCTAATATAAGGCTGAATTTTTTGTGTAGGAGGTCTCCATAAATTTTATAAAACCTTATAAAATTTATCATTATCTAAGGAAGCAGGGGATTGCCCTTTATTTTGTCTCAGATAGAGGGCACTCCCTTCATGAGTAAAGCCTACAGTTTTGAGGAAAGGACAAGAAGAGATGAAATATAAGATTAGTGAACCTTTTTATGAGGTGTGATAAGTTTTATGACACCTAAAACATCATCAAAAATACCTCACATAAGGATGTAACCAAATAAAATGGCCTAGATGGCTAAGTTTGCAATCAGCCCTACTAAGCATGTTTAGGCCTAAAGCCCAAATGAGAGGACATTTTCACTTATAACCTTAGGTGTTAATTATAAATTGTTAAATCACATTTTTGGGGTAATTATAAAGGTGATAAATATTTTTAAATGTAATTAATCCAATTGTATGGCCTAAACCGTCAGGGTCTCAGTCAGGGTTATTAGACAAAGTTTTAGGCCAAAGCCAAATGGGGAGTCATTCACACTTCTGGCCTTATATGATCACTAAAATGTATTGGATCATGTTTATAGTGTCACTTCAGATGTTTAAAATCCTTAAAACTTTAGATAAGGCACAAAATAATCCATTTTTGGACTTTAGGACAATTCAGCCCTATTAGAATGGAGAAAAGATCTTGATAGGGTAAATTTGAACGCTCATATCTCCCTTGGCACCTTGAATGGAAATTTAAGGAGTTTAGTGAGGTTGATGGATGTCTTAAAATTTTATTTTGTGTAATTTTTTTTCATTTCCAACTTGAAACCTTTATGAACAAAGCTTAAGAATTCAAAACTGCCTAAATCCCTTGCAAACCCTTAGTCTTGACCCCATGAAGGAAATAAAAATGGTGAGCTATCCCAGTGGAATATAATGACCATGAAAGTTATTTAACCTTGTATAGGACTCTCTTATTATCCTCCCCACCCTTTTTATTTATATGGACTTGTATGAACAAGGTACAAAATAGGGTATTTTTAACTATTTTGTGTGTTTTATAGGTTACAAGAGGTTTCAAGAGATTTCAATCACATGGAAGGGAAGATTAATGCTTAAGATAACTCTTCATGTCAATTTAATTCCTTGTAAAAACCCCTAAATGCTTCAACTAGCTAATTCATCTCAACCAGTCAAAATTGGCATAATAACCAAGCTAGTGAGAAGGGTGGAAAACCTCAAGTGAGCTGATTTTAAGGTGTGCCTAATGCCTCTAAGGACATAGAGGGTAATAAAACATGTCATTAACTCCCTCCCATATATTTTCATGGAAAATTTATGCCTCTTTTGAGGCCAAGTTGTTATGGTGCATGAAAGAAGACTTTTTTAGACTGTAAATGGTGATAACTCATTTCTAGATGATGTTAGATGACTAGGACTACAACCAATGCATAGAGAGGCATGTCTAAAATCCTTCCCTCTCATTCAAATCATCATACCTATCCCTAGTGAATTTTTTTATGTTCAAATAGATGTAGATTATGAAGGTAGTTTTATGAGCTAAAACAAAGAGATTCATGCCACTTTTCATGAGTTTTATGCCTTGTGTGGACACTTGTACTCCCTGGCCTTGCATGGTTCATTTCACACTCTCTTCCAATGTAAAATTAACTCTTTTTTCTTAGATTTACAAGTGTCCTTATGACCTTTGGAATTTTTTTCTCCTCTCTCTCTCTCAATTTTAATAAGGACTACCCTTTTTGGCTATTGTAACTTATGCTTCACCTAAGTATGGTGAAGCCCTGCTCATTTGCATACCATTTGATCAATAAGAATATTTATTTTTACCTCTTCCATGAATTTTCATAGTGTATTTTACTTGGATGATTTATTTTTCATAGTGATGACTTGTTGTTTCCTTAGCATTATTGTTTCATTCTCTCACCTATTTGTAGCTATAAAGCTTCTTCTTATAGGGCATGTGAAGTATTCTAGGAAGTGTCAAGGTTGAGTGAGTTATTATATTCATTAGTTTCATTCAAAACATCTTTTCTAGTCCTCCTAGCCTAAACATTCATCCATAACCTCATAATGTAATATTAATGTGAGAAGATGTAAATTAGAGAAGTGTATGTTTGGTTAGTCTCTTGGTTTCATGTGTAACACGTAGCTGGTTCGAAGTCATCAACATATTTGGTGTATCACCTCCCTTAGTATAAGTTTCTTTCATTTTTATCTCTCCCTTTTCCCCCCAAATTTTAGGTGTAGTAGTAATCCAAAGTGGTACATCAAGGGAGCTAGCCCTATCTAGAGATTCACTTCATTCATAGTCTACCCACAAGCCTAGAGGTGTTTCAATTATGCCACTTGGATGAGGAGAACTAATAAATCTCATCAAAGGGTGAAAATCTAAGTGACAATAATTTTTGGCATGCCTAATGGGATTCTTAGTCCAAAAAGGTGAAAGATTTTTGGTGTTGCCTTTCAATAATCAACCTTTGGAGGCATCTATCCAAGCATCAATGGCAAATCCAAAGATACATTAGTTGGTTAAGTAGCCAAGGTTTCCTTTTGAATATTTTTGGTAATATTTTTCTTTGTTTTCTTTCTTTAAATGAAGCTCCATGGTTGACTTTAGTGTTGAGTTTTGTTTTACACAAGTTGGTGAGATTTATCAAGATTATGGTATTCCCTATCAGCCCTATTATGATCCTTACTATCTTCAATATGACCATTTTCAACCTTATCATTATTTGTTTCATCCCATTCATGAAGTGTATCAGCCCTACAATCATCCTTCTCCATATATTTCTCCTAGTCAACCTAGTCACTTCTCAAGTCAATCCATTTCCACCTTCAAACAAACACTTTTGGCCTATGAGAAGTACAGTTGGATCTTAACACACAAATGGGATATGGTCTAGATGTTCCTAGTCATCTTATTCATCAGGTGAGATAAGCATTAGAGTTGGTAAAAATAGATTGGACATTTATCAAGAGAGCTAATTGGTAAAGGCTCACAAGTGAGACGTTAGATGTGAGTGGCCTAATTTCATCCTTGGAAGATAGGCTAAAAATTCATGATAAATAGCCTCACCAAACCTATCAACCTTTATATCCACCTCCTCAAGATTGCTATCAATCCTACTTGACCCCTACTCATGAGCCAAATCAATCTTATCAAAGTCATCTTTTTCCCAATTAGTTAAAAGAGAGAGTTGAAAAGAGAAACCTTATTTTTGAATCAAATCTTGATAGGCAGATTGAGTTGGCTAATATGCATATGAAATAGTCCATGTCATCATCAAAATAGATTGAATCTAAGACCTCATTTCCCTCTCTAATTACATCCCCACCTCCAGAAGTGACCTCTAGATATGAGATTCCAAGTTGGAGACAAGGTGGAGAATCCAAGCCTAAGGATATCCCAAGTTTCTTGAACGCTTCATCCACTCCTCAAATTGCATCAATACCTCAATAAAATACTCCTAATAATAACATACTAATCTAGAATAAGGTATTTGAGTCATGGGGAAAGAAATAAGATAGAATCCTTGATAAAGAGTGTAAAGTTGAATAAAAACTTGATCCTATGCAAGCTCCTCCCACCCTTCCTCAAGATATTCCGTGTCTTCCATGTTAGCCCTCTTGTACTCATTATCCTCATGATGATTCCTATGAACTTCAAGAAAGACTTTTCCAAGAGAACCTAGCCAAGAAAATAGAAGATTTAGATTCAAAAGATTAAATTTCTAAGTCAGGGTGTGATGAAATGTTTAGACCTAAAAGAAGATCCTATGCCTAAACACACCCCATCTACCCTTCCTCAGGAAAGTCTTCAAGATAAATAAAATTTCAATGAGGTCATTTTAAAATGGAAGGAATAAAACCAAGCTATTTTATCCCAAGGTTTGCCTCCCCTTCCTTAAGATCTTCCAAAAGAAACCCCTACATTTCACTCTCAATCTGATTTTGAGTTTTATGCGCCACCTCCACCAACTAGTTCATCTTGTCCTCACCCCATCACCCTTTGCATTGATGGACCTATGGTATGGGAAAATAAATAGGGTCAATTAGTTAAAAAAACTTGAAACTCTTGCCTGAATAAAGCTTAGCTCCTTGGCAGCCTCGTTGGACTAAGTCACATGATTACAAGATGCCTAATCTTGGCATCACCAAGAAGGAGAAGGAAATAGAGGATCTTGTAGTTCTTGATGAGAAATGTTAGGTTAGTATAGTTGATATGAAATATTATATCCATAAATAGGTTCTAAATTCTAAAGAAGAGGTGGTCTCTTGTGTTGAATCTTTAGATTGGGCTGATATGGAAGAATGTTTTCCTTTTGCCAAAGAGGAAGAAGTGATCATTTGTTCTTCCATCACTATGCAATATATCATGGATGGGAAAGAACAAGCTCCACACTAGCATTCGGATTACTTTTTTTAAATCATTTGGGTAGGATATATTCCTCTTCAAGGAGCTTAGATCTAGTCAAATATGGAGAAGGCAACCTTGCCTTGCCACTTAAGTGAGTATGCAAACAAAAAGTAACCTTTTAAATCTATACATTCAAGAGGCATATGCATTTCATGATGATATGTTTTAAGTCATAAAAATTGGATATCATCCTCTCAATAAATTGGGAGAAACACATCAGTCTTGAAGGATGGAATAAGCTCTTATTGGCCTCAATCTTCTAAGGAACAAGAGACCAATCCTTTTGAAGCCATGCCTACCAAGAAGATACAAGTTGATCATGAGATGAAGAGTGGGTAGAAATATAAGGTATGTGTACAAGTTCAAGAGGAATATTTTTATATTGGAGACCTATTTAAAGATGGTCTACTTGAGAGTAGATCAAGTGAAGTGCCAAGGAATAGGTCTAGTCTACAAAGCATCCAATCCAAGAAGAAAAATGCTTGGCACTATGATTCATCTCATTAAAAAGTAGATTTAATAAAATTTCCTTTCAATCCTTGAAAGGAATTATGCTTAGTTTCTAGTTGTGAATAATATTTTGTTTTTTTATTTCCCTGAGTGCCTTGAGCACATGTGTGCATGTGTCTTATTGGCTTGTTTGATTTATTTTGTGTGTGTCCTTTGTTTTGGGTGGTTGACATAATCAAGTGGTCTTGTCTTTATCAAATCTTTTTTTCAATGGTATAAGGTCTTCTTTCTATGTTTTAGACTTCAAATGACTCCTTAAGCCTAATGTATTGATAAGGCTACTAGTCTAGTTAGTATAGCAGGCATACTACCCCTATGAATCACCAATTTGTTGACCAAATTTGACCCTGTAGATCAAATTGGGACCCCTATAAGTCAAATCTTGATTTTTAGGTGTTTAGGGGTCTAATATATTATCTCTAAAGGTGTATTATAGGTCATTTAGTGTGATTTCATGTTATATTAGCCTTAGTCATTACTCTTTTTAGTCCTTATATCATTTTGAGTCATTTTGGGGTCAAAATAGGGTATTAAATGAGTTTTACAGACTCTTAGGGAAGTGTGAAGGTTAAAAAATGTGATGTCACATGTCATGTGTCCTATTATGTTTTAGGTAACTATTTCTAACTGAAAGTGGCAGATGCTTCAAAAGAAAGAGAAATTTTATTAGGAAAAGATAATGAGTTGTATAGCCTCCTAGGGAAGTGTGAAGGTTTAAAAATGTGATGTCACATGTCATGTGTCCTATTATGTCTTATGTAATTATTTCTAATTGAAAGTGGCAGGTGTTTCAGAAGAAAGAGTAATTTTCTTGGGAAAAGAGAAAATTTTGGCACTTGTACAACCCATGGGGGAAGGTAACACATGGGATAAGGTGATGAAATGTATATTAATCTTCCTCACACTAATTTTAGTTCTTTACATGCTTTGTAAGTGCTAAAAAAGACTGAAACACATTGTGTTCCTTAATTGCCTTTTTAGACATGCAGAAGTGATTAACAGGTTCATGCTTGGTACGATCAGTTGGAGAACTTCCAGGTCAAACACCTTTAGGAGTTAAAATTAAAATTATATAGATTAATATCCATAATAATATTTTTAATTATGGTGGCCTATGCTTTGTGAACCATCCTCATGAAGTTGACTACCTTTTTCTACTTGTCAATCTATGCATCATATAGGTTTTGCTCTTGTATGGATAGTTTTATATAATACAATTGCCAAGATGGTTTATAGATAATTTTTAATATATCACCTCATGTTTCCCATGATTTTTTCCTCATTTCAATGTGTGTGTATGAGCCAAGTAGCTCAGGTTTCAAGAGGAAGCACTTTTATGTGTAACAAGCAGGTTTCCACCATTTTCAAGAGCTTCATGCTTTAATGGTGACTTCACTAAGTTTTTATAGTTTCATCCTAATTTTAATGATGTATTATTGGTCCCATTTTATTTTAAATCTCTTTCTCCAAGTAATATCCATGAGAGTGCAGTCATAGAACACCATACAATCAATTTGCCATATGATTGTCATACCAGTCATCTAGGTGCCTACAAAGGGTTCAACATTGAAAATGAGGTTTGAAGACTTGTCTTAGGCTTGGAAACAACTTTATGTTTCAATGTTTCATCTGAATATCATTTAATGGAGTTGAAACATCATTGAAACTCATAAAACATGCATATACCCATGGTTTTCCCTTCACTACCAGGTCTGCAACATTGCAAGTGTACTTATAGGTGCCATTCATAAGAAAACACATGGAAAGGAGATTTAAGAATGTTATGAGGTCATTCAAGTTTAAAATAATCCATTTGATAAATTTTTGAAGGCCTAAAATTGATCATAATCATGTGAATCTATATACTACCTACTTTTCTCATCCTCACTACCTGTATATGAGAATATTCACCTACAGGCAATACTACATGGGGTTGAGAACTCTCAATGGAAAATTGAGACACTTTTTAAACCTTCCTTGGAGTATTAAAGTGTTTAATAGATCATAATACATATGTTTTAATCCTGAAGTGGACAAGTTAAAATGGGAAACCATGATCATGAGGTGACTTTGTATTTAGAGACACTTTCACAAAAAAGTGAAAATGGAAGCCTAAAGCATTTTTATAAGGGTCATTAAATAAGGTTACCAAAAAATTTCAGGCATCTACGTCACTGAAACTTGTATCTCCTATATGGGATAAGTACCCTACAAATTTTTAAGGATAGAGGATCAATGGAGGATGGTGATTGGGGGCCTTAAAGTTGCTCATTTAAGCATTGATTTTCTCCATTATCATCTACATGTCTAAATCCAAAAGAGACCCTTTTTCACCTAAAGTTGCATACTAGGCCTTGCCACCATATTTTAACATTTCCAAATGATTTAAAGGATCAATTTTTACTTAATATATCATCAAATAGGTTCACAGGTTGTATTTTTCCCCCACATGTACACCCACAGGTGTCTTCTTCTTGAACTATGCACCTACAGCCAAGGGTCAAAATTCACATCACTCATTGAAGTGGACTTAAGCATGAAGACATAAAATTTGGATAATGTAAGATGATTATAGAGACCATAATAATATATCCAAAGGAACATGACATAACTTCCAAGGTGAAATCATCACTCATAGGCTCCTTTGGTTAAAATAGTCATCTACAGTTTAACTATGGTGTAACAGTGAAAGGAAACAAGTGAACCATACATTGGCAGGTCTACAAATGAATTGATTTGAGTTTAAAATATTATTAATAAAATTAAAAGATATATAGAATGTATTATAACATAAATTCAATGCCAAACACCAAGTTACATCTACAAGTGCCCCTCCAACACACAAAAACACAATCAGTTGTAACGGTGGTAAGATAGTGAGTAAAGGTTGGTACTATTGAAGTTGGAAATGCATGGTATAGGTTAATTCAAGGAATATGGGATATAATTAAGGGTTTTAATTAATCCCTTATATCAATTTAATCAGCTCCATATGTGTCAAGTGTACCTATAGGTAGGAGAAATGTACAAACAAGGTCAGTTTACTAGTCAAGCCTAACCAAGTAATGACATGTTTCCAAGTAAAAACATGGGTCATACATGGAAAATATTTGGAATTTTCTCATAATGGTGGAAAACATATAAAATATCTTCATGATATTATAAAAATTAGAGATAGGGCACTAATCATGCATACTTAGTCTACATCAAAATCATTGTGCATAGTGCTCTTTTGCATAAGTAAATTTTGGGTTTTAGAGAGGTTAGAAGATCAAATGACATACTATAAGGCTGAAATTTTGTTTAGGATGTCTCTATAACGTTTATAATCCCCTAAAATATTCACCATTATTTGAGGAAGTAGGGGAGTGCCCTCTATTTTATCTCAAACAGAGGGCACTCCCTTTATGAGCGAAGCCTACTTTTTTGAGGAAAGGAGAATAAGAGATGAAATAGAAGCTGATTGAACATTTTTATGAGGTTTGATAAGTTTTAGGACACTTGAAACATCATGAAAAATACCTCACAGAAGGATGGAACCAAACAAGATGGTCTAGATGGCTAATTTTGTAGTTAGCCCTACTAAGCATGTTTAGGCCTAAAGCCCAAATGAGAGGACATTTTCACTTATAACATTAGGTGGGAATTGTAACTTGTTAAATAATGTTTTTGTGGTAATTATAGATGTGTTAAATCTTTTTAAATGTAAATAATCCAATTGGATGACCTAAACCATAAGGGTCTCAGTCAAGCTTATTAGACAAGTTTATAGGCCAAAGACAAATGGGGCGTCATTCACACTTTTGGCCTTAAATAATCACTCAAATTTATTATATCATGTTTATAGGGTCACTTAAGATGTGTAAAATCCTTAAACCTGTAGAGAAGGCACAAAAGAATCCATTTTTGGACTTTAAGACAACTCAGGCCTATTGGAATGGAGAAAAGAGCTCAATAGGGCAAATTTGCATGCTCATATCTCCCTTGGCACCTTGAATGGAAATTTAAGGAGTTTAGGGAGGTTGATGGATGTCATAAACTTTTCTTTTGTATAATTTTTTTCATTTCCAACTTGAAACCTTAATGAACAAAGCTTAAGAATTCAAAACTGTCTAAAACCCTTGCAAACCCTTAGTCTTGACCCAATGAAGGAAATGAATATGGTGAGTTATCCAAGTGGACTATAATGACCATGAAAGTGCTTTACCCTTTTATAATACTCTTTCAAGCTCCTCCCCACCCTTTTGAGTTATACGTACTTATATAGACAAGGTATAAAACAAGGTGCTTTTGACTATTTTATGTCTTTTATAGGTTACAAGAAGTCTCAAGAGATGAAAATCACATGTAATGGACGATTAATACTTAATATAACTCTCCATGTCAATTTAATTCCTTGTAACAACCCCTAAATTCCTCAAAAAGTTGCTTCATCATAGCCAATCAAAACTAGCATAGTGACCAAGCTAGTGAGAAGGGTGGAAAACTTCAAGTGAGCTGATTTTATGGTGTTATTGATGCCTCTGAGGCCATGGAGGGTCTTGAAACATGTAATTCACTCCATCCAATGTATTTTTATTTAAAATTTATGATTTTTTGGAGGCCAAGTGTGTAAGGTGTATGAAATAAAAGTTTTTTAGACTGTAGATGGTGATAGCTCATTTTCAGATGATGTTAGATGACCATGAATACAACCAATGCATGGAGAGGCATGTATTAAATTCTTACCTCTAATTATAATCATCATACATATCCCTAGTTATTTTTTTATGTTCAAATAGATGTGGATGATGAAGGTAGTTTTTTAAGCTGAAACAAAAAGTTTCATGCCACTTTTCATGAGTTTTATGCCTTGTATGGACACTTGTACATCCTAGCCTTACATGGTTAATTTCACACTCTATCCCCATTCATAATTAACTCCTTTTATTAGCTTTAAAAATTTCTTTGTGACCTTTGTACTTCTCTTTTCTCCTCTCTCTCTCAAGTTCTATAAGAACTAGCCTTTTTGGCTATTGTAACTTATGTTCCACCTGAGTATGGCAAAGCCCTGCTCATTTTTATACCATTTGATCAATAATACTACTTATTTTTAACTCTTACATGAATATTCATAGTTTTTTTTACTTGGATGATTGATTTTGCTTAGTGATGACTTATTGTTTCCTTAGCATTGTTGTTTTATTCTCTCACCTATTTGTAGTTGGAAAGATTCTTTTTGTAGGGCATGTGAAGTTTTCTAAGAGGTGTCAAGGTTGATTGAGTTAGTATATTCACTAGTGTCATTCAAGGCCTATTTTCTAGGTCCTCCTAGCCTAAATATTCATCCATAACCTCATAATGTAATATTGATGTGAGAAGATGCAGATAAGAGAAGTGTATGTTTGGTTAGTCTCTTGGTTTCATGTGTAACATGCATTTGGTTGGAAGTCATTAACTTATTTGGTGTATCACCTCCCTTAGGATAGTTTTCTTTAAGTTTTATCTCTCCCTTTTCCCCCTTAAATTTTAGGTGTAGTAGTGATCCAATGTGGTACATCAAGGGAGCTAGCCCTATATAGATATTCACCTCATTCATAATCTACCCACAATCCTAGATGTGTTTCAATTTTGCCACTTGGATGAGGAGAGATGAGACATCTCCTCAAAGGGTGCATATCCAAGTGACAACAACAATTACTTATGATAAAATTAGATGGTGAAAAAAGACCAATTTAAGTGCTCAAGTGAATTAAGGTAAAATTAGGCCAATGTATCTATATTTTTCCCCCTTTTATCTAGAAATTAAATTACTAGATGAAAAGGAAACATATACCTAAGTGTCTTCAACACATAATTCATTTGTGATAAAATCTCCAATCATGAAATATGTTCCATATTGAATCATGCATTGATGTAAACTAATTAATGTTGATATGTGAAATTGAAAATTGAAATGCAACTTGAATTTGAAAATATTTTAAATAATAAGGAAGGAGTAAACATGTATGTGTGAAATTGATATTTCTTTTGTATCTTTTCCTGAAGATGATGCTTCCTTGAAGCATTGGATAATTGGTGTTTCCCATGAAACACTTGGAGATATGTGGTTCGTTTGTTTAACCAAGGTGAATTAAGGGTGACCAAGTCCCAATCTAAAGTGAACAAATGAAAAAATTATAACCCATTTAGGGACACATAAAGATCAACTTGTGTTGTTGGTATTTCTAAACCTGAGATAAAAATGGGTTGGAATACACAAGGGATTCACATGCTATAATATTGGAAGGTATTGGATCTCCAAAATGAATTATGCACTTAAACTAAATAAACCACTTCAGATGGTATGTAGATTAATTGTCACTTTATTCTTTAGTTACTGTATGATGGTCAAAAGAGAATGGATAACATCCATTCCCCTACCATGACCAAAGATAACTAGTAATAATAATTATATGGCATGAACATATATGATGCCCCCATGTGATAAATTTAAATATGTAATTGTATATAGATGTAAACTTTGTAATTTATGTTTGAAGCTTATACACACATGACCATGCATATACACCCATAATGTATGATTTTTAACCTTTTTCTATAATGATAATGTATATGCATAGCATATGCCCCTATAATTTGTACTAGTGACTAAATTTTAAACCATTTTGAAATATTTGAAACTACATTCTATACCCAAAACTAATTTATATTCATAGAGGATTATCTCATGTATGAAACACTCACTAAAATGCCCCCCATTTTGAGGTGAGGGATGTGTCCTCAAAGTCACTAATCTCAAAATAAATGTTAACTATATCATGCATATCAATATGTAGTAATTAAATTATCATATCATATGTGGAAATGTATGCCATCATAGTAAGATATGTATCATTCAAATCATCTATGTAACATATGAGGCAAGGCCTAAACTATAGAATCTAGATAAATTTATCAATGAAGCTCATAGTAGTAGTTGTAATATAAGAAGTGTACATAATATATAGTGCATGATATGTGTCATGGCCCCAATTAAACTCAACAAGATCAATAATCATATAAACACAACAAGCATAATGTCACTCAATGTCAAACAATAAGGGGAAGGGCCACATACAAGGGACATGTTAAAATTTCACATAATTAAATATTTCAAACACAAATGAAGGGATAAAAATATAGTGTATGCAAGTGAAACTTGACAGTTTTGTAACTTATCCTACTCAATAATATTCAAGGTCAAAGAAGGTAATCGACTAACAAGTACTCTTGAGAATATTTTTAAATTGGGGTCATGACCAATAATAGATCCACTAAACCTACACGAAAGGATCACTTATCATACTATGGTAAAGGAGAGGTTTCCAAGGCCTCTATTAAAATTCCATCTAGTGATAACCCTAGCTAGGTTTTATATTTGTAAATAATATTAAGCAAGTTAATATACTAAATAATTATGCAAGCTAATCTAGTAAATACATGTGCAAGCTAATCTAGTGCTCACCAAAACTTGTGGTACAAATGGGGAATATAATAAACATGTAAATATAAATTTATCTATAACATAGAAAAGATCTAAATAAGGAGAGATATAATTCAATATATATATTAACTCTAAAACATCTACTTATCGAAATATGAAGGGCTAGGAATACACTTACCTTGTTGAAGTGAACCCATCGTGCCTCAATCTCTACCTTGGCCAATGGTGCTTTGCAAGAGGTTTTTGCAAGCTTGTAAGGATCACAAGGATAAAATCAGCTCTATGGGCCTCCATTTCATCCCATCTATCTCTATGGGAACTTATCGGTAAAGCAAAGTGGTGAGCCATATATATAAGGTAGGCCTCCCATCTATTCTAGTATATTACTTCTCCAAGGCAAAAACCTAAGCAATGAAACCTCCTATTGATTGTATAATTAGATTTAAAAGTAGTAATTATTCACAATTTATTTATCCTCTATTAGAAATGAAATGAAAAGGGGTATATATATCTATAGATTGACCCTAAACCCTCCCAATATTTTAACCAGTGCAGTTGGTCTAGTTGAACTCATTAGGTAAGAAATATAGCCATTAGGTCTAGAACTATGTCAGTTTAATCTAACAAAGTTATGTAACTTATGCTACACCCAAAATGGGGTCGACTAAGTCAATGTAGTATGAAACATGGTGAAAATGTGTTTTTGATTAGCTAGGGGCTATTTTTGGTGGTGAGCTACTTAGGGAGATCTATAAGTGGGGTTTCAATGCCTAAGGAAATGGATAGGAGTACTTTGTATTTGTTTTAAGTGGTAGTATAGGGTCCAACAATCCTAATAAGCACCAAAGGTAAGCCAAACCCTTTCATGATTCACCCTTTAAGTCATGCACTCAGAGAGATTGAGATTTAACAGGTTCTTTTAAGAGAAAAAACATTAATAATTGATAAAGTTTTAAAAATATTGTACATATACGCCACTCAAAGTTCATCACAAGTCATATAATTGTAACATGGGATGGTGGTTCAAGAAAAGAACATATTAACCCACAATGTTGAGCTAATAAATTAGAGTATGAAACATAAAAGTAATGACTATAAGGAAATAATTAAAATAATTGAAAGTATAATATATGTTCCTTGATTTACTTTTATCATTGAATGGTTGTCTACTATATTTATAATCTTGATTGTGAATGGCAAAATACTGACATTAGACAAACCCTAATGATACAAGGTAAAATAATCTTGACTATGGAAGGCATAGTACCCACATTAGATAAACCCTAAGGATGTAAGACTAAACAATCTTGATCATGGAGGGTGTAGTACCTACATTAGACAAACCCTAATGATACAAGGATAAATAATATAAATCATGGAGGGTGCATTACCTGCATTAAACAAACCCTAATGATATAAGGCTAAATAAAAAAGACAAAAAATCATAAGAGAATCAAGATAAGACATACAAAGATAAATGCACCTTCAGTAAGAAAAGTAATAAACTATATCAAACTAAGGATACATGAAACTTACATAATAAAATCCAAAATTGATGTAAAAGAAGTAATGAACCATACTTTAAGCAAAGATGGAAAAATAACATAAATTAAAACAACATTGATGAATTAAAAGTAACAATCCAAACTCGCTTAGTAATGGAAAAAGTGAAATAGAGAAATGAAACAAGTTGTCCACAAAAATATAAACAAATAATTTTAAGAATTTTTAAAGGAATACAAGGAAATGAATCTATAATACACTAAATCACATTAAGAAGCATATAAAATAAATGACAAAAAGGAATGAATGAATGTATAACACACTAAATCACTTTGGGAAGCATGTGAAACATTATAAGTTAAATGTATCCCTATGGAAGATAAGTCTGTCAAATAAAACATAGAGAAAACATAAGATAATGAAAACGAAATGTAGGTCAAGATGTAAGACAAGCATGTCAAGTCATACATAAATTAAAAAAATGTATGTATAATTTCCTATGTAAGATCAGTGAAGTCCACAAAAATCAAACAAGAACAAGATAAATAAATAAAAATCAAAAGCTCTAAGAAATGATAACTCAAACTCAGTGCGTGTTCTAATATACAATGTAAGAAAACACAAGCACCTAACTACATGACTAGTATGACAATGAGATGTTGTGGTAAGAAAATTGTGAAGGGATTTTTGTGAGGAAAACCTATTCCTATCTAAGGTATTATAATGCAGCTCACAAACGATAAACCAAGAGGTGTAATTAGGTAGATATGATCAAGGATGTGATCAACTAAAATCAATATCTAAAAAGGGGATACCAGGAAAATATGTGATGTAAATAAGTAATGTGAGGTACCACATGGTTGATGTGAACATCCATAGTAAGAATGAGAAACATTAGGTAAGTGAACAAGACTAGAAATTGTTGACAACAAACACTTAAAACACTCTCACTAATGAACACAAAGTTTGGGCTAATAAGTGAAGTGCATAAATAATTCCATGGAGGCTATATGCATGAAAATTAAAATGGACCTACCTTCCCACAATGTGTCCCCCATTCCTTAAGACCCCTTACAGAGTCATTGATCTATTGCAAATATTGGGTACATACATGAGAAAATAGGTGGCACTAGATAGTATATGATATAATGAGACCTCCTACCCCAGTCTACTAGACTACCACACCCCAATGGACCTTAGCTCTATCATGAGGCTAGCTGTGGAGTTTAAAATTTGAATAATATACAAGATGTGACAAATATAGATCATGTATTTTGGTGTTTAACTTTTAAGATTATATTTGCCTTTTAATCATTACCTTTTGTTTCTTTTATGATTTGGCTTTTAACCCTTTTAGATTTTTCTATTCCTTCATATAGATTCAGAGAACCAATCATGAGTAAAATAGGTGACAAATACAAGAGAGCTTACACTTGGTCACCAGAGAAAAGGACCTAAAGACCAAGGTGTTGAAAGACTCCTATACTTGCCCACAAGTAAGTGTGCAATCTCAAAACTAACAAACGTGTGCCTCAAATAAGGGAGAGATAGGGATTGCAAAAGATCTATTCATGTACTAAGTGATACAATGATGAATATGCTATGAAAGGGATGAGGATATGTTATATTATTCATGTCACTAGAGTAGTCATACTAACCTATAAGGGATCTAACATAAGCACCAATGAACGTAGTATCATCCCAAAAAGGGGGAAATTAAATGATCATCCCAAGAAAGGGGGAAAGTAAATTAGGAAAAACTAATAATAAAAAAACTAAGGTAAATAATGACATAAATATTTAAAGTGATATCTAATAACCCTAAAGGAAATAAAGGCAGAATGTAATGTGATATAAAACTAAATAAATAAAAAGGAAACAATGATGCTAGTGAAGTGAAATACAACCAAAGAATCCAAAGAAAATTATGGTATAAGGAAAATGAAGCTAAATGAAATAAAAGCACAAAAATAAAGAAACATCAGACAAAAATAACAAATAAAATCTATTTTACCATCTATATCAAATATTGGCATGCGAAATACAAGCTTATGTGTCTCAAAAGGTTTCTTAAAGTTTAATTTTATTGTTACTATGCAATGTATAAGAAGAGTTGGCATCGTAAGATGACCCGATGGGTAATTGGATGTAGAGATAGTCATCACAAGATGCCCCAAAGTCTAAAGTGATATATATATATACATATATATATATAGGGTATTATGAGATGCCCCAACATGTGATGATTAAAGGTAGTCTTGGTAAAATAAGAAGGTAAGGAGTAAAAATAATGTTCTTGACTAATTAGAAGCTGAAAAGAAAACATAATTGTGAATTTATTTGTTGATTAAACTAGGTCAGCCACCTATTGAACTAAGTCATCCAAGAGCTACATAGTCAACCAAGTTGATCTAGTTGATTTCTAAATAGGAATATAGAATAGTGAAAATGAACTAAGTTATCCAGGTGATACAGAATCAAGTTGGTCAATCTAGTTAGTTTTAGGAGAAAATTAGAATAGATTGGAAATGAACTAAGTCAGCTAGGTAATACAAAATTGAGTTGGTTTATCTAATTGGAAAAATAAGCAAATAGAGTATGTTGTAAATGGGAAGACAAATAAATAGAATAAGGTTGACTTGGTCAACCAATTTATACAAATAGAATAAAATAGATTCAAGATGATCGACTCAGTTTGTTGAAAGATAGGTTATAATGAACACAATCGAATAATGATCAACTTAGTTTTATAGAACTGAAAAAAATGGTAAAAACAATACTAAAATTTAAATTTTGAAAAAAGTGGGAAAATGAAATTACATGAAATTTGATAGAAAGAAATTACTAATCTAGTTAGAGTGAACTTGGTAATTATATAGAGTCGACCAGGTTGATGTAGTAGTTTTCCTCAAGCTATCGAGTTGTTGTTTTGAATTATGTTGTATAAATAGAAAATTTGAACCTGTAGAGTTAAATATAGAATATTCAGGCTAAGTTGAATCAATTGACTAAGTATAAATAAAATTGATAAATTATAAAACAAAATAAAACTATGTCGATTAGATCGACTAGTAGTTTGAAAGAAAAAAGTAGAAATAAAAGAATCGAGTAGATCAATTTAGTAAAATGTGAAAAGTAGGAAAAAAAACTATATCTATTAGATAGATCTAGTTTTCCAATACTAGAAATTATGCACAGAGAAAGCCAAACAAAATCGATAGGCTCACCTTAATTGAAAACCCTACAAAAAGATGCCCTAACTAAGTCAACTGGGTCAATGAAGTTATAAAAACTTACACAATAGCTGAACAAATTTGATAGGGTTGAGTGAGTATAAAAACCGATGCACAAAGTGTTAAATTAGGTTGATAGGGTCGATCTAATTATTTGTATATAAAAATTAAAAATCTATAAGGGTTAGATTTATGTCAGGTTCACCAAAATGCATGCAAGTAAAACTAGATAGTTTTATAACTTATGTTACTAAATAATATTCAAGTTCAGAGAAGGTAATCAACTAAAACTACACTTAGGAATATGTTTAAATTGAGGTCATGACCAATAATGGATCTACTAAACCTACACTAAGGGATCACTTATCACATTATGGCTAAGGAGAGGTTTCCAAGGCCTCTAGTCAAATGCCATCTTATGATAACCCTATATAGGTCTTATGATTGTAAATAATATTAAACAAAGTAATATACTAAACAACTATGCAAGCGAATCTAGTAAATACATATGTTAGTTAATTTAGTGTTAACCAAAGCTTGTGGCAGAAATGGGGGAGATAATAAACATGCAAAGATAATCTATTTATAACATAGAAATGATTCCAGTAAGGAGAGATACAATTTAATACATACACACACACACACACACACACACACACACACACACACACACACACACACACACACACACACACACACACACATATATAAACACTACAACATCTACTTATATAAATATAAAGGGCTAGGAATATACTTACCTTGTTGAAGTGAACTCATTGTGCCTCAATCTCCTTTGGCTAATGGCGCTTTCTAAGAGGCTGTTGTGGGCTTTTAATTATCACAAGGATAAAATCAGCTCTAGGATACAAGACCTTTCCTATGCATCCAAGACTTCCACAAGACAAGTGCTACTTCTCTAAAGCAAAAACATAAATAATGAGACATCCTATTGATTATATAAGCAAATTTGTGAGTAATAATGATGCACAATTGATTGATTCTTTATTAGAAATTAAATGAAAGGGGATATATATAGGCATGGATTAACCTTAAACCCTCCTAATATTTTATGTGATGCAGTCAACCTAGTCGACTTCATTAGGTTAAAAATATATTCAGTAGGCCTCAAACTATGTTAGTTTAAGTTGACATAGTTCTATAATGTGCACTTTACCCAGAATAGGGCTGACCCAATTGATGTAGTAAGAAACATGGTAAAAAGAGGTATTTTCTTAGCTAGGGTCTATTTTGGGTGGTGAGTTCCTTAGGGAGATGTATAATAATGGTTTAAATGCCTAGGGAATTGAATATGAGTAATTTATATTGGTTTTAAATGGTGGTATAGGGGCCAACAATCCTATGAAGCATCAAAGGTCTGCCAACCCCTTTCCTATTGCACTTTTTAAGGCATGCACTTAGAGAGATTGAGATTCAATGGGTTCTTGCAAGAGATAAAGCATCAGTAACTAATAAAGTTTTAAAAATATTGTGTGTATACATAATGCACATGTTTAAATTCTTAACATACCAAGCAATTATCTCATAAATATGCTCAATAAATTTGTACACAAGGTGAAAGGGCCACACACATAGACAAGTAAAATTAAGCTTATTATGTACATGTAATAACTTTAACAAAGCAAAGAACTAGAAATACACTATGTATATGTAATGTGATAGTATCCTAGCAAATAACATATCCATGTACACAATATGAGATATATATGTTAACATGACATTTGTAAATAGTATATATCATACCACATTATAGGATTTATATAATGGTAACACCTATAAAGAATATAACCTTTGGATGAGAAGCCCCAAACATGGCATTGTAACTAGGTAGAGTAAATTCCAACATCTAAGTCCATGTGAAATTTATATGTCTTGCATAACACCCATAAATACCCTTAAAATGCATGTGTGATATAAAAAATAATATGTTATCTACCAATCATGAGATAAATAACATATGGCAATATTGTAAAATAGATGTCTAATCATGCTTAAGTTTTGATTTTGGATTTTTATAATATTTTGAATGATATTGTATTTTTGAAATATATGTTTTTTCATAATTTTTTAATTTTGACACAAGAACAATATGGACTAGGAGATAAAACATGGGTTCAAAAGTAGAAGAAAAGGAAGAGATATGAATAATCCACAACATTTGTTGATTTTAAGTAGACACTGAATATGATTGCATAACCATGTATGAATAAGATGTGCCCCCTATGTATGTGTAATGTAGCTAAAAATAATCTAGGATATGTAATAAAGATTCAGAGGAAGGAGTGTCCATTCTTGTTTCATCAAATGTACTCTTGTAAATGTATGTAATGCACATGTATGAAAAATATAGCACATAGACATGAATAATAATGTTGTGTAAATTGAAATTGAGTATAATGGATGTGTTAGGGCTCAATTTTCTTAGTTTTTTATTTGATTATGCAAAAAGGTATAGGTTAGTATTGAATAGTTTAGGATAGTAATGATAGTTAATCTCAATTATTTTTGTTCGATACTATTTATGATGGAAAAATATAATTTGCTTTATTCAAATTATAAAAAAATGCTAAATGGCATATGTTGGTAGAATGAGGTCACTTTTTTGGATTATTCAAATATGGAAAGTAAAAATAAATATCCAAGAGGCCAAAAAACATAAAGAGTGAAGGGCTAAAAGATTGATCCAATTGATCACATGTAAAAAATAGAAGAATATAATGATAAAATAATCAATAATTTATGTACAATATGTGTGTGTATGTGTGTGTGTGTTTTTTTTTTTTTTTTTTTTTTGTGTGTGTGTGTGTGTGTGCGCGCGCGTGCATGCATGTGCTAAGTATAGTATACGTGAAAGTGTATGGTGTTCATAGGGTCTTACTTAGGTTTTCTTTCTTGTGTAGCTAATCAATAAGAAAATGCACCCATTTTTCTTAGACCCAACCAATTCAATTTGAATTTACCTTTATTGACCTTATTCATATTTTAATTCCTTTGATTGTATTTTAATATTATATCCCCCACTTGAAATTCATGGTTACGAACCTTTTTTCCATATACGCATTTGATGTGAGCCTAATAGACTTAGATGTGTTCAATAGCCTAAATAAACTTTTCATCAAACATTTATAATTCATGTAATCTTTTTTCCTGATATTCAGTATCTTTTATTATGTCTTTGAGATAGATGTGTAAATATTAAATTTATAACTTAAGTGGTAGTACTATTGTATTGTAAACAAGAGAATATGGGTAGTCTTTATTTATGTAGCACACTTGTGTGATATGCTCATAATGCATAAATAATATGAATGTGCCAGTCTATAACATGTTTTGCTTAAAATGTTGACAAGAGTTTTATTTATATCTTCTCCTTGACCATTGACTTGTGGATAATATGGTGTATAAAATGTGTGACGAATTTAGTATTTCATGCAAAATATTTTAAATGTTGTGTTTTTGAAAGATGATCCATTATCTATAACAATAGATTATTAGAGTCCAAACTTTTAAATAATGTGTCATTAAAAATTGATAGATATCTTCACCTATATTAGACAGTAAAGGGATGGCCTTAACCCATTTTATGAAATACTATGTAGTAGTAATAATGAATTTATGACCATATGTAGATTATAGATTTATCTTTCCAATCAAATCAAATCCCCAAAGGGAAATCTTCCAAGGTGAAACAATAGATTATAATTCATATGATGAAGCATGATTTAGGTTGCTATGTTTTTGACATTGAGAGAATTGTTTTTCATGTTCATTACATTATTTTTGAATTGTATATCAATAGTATCCTTTCTATAATAAATTGTGAGACATATATTTTCCACTAAAGTGACCACCACTTACACTATTATGTATTTCTAATATGGTTATTTTTTATTCTTCTCATTTTAAGCATAATAAAAAATTCTTGTCAAGTGATATTTTAAACAAATATCCATCGATAATAATGTAACATGTAGCCTCACAGTGTAATTTATATTTTTAATTATGTGTAACAATATTTGGTGTGGTTTCATTGTATTAAAATTTATATATATCACTATACCATTCTAATTTTATTATGTTGCAAGTAATTGTTAATAATTATAGATCCTATAATTATGTTGTAGATATCGATTATTGATGTATTTTGAAAATGTCATGATCATAATTAATGCAAATAGGGATTAATGAATCAACATTATCCATGGAAACCACATGTTGATTATCTTTCATAGGGATGATTTCTATGAAAAAATATTCAAAATGAGCCATTAACAGTTGTAATAGTTCTTTATATGGAAATAGATTTTCTTTTTTTTGGCATATGCCCTACAATTGATTAATCACTAGTTGAGAATATCCATATACATCTAATAATTTTATTTGCAAAGTGTGTGTTGTATATAAACCAAATATTAATGCTTCATATTCTGCTATGATATTTGTGTAGAAAAATCCTAAATGGTATGTAAATAGCATAGGTTGGACTTGAGATTTAATGAAAATAATATAATCACCTGTGGCATGTTTAGATCCATAAAAATATATGGTCCACACACCATCATTAATGTGATACAAATTCAAGTCATCTATAAAATCATCATTAATCAGTTGTGTATCTATCAATAGAGTTACCACTAGTAAGTTTATGCTAACTTGACCCATTAGTGATTTTTGAGAAATATTTTTAAAAATTAATTTCATAAGTAACACGACCCATTTATATATATGTCTTGATATATGTGATTTGTACATAATAAATTTGAGTGGATCCACTTTTGTGATAACTTGTGTCTCATTATTCAACATGTAATATCATAACTTTTGTGTTGTAAAAACTAATGCAATATATAATTTTTCCATAATATTGTAATTATTTTCATATTCAACCAAGGTGTGATTTATATAATATAATGCATGTTCCCTATGATCATATTGTGCCAATAAATCCCCTAAAGCATGATTTATAGCATATAGTTTTAATAATAAGAGTCTATCAGGAATAGGTGGCATGACAATAGGTGGTTGGAGTAAATATTCTTTGATATAATCAATTTTATTTTTACATTTTTCATCCCACTCAAAATTTATGTCCTTTTTCAATAATCATGTAAAGGTTGTGTTTTATGTGCAAGTTGAGCCACAAAATGTCTAATTGCCTGAATGTTTCCTCATAAATATTGTAACTACTTTAACCCTTTTGGTGGCAGCATGTATAAAATGGATTTTATCTTTTTCAGATCTACTTCAATTCCTTGATATATAATTTATCCTAGTAACTTCTTAGAAGTAACACCACAGTAATATTTCCTTGGATCTAGGCATGCATTATATTTGGTAAAATACATTTCATAAATTTATGGCATGATTTTTATGTTGTTTGGATTTAGCCAAGTAAATCATCCACATAGTATTCCACTATATTATGTATGTAATCATGTAAAATCTATCATAGCATTATGATAAATATATCCAACATGATTTAATCCTAAAGGCATCATTGTTTAGCAAAATGTTCCAAAATGTGTAATAAATGAAGTTTTATTGATATTCAAGATTAATTCTAATTTTATTATTTTCAAAAAATCCTTACTTTCATGATAACATATCAAATCTAGTTGTATAATCCAAAATCAAGTCAATATTTGTCAAAGTGAAGTCATCCTTTAGACAAGATTTATTTAGATCCTGATAATTTGTACAACATTAGATTTATCCATTATTTTTTTACAACCGATATAATGTTGGATACCCATTTAAGATAGTTAATAGCTCGACTAAATTCTAATTCAAATAACCTTTCAATTTATTTCTTAACCAACAATTCCACTTTAGGATGCATCTTTCTAATTTTTTGCTTAACAGGTTGTGTATCTAGATATAATACTATATTATGCATCAATACTACAAGATCTATGCCTAGCATATCTAAATAATCACAAGCAAATAATTCTATAATATTTTTTAAAAATTATATTAAATCTATATATTTTTTGTTTTGTAATATGGTTGATAATAACACCAGACATGCGTCTCTATATGTTCCAAATTTTATTTCCATTATTTCTTCATTAAGTAGCGTCAATCTATCCTTGACATAAAGTGTTGTAAGGATAGTAAATAGAACATTTAGTTGGATATGTATATCAAATTCATCAAACTCTCCAAAATATTCATTAGAATTATTAGTTAGGAAACATATTCTTGTAATATAAGGGAGAGAGATCATCATATACACCCAAGTATTCTAGGAGAGCCTCATCACTAGAGAAATCATCCAATGTCAATTTTTTTATAAAGTTGTATCATTTTTCATTTTTTGGTATACTAATTATAATGTATATATATTATGAGCCTCATATTCTAGCTCAGGATATGATTTTAGGAATTTTTATGAATCATGAGTGGCATGGATAATTCTTTCTTTGATTTACCTGATTCCTCAACATAGCCAAGTCCTTGTCATCCTTTCAATTAGATTGCTTCAATGGGGTTAACATTTCCTTGTGCATGTGTTCCCAAAACCTTATCCTAAATATACCATTTTAAAAAAATATATGTAAACCCAAATCCATATTGACTATAGTTGGTTGATGATGTTATTGGACTAATAAAGAAAGTTGGTGGTTTGATTGAATTAAATTTTTGCACATGTGGTTGTATATGAGGAATGTAGATATCCTTAGGTTGCATTATCACAAAATATTTATATGGTTCTTTGTTTGATGGGCATGTATAAATTTATCCTTAATAAATTAATTTTATACATGCATGAATATTATATGGTACTGCATATATTTCATTAATCCATGGTCTTCCCAATAGTATATTATATTTGAGATACTTGGCCATAACATGGAAAATTGTATCTATTATTTTAGGACCCATTGCGATAAGTAATGTAATTTGTTCTAATACTTCCTTTGGGATGTTATCAAATCCTTAGATGTTCATATCATAATGAATGAGATCATTATATTCTATACCCTATAATTTGAGGAAAGATATATTACAAATATTTAATTATTTTCCATTATCAACCAATACTCATTTAGCCACCTTATTGTGAGTTTGTACCTAAATGTATAAAGGAAGGTGTTGGTATATTATATTCTTAGGAGGTAAATATTATTTCTCACATGAGATATTTTATTCAGTTCATTTTAATGTACTATAAATAGAATAAATTTAAGGAGTTTACACGTCACTAGGTATTGTGGTGACTTGTAATGTCATATAAAGAATATCTTGATAGATAGGCATTGTTTGAAGCAAGTTAATTAAATAAAGCTTAGAATGGATATGTTTTAGTTGATCAATAATATCATACTCTTTTTTTATATTTATGGTAGGTAGAGGGGGTTGAGTAGGGTTTGATAGAATCTAAGGAATTATTCATCCCTTTCATGTTTTGATAGCCATACATACACTTTTTTCATTATAACAAGAAATTAGAAAATCGTGAAATTATTTATTAGTTATTTGACCATGACTAGATTTAATCCATTTTATTACACGAATGTTAATTATTTTCTTTATTAGGGGAATACAACATGTGGTTAAAACTAAGAAAGCTTGAATAAAAAATACTCGTCCATTATAGCCATATATTATTTGAAATTTGAGAAGAAAGTAAAAGAAATCTGAGATTTGAATCCTAGAAAAAAGGATTTTTTTTGTGTATAGATATTATTAAATTCCCCTAAGATCCAAGGTAAAAATAAAATTTTAGTGTTAGATATCAAATCCAAGTTCAAAATTAAATGCTTTCAATGTTAAACATTAAATCCAATGTCAAAATAAAATTATATTAGTGTTAGATATTAGATCCAAGGTCAAAATAAAGTTATTTTAGTGTTAGATGTTCAATAATATATCTAAACCCTCAACTAATTTTTTTAATAAATGATCGAATAATGTGTATGGGTTGAACAATATGTTTTATCAAAAATGGAATTAATTGGTGTATTAAATCTAATTAAGATAAACAAAATTTAAAGGTAAAAAATTTTGTAGATGACTTGTAACTAGAAGAATGAAAGTAAAATTACTAAAATAGACAAGGCTCAAATGAATGAAAAAAACTAACTATGAAAACCACAAGAAGGCTTTGCTATTTTTTTCCTGTAGGTTGATTGTGAGTGACTAAGAGATAACTAAAATGATCAGTTAGCTTTAATTATTCATTTGAAACTAAAACAAGTATTGTCACTACTCTAGGTCAAAATTGACTAGAAATAGTTAGGATTAAATTCCACTAATAACCTCTATGGGTCAATATTTACCTATGTATAAAAACATGAAACTTAATGGATAGTCTCATGCACACGATTGAAATATGTATGTGTGTAAAAAATTGACCTTCGACTATGTGTGGATGAACTAAAAAATACTTCTTTGAAGTTAAAACCATAATAGGGCTTACAATAGCTAACAACCTAAAAAATAAATGGGGAAGTATAACTAGATGAGATGACCCCTATCAACCCCATGATGATTGCATGCTTCTTATGTATCCAATAATCCAAGGAGAGAATTCAAGCCCACATAGTTCTCCCACTTAGATTGCTTAGCATAATAGTTGTCATTTTTATATATGTATATGCATAGAGATGGATTGAATAATTCATAATGATTTTTTATGAATCTGAAGAACAGGCTCATGCTTGGATAAAGGCTACTTCAAGTGAATAAAATTAGAATTGGAAATAATAGGGAAGTTTTGGTTAGTGCGCAATAGTGTAAGTGTGCCTTGATAGTGAAATCTACAAGTGGTAGAATAAGGGGCTTAGATATGCCTTTATATAAATCCAAATGGGTAAAACCTCACATTAACTATCCTAAAAATATGAACCAACCTATAAGGGATAGTTTAAATTTCAAAAAGAGACATTACTAGGTGAAGGACATGATCAACCCACAAATTTCATGACCAACTATATAGGGGTTCTAAAAATTGAAAGGAGAATGTTTGATCTTCAAAAATGGAAAGTCTATACAAATGCTTAGAGGGGGTTTTATAAATTAAGAGCATTTTTGTAGGTATAAAACAAAAAATATATAAAGTATGCATCCATACAAATACTTAGGATAGAGTGAGGTCATGAATTAAGATCAATTTAAGTATTCAAGTCAATTAAGGTGAATGTGGACCCAAACCAACATTATCAAGTACTCATGACAAATTTTGAGTATCTACCCAAAAATCCTAGTCTAAAATCTTATTTTTAACATGTAAATGGAAATATATAAAAATAGATGTGATGAGAGTAAAGATTGTCTGAAAGCTCACAATCTTTATTCAAACTAGATAATGTGTATATGAAACAAAGTCTATCCTCAAGGAATTCCAACACAAAGATTTCAAAAGTCAAGGGTTTACATATAATCAATAAAATACAAGTATTAAACATATTTTTTCATGCATGAACATCAAATCACATCTCATTAATGGAGAACATCAAATACCCATAAAGTAATATATTTACCTCACACATTCTAATGCATTCCATTCATCAATTTTAAGAAAATAACAAGATGTACACAAAGTTACAATAGCACTATTCGTGAGATGGGAGAAAAGGAAAATATTAAACCTCTTACAATACATTCTAGGCCTTTTATACTTTATTTCCTTCATAAGGTGGTTGCACAACTAATTTTTTACCTAACTTAAGTTAAGCCTTAACTCAACCTTAACTTAAGTTTTCTCACCATCTTTTTATTTTTATTTAATTTGATCAACTTTTTACAATACAACAATATTAAGTTTTTGTATGACATTTTTACATGATGAATAAATTTGTATTTAGAAAATAGTAATTAATAAAAAAAATGACTAATTAAATGTAATTTTATAAAATCACTTAATATTTAACTTGGGTTTTCCACATTTATTTGAAATCAAGTTCCACAAAAGGTATTTTTGCATGTATCAAATCCTTAATGACATCAAATTAATTGAAGAAATAAATTTCTAATGTTATGAACAAGATCCAAAACATAGTCCAAATGTAAAAGTTATGACCAAAAAATAATTTGAATTTATGCCTCAGACCATTTAAGGATTTTTTTGGCCTGGCAAAACCTTTTAAATATTTTTTTAAAAATCCATAGTTCCAACTAGGACTTTCAAGAGTTTGAGGTACCATATGTACTTAGTCATATTCATAATTGTTTGAAATTGAAGAAACTTGTGCTCACCTAAATCGGTTCACCTTAATTATTCTAATTAATCCTACTAATTTATCCCTTTTATCCTAATCCTAGTTATTTATCTAATATCCCCCCTCAACATTTCCTCATTTACTAACCTTATTCTTCCCCACTTCTCCATTAATTCTCCTAAATCCTCATTATCTTATCCTAACCCCACTTATCCATTATTTGGGAATTTTAAATTTTTATGGCCCATCCATCCACCTACCCAACCTATTCCTAAGATCTCTTACACCCCAAGTCCTTAATCACCCACCTAATCCCTATCTAATCCCCTACTTAATCCTAATTAATCCATAAGAGGATTCTAGAATCCTCTCTAACTTAGCCTTCCCCCTCTAGAAGCCTTTATTATAGAGGCTTCCAAGGAATTAAAAATTCTTGAAAAATTATTAGCCATTGATCTCAATAGCTCAAGATTATATATGATCCATTGATTTTCCCTCCCATGGCTTATATAAACAAGACACATTTCCATTTAAGGCAACACATGAATCCATAGAGTCCTCATGTCTATTTGATCTAAATCCATAAATCAAGCCATCATAATGTCAAAATTATGAGTCCATGGCAATCTACAACCAATAATCCATTTGAATATCTTAGAGGGAGGCTAACTGAAGCAAGGAATAGGTAAGATTCATTTTTATCTTTTTTGATTTATTTTCATAATCCCTCCTACTAGGTAGTTTGATATTTTAGGTTTAAATTACATACTTAGGTAATTTGATCCATTTTCTCAAAATTCCTACTACATTTTGGTGACCACAGTGGGCTGGGGTTCTCCCAATTTAACCATTTTTCTTGTTAGTGGTGATGTATAGCTTGTAAGGTTGACTAAGTTAAGAATAAGTGCCAAATTTTTGAAGAAATTTTCACACGCACATGAAACTCATGGTATTACACTACAAGTCAAGACATTACAGTGGTGATTTTGCCTTAAGAGTCATGATATTACACTAACCACCAAGGTTTAACTGCTAATGGTCTCTTTGTTTGCCAGGTTGTTATCCCTAGGCAATATCACTACTTCAAAAGTAGAGACATTATATTGTTAATAGTGATATTACTTTATTAATTACAGTTTTATAAGAAAAATAGAACTAGTTGAGATTCTAGTGCTTAACTACTGAGTTGTAATATCACCACTTGAAAGTCACAGTATTGACCTACATGTCATGATATTGCCATTAATAGTCATGACATTGTGATTTATCCTAAATCTACTAACAATTATCCATTGGTTTCTAACTTGTAGGTTAATTCTTGTCATTCTCTATCTTTCAAGCAAATCAGTGATCATACAAGCCCTTTTTCAAAGCTTATTTAACTATCTTAAATCTTGGAATATTTTGTCAAATGCATTTGTGATTGGGGAAAATATATTTGCTAACCACATTTTGAAATGGGTTTTATCTGTGTAACATGTTATGTGTTGTCAATAGGGAAAACATTAAAAGGAGTCATCTGTAATCAAATACCACATCCTTAACCTTTTTTCTATCTGTTATAATAGTGTTAATCACGTAATAATGATTTTATTTAAAAATTAGTGATATTGTTATGATACTGGTGATATTATGATTTGGTCATTTTGTGGTTGTTCTACTTGTTTAATATCTCCAAATTCATAAGGCAGATTTTAGGACAACTCTAACTAGGGAAACATCTTTTTATTATACAAATTATGTTTGGGTTACCCATTTTAATAAAAAATTCTTGATGCCCTTTTATAAATTTTGATACACAGCTAAAGTCTTAAATTTTCCATAATAGTTTATGAATAGGCATTCTTAAGTATATAGGTAACTTGTCACAACCATCTAAGCATCTGTAATAGTCAAAAATTAGAAATTTTAAAGTTTGGTATCTCTCTACAAAATCACCATTCTCACAGTCATGATATTGCATTGCAAGTCATGGTATTGCATAATTTATCATGGTTTTGCAAAAAACTATGTGGTAACCATTAGCGGTTAGGCACTTTTTACAAAATTATGACTTTGTAGTCATGATATTATGTAATAGTCATGATATCACCCTTTGTGGTTATGATATTGCATTTTTCTGATTGTGCATCTATGATATTACATTCTGAAGTTATGGTTTTGCACTAATTTTTGCATTCATTTTTGTCTCTTTTGAATGCATTTTTAGAGTCATTTTCAATGAATTTTGAGTCATTCTAAGCCTCCTGCAAGGCCCAAATTACCTTTGAAATCAAGGGCTCTACCCCTTGACCCTGCCTTATACCGTGATAGGGATCACACTCAAGGTGATGCCCCCAGACCCCACAAGCAGCTCTACCCCTTGACCCCATTAGGGGCTGCTACCCCTAGACCCCTGCATTGTGGCCCATTCACCTAAAGAAATTATAGAGCCAAATCATGATTTTTTAGTGGTTTTTATTAAGGCCTATTAGGTTAATATTTTGTTTCTTTTAGGGGTGAATCTAGTGTCTAATTTGACTTGCTAGCATCTTCTTTTTTAAGTCATATTTTGGTCTAACATCTTGTCTTGTAGGTTACCCCTCAAGAGTGCCAAATCAATTTATTAATCATTTTCTTGCAAACCATTTATCAAAAACATTTTGGCATATTGAAAATCATTTTGTTTAAAACTCTTAATCATTTTAATCACTTCATTTTAATTGTGTTGTCTTGTATACTCTTACATCTTGTATATATCTCACATCTAATTAATCAGTTAATTAATCTTCTTGATTGGCCTATTTGTCACCCAAGGGATACATTACTGTATGATCTCCTCCTTGCATCCTTTTGGTGATATCTAGGGATAAATGATCCACAAACCCTTCCATTTTATTTTATAGGGTCAACATGATGTGGAATTGACACCCAAACACTTGTCATAGTCTTAGGGGGATAGTGACTATGGATTCCACCACCACAGACTAATCCACACTCTGTGTTCTAGTGGAGTATAAATATCAAGAATAATTGTCATTAGGCTAAGTAGTTGACCCCATACAAGTCTTCCATAAAAGGTAAGAGTTAACTCTTTGAATCAAGCATTAGATAACACCCTACATAGACTTGGGCTCTATCATACCAAGCATATATTAGGGATGCCCCTATAGACACTGTTCAGCCTAACTTAAGACCTTGTGGATGTAACAAGTGACTTTCTACCAATGTCAAGATCAGCTCCTAAGTGGCTGTCATGTATAGATAGGGTTGATATGGTTTAGGATATTTTATAATGGGTCACTAGCCTACAGCCTCACCTATAAAGTTATTAGATGATGTAGTTATTGGGTTACACACCCACAATTAGTTTATTAGTCTTAGATTTGTGGATTGCTTAATTTAGTGAGTGTCATGTTAGACCAAGTGTTGTTTTTGAGCCAAGTCAACCTTTAACCCAAAACTAAAAACAATTATCTAGGTCTTTTTCACATATCATCATCTAATACATTCTTGGCCTATCATTATATCATTCTATACATCCTTATCATCATCCTCTTATATAAATTGTCTTTGTACATCCTTTTACATGCCTCAATTTATCTCCCATCACCCTCTTATCTTAAGCACCTCCTAATCTAATCTCAACCATCCACATCACCTCCATATCCTAATCACATATTGGTTTCCACATCTTGTCCTAAGACCACTTTATCCATAATAAATCATTTATCTTGATCTTGTCTTGCCTAGTCAACTTGTCCACCTAGTCCAACCTAATTTATCTTGTTATCTTTACTAATCCTCCCATCAATTCTATAGTCACACTTCAGTCTCCATCTCCATTAGAAAATATTCTTATCATAACAAGGTCCTCATCATTTAGCTTGTTTGTGTCTAATCAAGTTTGAATCATAATCACAATCCTATCCATCCATTAAATCAAATCATCTCATCCTCTTTGAGTCGATCATTTTAGTCTTGAGCTAGTCTTAATCTAATAAAAACCTAATCAAAACCAATCTCTTGGGCCAGTCTATCCCTTCATCCAATCTTAGAGATTATTTTAGCTTACCTAGTTGAATTCAATCCCAATCATCAAAGTCTAGCTCAATGCCTATTTAGTCTACTTAAACATTATCTTACATCATTCAACATCCCATATCATCAAGTCAAACTTGAAATCAGAATAAATCAAGCCTTTGTCTAAATTTTTCCCAAAAATCTCATATTCATCCCTTACTCTTTCCATTCAATCCCCAATACCTACCGATTGGGGCTGCCAAACCATATCATCTATATTTTCTCCCATCCTTATTCATGACATCCAAAATAAATTTGATCAATGCCCTAATTAAATAATGCCTTATAGCCAATAAGGATATGTTTCTTTCTTGCCTCCTTGAGATGATCACTCCATGTCTAATAGACTTCAACCCCATCCACCTATTATTACCTCCAATCCAAACCCATCCATGTGAGTCCCATTCAAATCCTCCATCCACCAGTCATAGTCAGTCATCTACCCCTTTCTATGCTATCAAAGGGAATATTATCTTAGTAACACCTATTAATACTAGTCCACCCACCCAATCATCTCAACAACCATTTGATTTAAAGTCCAATACATCCACATCCAAAGCACAAAGAGAATAAATCCCCTATGTTCCTCTTCTTATATCATTAGAATCACTCTTCCACTAGCCTGTCCCTACCAACATGATGGTTTATCCTCCCATACAACTTCTTGATCCTACTAAACCTAAACCCTCTTGGTATGAAGCTAATCAATATTTTGTATATCAATTAACATGGGGGCATACCATTAATTGGTGTCCTAATTTCAAAGACTATGTCCAAGACCTCATCGACCATGGTGACATAGAACTTGAGGATGAAACACATGAGTTTATATCCATGTGTGAATAAGAAGAGAATGTTAGTATTCTATTCCTAATCATGATCAAGCCCTTCCCCTTCCAAGCCAAGGTTAAGACACCACATCCATAATCTATAGTCCCCCCATCTTTGACAAATCATCCATTAAAAATGACTTTATTCCCCATGAGCCTAGTCCTCCCATCTCTCATGAGTCCTTCTATGGGCCTATCTTTTTTGAATCCATGGTTCCTCCATCATCTCCCCCTCATTCACCATATCAAAAACCCTATTTTGAGAGGTCAATTATGGAAAATCAATCTTCTACTAGCAGCATTACATCTTGTACATTAGAGTCAGCATCAGATTCAATATAAGTGTTATCTACATCAAGATCATGTTCAACACTAATGTCTAAATTAGATTCCTCATCATCCCTCATATACATTGATGACTATGCCTATCCTTTTAAGATACCTCTAATTTGGATGATAATCATTCACTAAGCATGTCTTTTGATCAAGATAATAAATTCATAATAGAGTTATTGTAAGTTTTATCTATCAAAGATTTTTAGAGCAAATCTGATACTACCTCAGACGTGTGTCTTTCAGTTATCCCTAGTGATCCTTTTACTGATCTTGAGGAGCTATTCTCTAATGTCAAAACTATGTCTCCTAGGAACACCTATGAGGACCATCCTTCCCATCACCACTCATTGACATTGTTATACCATATCCCCCACCTTAATCTGCTATAGATCCTTTATTTCTTATCAATGATCATTTAATCACCTCCTTCCATAAAGACGAATAAGAACATACATCGTTGGACTCTTCCTTGAGTAATATAATATGTGCCATAAATACAAAGGTCCAAGACCATATTTAAAAAGTCAATCATACTAATCAAAACATCTTTGATCCCATAAGGAAAAATAAATAAAACTCAAATCATCAGCCTAATCTAAAAATGTCTTCCCCTAATGAAGCTCAAAATTAAGCACCAAGGAGTAGTCAAATTCAAATCTAATCAGTAAATAAAAATAATATCAAAATAACTATTAGTATAGTTGTTCATCCATCAAATAATTAGATCAAAGATGAATTGCAAAGTCAAAGCATCTTGGATCTCCAATTTTCTTTTGTTAGCTAGCACCAATCAAATGAAGAATGTCCAACATTTTCAATGATGTGTGTGACTACTAGTCCTCATCCTCAAACACCCATCACATCTTCCTATCACACTCCCACCATTTCATCAAGTCCTACCATCCATTCTAATCCAATACACCCCCATCAGCATCAATATTTAAACCAATCCATACCTCCCATCACCTTCTTAGGTAGTATTGTCTCTCATAGGGTGATGAAGATACCTAGCTTAGATATATGGATGGGTCTCAATCAAGAATCACCAAAGGTCACACAAACCCTAATACATCCAAAAACAATAAAATGGTCCTAACATTGTACATCTCTAGAACAGGTGTTGGCTAAAGATCATGATGATGTTAGCATTCTTGCATCTCATACCCATATCTAATAAATCAAGATGCCCAAAAGTAAAAAATCAAAAAAATTAAAAAAAATTAAAAAAATAATTAAAAAATAAAATAAAAATCATTAGTCTAATGGTGAAAACTAGACTTCTATCACCTTGGATAAGAACCATGATGAAAACTAGTTTTTGGCATCATGGTAAAATAATATATTGTCTACATGGCACCTCTATGTTTGGGGGCAAAATCCATCCATGTCATCCACCAAACTCATCCACGTCATCCTTATCTATCTTATCCCTTGGTCCCTTATTCCTACCCATCATCTACCATCCTATCATATCTATCCTTTCCTCCAATATTAACCTTCATAATGAATGGAAGGTGACTTGAGAAATGTTCCAAAATGGTTTTGCCATATCCTCCAATGGACACTCAGGTAACTAAACATCTAGCTCCTTTACAATGTGGTCATTGGTGATCCCTAGTCCATTCTTCCTTGGTCTTCATCCCCTTTAATGTGTCACCCTCATCCTTTTGTCTTCCCATCCATCATTACATCTACCCTTATCCTATTTTCTAGGCTTGGTATTGCCTTTTCTAGTAACCTCATTTTTATAGGGTACATACATATCCCAAAAAAATCCTAAAAATTGAAATATTCCAAAAACCATTTAAATCATAAATTTTTAAAAAACCAAAAAAAATGTCCATGGTGTCTTTTTTTATGCCTTTTCCCCTAGCCACATCTATCTCCATGCCTTTAATCTTTCACAAACAAGTCATCCATCTTCTTATTCTAAACTAGGGGCAAATCTAGTCTATATCAAGCTAGTCTCACTTTTGCCTGATCAATATTAAGTCTCTCATATAAATCTATAAATCCTTATCCTAATCCTAATCCAAGTCCCCATATCTAAATCCTTATCTAATTTCATCCCCTAGTTCAAAATCCATATCCACATACATATCCTTACCTAAGTCCTACTCCTAATCATGATCATCCTATCCAAATCCAATTCTATCCTAAGTCCACAATCACATCATGATCATCCTAGTCTAGCCCATCACCCAATCATTCATCCCATCATTAGACAAGACATTGTGACATTCCATGTAGATACTTGTGTGTGTTACTTATTTGTTATGTTTGGCTTATTTATATGTCTTTAATTATGTATATGTTTGATTGTCTTATGTTTCATTTGTCTGTCTATATTTATTTTTAGTGTTGCATCATGTCTCTTTTTGCCTATCAGGTAATGAATGAGGATGCTATGATGACACCAAATCTATAATGATGCTTTAAGGTTCCCTCGATGATGCAGAGTTTGATAGTTGCCCATTTTATGCATTTTGGCACCATGTCCTCTTGGTCATCCTTATATCATAGGGCATACTGCCAAGTGCCATATCTAATAGATTATTTAAGAATATGATGAGCCTTATGATAGTTGTGATGGCATAATCATCTACACTCCCATCATTTCTCTAATCATCAAACTCCATTCATCTAACATCTAATCTCTAATCATCAACAATCTAACCTCTCATAATTTATCCCACTACATCCTCTTTCTAATCACTAACATGTCTAATCATCTTCATCCTCATTACCTTCTAATCAATAATCATTAAAACTACATTGGCCTGAGGTCTTTTCAAACTATGTAGGCAACACTTGGCCATTTTTTAGTGCCCAAGGATAGCTCATCCACTATCTCCTCTTTCCCCATCATTTATCATCACATCTATTTTGTCACTCATCATCATCACATCTTACATCAATCAAATCCTAGAGCTATAATCATTCATCAATCAGTCTAATGATAAAACACCATCCTCACAATTATCTTCCTAATCTTTTCATCAATTATCCACACATGTTGATTGGGCTCCACAAAATCACAACGTCCATCCTTTCTTCCATATCACTAATTTGTTAAAGTTCATGGTTCCCTCCCTCAACTGGGGCATAACCAAGACTATAAATTTATCATCACATCATGGCACATTGATTTGATGTATTACAATATAATTCTTCCCCTTCATCTTTTGGTCACTTGATCATACTATGTATTCTCTCTCAACCTCTTCATCATATCACTTGACTTTAGCTCTAAGTTATAATTATCATTAATCTCATTAAATCATTATCTATCTTGGCCTACAATTATCCCTTAAATGTGTCTTTTCTTTGGATACATATAAATATTGTATCCTTTTAATATTTCCATCATCATATTACAGTTGATTCCCCCTTAGGATGTGTCAACAACCATAACATAATCAATTCTCACTCTCTATGCATATGTTTTTTCTAGAAACATCATCAATATGTAGCTCACTACTCAAGTCCAGTTCCTTTTCTTCATCATCTATCTCGCATCCCATCCCTTGATCTATTCATCACATCCCAACCCTCATTTCCTCTTTCAAGTGGCCATCCATCTCCTTCCTTCCTACATGTCCCCTTGAGGGGGTATCATATCCCATGACATCGTCTAGTAACAATCATCCATGAAATGGTTTTTCTTTGAAAGACCATTACTACTTCCACTTTGCTCCACTCATAATGGCCTTTCAAAGAGGGTCAAAATATATGCACCTAAATCTACTCACCTTAATTATTCTAATTAATCATGCTAATTTATCCCCTTTATCCTAATCCTAGTTATTTATCTAACATCCTCCCTCAACATTTCCTCATTTACTAACCTTATTCCTCCCCACTTCTCCATTAATGATCCTAAATACTTGATATCTTATCCTAACCCCACTCATCCATTATTTGGGAATTTTAAATTCTCATGGCTCACCTACCCACCTACTAAGCCTATTACTAGGATCCCCTACACCCCTAGTCCCTAACCACCCACCTAATCCCTATCTAATCCCCTACCTAATCCTAATATGGGTATAAAAGGTTAGGGTAACTATTGAATATGAGATCTTTGTGTGGTTTATTCACATGGTTGTGTTATTTTATGTGGTTTATTTACATAGCTATCTGTTATTTTATATGTGCCAAAATGGCTAAGTGTTAGTAAAATGGCTTAGAGACATTATTTTGATAAGGGGTTTAAAACAAGGTTTTTTAATGATCAATAATATGATTGTGTTTACCTTAGTTCATTTATAAATTATAACAACTAAGTATCCATTTAGTTATATGGTTGAGTATAAATAAATAGTAGATGACTTAGGGATATTATTTTAGACTTGGTTATGTTTGTATTTTGGGTATACAAATTGGGTTTTGTTGGATATTATTTGACTATGTTTCATTTCATTTCAATTATTAATGGTTTTGTGTTACTACTTTGTTAACATATGTCTAATTATTTATATGGGATGATTGGGAGTTGGTATCCACTTCAATTAAGTAATATATTCAATTGTTTATGAATGATTTATTTGTTGACTATGAGTTAATTTAGTTGATTACCATACAATAGGAATATGATTATTTTGTATTGGATATCTACAAGTGTTATATTTGTGGGTTTGGTAAACATAGTAAGACTGAGTCAATATAAACTAGAGATAGTTTGTATAAAATGACTGAGTTATTATTTATGATAAGTTTCTTTAAATAGAACTGTTATTATTGAGTATACATGATGATTATATGTTGAGTAACATAAACATCTATTCAATGGACTGGATGAGTAGTATAAAAATTCACTTTAGGTTACATCTATAGAGATGGAATCCAAATATAGTTAGATCAAGCATTAGTCAAGAAAATGCATAAGAACATGACTAGCTAAGCCAACTCCTTTAATAGGGTTTAGAAAATGACAATTAAGAGATATTGAAAGAAAGCATACACAATACCTTCTCAAGAGCATCCCATCATCCCAATGCAGCTCAAAATGTGATTTTCCCCTAGATTTGGTACTCAAGTCTTTAGTAATGAAAGTTCTTCCATCATTTCTTGCTTACCAATGAAACTAGGCTCATGATATGAAATCAAATTTATGCCTATTTTGAAGTTATGTTATTGCAAATTAAGCATAATAAACACCACACACAAATGGCTTGTGGAGAGAATTTAGCATAATAAGTTTACACAAATGAAACTTAAAAATAGTGGTCTTGGCCCTCCTATTTATAGATATTTAAGATTCATCAGAATCAACCATGACTATCCATCTTGAGATCAAAATGTGTGGCCATGAATTAATCTAATTTTGTAAAATTAATCCATAAATACCCTCATAAATATTTGGAAGGAAGGGGCATTAAAGAGGCATAGAAGGCCTTAAACTTGATATTTATTGTATTTATGGCTTATGGATGCCACCCCACAAATGATGTCATTTAATGATGCAGATACTAATAATAAAATTACAACTAAAAGATATTTAATAACTTCCATGGATTTTCCACTTCAGCTCTTGATTTGGACTAATTAGGTTTAGTGAGATTTAATCAAATTTTATGCAATTCTTTAGAAATTAGTTGCACACTATTAATCAAATCAGTCAGAATGTCATATTACTAGGTTTTAATTTGACTAGAGTGGAACTAGAAGATGATGTTAGCTGCATACAAACCAATATCCCATTTAGGACATTGTCAACATAAAATAACACATGCACCTATCATGCATTTTTGAATTAGAGGAATTCAATTATTCAAGGTGTTAAATTACATTGTCACCATTTTGACTCAAAATGATTTAAAAAAAGTTAAAAATCACATAAAATGCATTACCCCATTTAGGGATACATTAGCCTAAATCAGCACTTGTATATGACAAGTTTGAACCATTTAATGTGTTTTATGGATTTTGACCCAAATTTTCCATTTTCATAAATTTTGAGTAAGATTGACAATTCCAACATAATGGTGTTAGGAATTAGATGTCTACATTTTTCCCCTATTTGAGAGGGCATAATGATACATTCAATGAAGCAATATCTTCTCAAGGAAAAGAGTTTTCAAGAAGAAAATGAAAGGAAATGACCCATTATGCCCCCTCGAGAAGACATATAAGGATGAAAGAGAAGAATGGACTCTCAAAAAAAGAGAGACATAGTTAAATTAGAATATATTAAATCCAAACAAGTTATCACTTGAGTGCATTGATTCTATCAATGATCAAAATATAATTAGAATATGATGGGCCCCCATGACGGGGGGAAGTGGGAAGGATACAATCCAAAAATATAAGTGACACACTTTGAGCACACCCAAAGCTAGGGTGCAAGCTACGCACTTAGGAACTAATCAATCCCAAGACAAGTTACACACTAAAATATATTTAGAATGAGGGCAAAAATTTGTAGAGTTTAGAATTGGAAGAAACAGGAGAACATTGCTCCATAGAAAGAAAATAAAAATATGCTCTAATAGAGCTGATTTGATCGATTAATAAAATAATTTTACCCCAGTAGAGCTGATTTTGATTATTGATAATTAATTATGCCCCTATAGGGCTGATTTAAATTTGTGACTGGTTCAAATATTGTTCTTTAGTAGGGAAAATTGGTAAGCATAAATCAAATATATAACCTAATGCATAGATTAAAGATGAGTAGGTGCAAATGTAGAGGCGATGATCTAATGACTAAAATAGTCATAAGAAACTAGGCATATGAGGATGCACAAAGAGATGAAAGAGGTGAAAATAAGAATAAAGGATGGTCGAGTTGACCTGAGATACGTTGTATATCTAAGCATTTCCTACATAGTCCAAATGTACCTCAAGCTAATGTAGTTTTCCCAAAAGTGAGAGAAACTAGAATGAGGAATGAAAAAAATAGAAGAAAAATAGACCAGTGTTTGATTAGACTCATAACGTATGCCAAGAGATGCACATCTTGCATAGAGTCAAGTGCAAGAAAAGCCATTGGTACCTAGTTTCATTGTTGCACTTGAGAGCTAATCTCTGAAGTTGCATTGATTTTGAGACTTGGATCCAAAGCACTTGGTGCTTGCTATAGCAAAATTAAATTAGGCACCATAAGTATGAAGAACTTATAATGTCATAGCATTTAAATTGTACTGATCTAGTTCAAATGTTAATATTTATAACTAAGGCTAATGATAAGAACTACTAATACTAGAGTTAAAACTATTTACATTTAAACAAAAACAAAGAAAAAGAAGACACAAATGAACCTAACTTAAAATCAAGACATAGACAATCAAGACTTAAGTAGGAATAAGAATGTGACTAAGTAAAGGCAAGAACAAATTAATAAACAACATGAAAGTGAGATATGAATAATCAAGCTCCATGTGTACTATCAAGATGTTCTTGGAAAATAAAACAAAAGAATAAGATATAATAGGTTCTCAAAAGACCAAGAGGGAACAAACAAAAAGAAAAAATAAAGGAAAAAAAACAAATAAATGAAGAGGCAAGAAATCACAATAAAACACTAATAAAAATCAAATCAACACACATAAATAAACAAGCATTTAGTCATAATGTTAGTGCGGTTTGAAAATAATTGTTCATGCATGTGTAGTAGAGGTGTTACTTTCTATAACAGCATAATAAGAACAAAGCTTACAAAGTTTCCCCCAAGTGATATGTAAATAACATAGAAAAAAATGGGGGAAAAAAGAGAAAAGGAAGGAGTGACCGAGCTGACTCCAGATGTACAAGACAAATGGACACTACCTACATAATTTTATGGATGTGAGATCCAACATGAACTTAAGGCCAAATGTAGTTCTCCCAATAAATGGGATAGAAGAAAAGTGATGACAAGAAAACATGATTGATGTTGTAGAAGAAATAAGGAAAATGGTCTTGCAAAGTGGTAAGATTGTTCACATCAGTGCTTACAAAATAGCAAGAGAATGGAGAGATCAAAATAAATAAAAGGTGTAAGACAATGTTTTTGGTTATTTTATCGATCATTTTCTAATGTTTTTGTGTTTTTAGGATAATCAACAAAAATTCAATATTTACAGAATGTCTAGGGAACTACCTAGCTAAGGAGATGCACGTCCATAGGTAAGAGTTCAAACAATAGCTAAACTAGCTATATTGGTCAATCATGAATATAAATAATGGAATAGGGAACCAACTAATAATGGAAATGTTCATCCAAGAGTAAAAGTTCAAATAATAGCTAAAGCCAATTGTAACAACCCATGATTGTAAATCAACAAGAGTGAGATCTTATCAACGTAACAATGCCTACTAAATAGCAGCAAAATAATAGAATAGTATGCAACATGAGATAACTCTAAAGAACCATCCAGAAATCAAAAATCTTAAGATGAAGATGTATATGTGTTCACTTGTCTACAAGTAGAAGCTATAATATACCATCCATGTTGAACTGCTTTGTAGAACTAACATTGAAAGTGTCCAGAATGCCTATGAGTCATAATCAGGATCATAATTGGTCAAAAAGATGTCTAGGTTACAAAATCCTTAGGTATAAAATAATGTGGATGTAAATATAATGGTAAAAAATGAATATGGTCCAAAAGAGGATGATCTACGGTGGGATAAAATGAGTCAACCTGGAATATGAATGATCCAAAGTGCCAATGGTCCAAAGCTTTAACTATCCAGAGTCATAAAAGAATATGGTTCTCGAAAGAATGGTCCAAGGGTAGATCAAAATAAATGTGGTCCAAGATAGGATGGTCCAAGGTATAATGGTAGGATAAATTTACTTTAGCACAAGTTACCCCCAAGTAAGGGGCCTTGTAGATAATGGTTCAAAGTTGTCAAGTATATAACCACTTAAGATGCAAAATGTTCATGGGCTCTAGAAGTTCTTCACCACCTAGAGTAACCAACTGATATGCCTCCAATCCATAATTTATTGTGATCACGTAAGGGCCTAGACAATTGGGTTAGAACTTACCCTTTTTATTATGATCAATGTTTGTGTTCTTTTGGTTCTCTTTCAAGACCAAATCACCAATCTCAAACACCTGAGGGAGAATGTGTTTGTTGTAGCCTCTCCATAATTTGTTCTGATAGTCTTGCAAGTTTTCTAAGGTAGCTAAATGTTTACCTTCAAGAAGTTCTAGTTATTGCAACCTTGAGACTCTATAATCCTCACCATCTTCAATATTCTCCAAAGAAACTCACAATGAAGGCAACTCAATATCAATCAAAATAATAACTTATGTGCCATAAACAAGCAAGTATGGAGTGGATCTTGTATGGGTTTGATGATTGGTATGATAAGCCCAAATGATAGGAAAAATTTGCAAGTGTCAATTATGGCCAGTGTCATTGATAATCTTCTTAAGAATGGCCATAATGGTTTTATTTGACGCCTCAGCTTGTCTATTGTCTTGTGGGTTATATGGTGTGGATTTCTTGTGCTTGATTTTGAATTTTGCACAAAGGTCATTAACATCTCTATTTATAAATGATCTGTCATTATTGAATATAATGTGTGTTAGGATGTCATATCGATAGATGATATGGTAATAAATAACCTTGGCAATCTGCCTACCAATGATATAAGAGGGATGGCCTCAATCCACTTAGTAAAATACTTAGTAGTAGTTAAAATATGTTTATGGCCATCTAAATATGTTGGGTTTATTTTCCTGATGAGATCTAGGTCCCAAGTACAAAATGACCATGGTGTAGTGATCATCTTTAGTGGTAAAGAAGGCGCATGTATCAAATTCCATGTTGTTGACAAGGAACACACTTCCTTACATAATTACAAGCATCTATCTCCATTTTGGGCCAATAGTAACCTATTATAAGGTGTTGTTTAGCTAAGACTACACCATTGATGTGGGCCCCACACATTCTTTCATGAACTTTCTTAAGCATTAACTTGGATTCTCCTAAAGATAAACAACGAAGTAGTGTTCCATCATAGCCTTTATGATAAAGCATGTTTCCAAGGAGGGTATAATGAGCTATGCAGTGAAGAAATATTTTTCATTGATTGTTAGAAAGGTCAGGTGAAAAAATGTGATCATGGAAATAATTATAAAAATCTTAAAACTAAGGCAGTTTAGGAGGCGGATTGGGGCCAGTAATGATGCATACCCTTTCTAAATTTGGCAAAATATGAGCAGGTTGTAGAAGATTCTTAATGAGAAACTGATACTCTTTAGTACCACTTTTAATCTATATCATGAACCTAATTATTGCCATTGCATTGACAAATTAGTTGTTGTCCCAGGGTACTTGTTCAAACTAAAGAGAATTAAAATGAGCTTTGAGATTATCCATAATGTGTTTGTAAGGTACAAGTTTGTCATGTCTAGATTGATACTGATCAATGGTTTGATTGATGATCAATTAGGAATCACCATAGACCATTAAGTGCTTAATATCCCATGGTATTGCAAGATGAAGTCCTACAACAAGTGTTTCATATTCAGCCATATAGTTGGTATAATGAAAATTGATGTGAAATGCTTTGGGAATAAAATCCCCTTGTGGTGTAATCAACAAAATGCCAGTTTCATATCCATGAGAAGTGAAGGAACCATACAAATATAGTTTCCATTATTCATGTTCATATTGTACTTCTTTGACTATCATAATAGAATCATCTAGGAAGTTGAACCTGAGTGGTTAAGTGTCTGTAATAGGGGCTTCTACAAGTTGATCAGTAATAACCTACCCTTTGATAACTTTTTGATTTTGATACTCAACATCAAACTTGTTTAAGAGCATAACCCACTTGGCCATGCATCTTGTGAGAGATGCTTTGGATATTAAAAATTTGAGAGGATCCACCTTAACAATAACAATGGTTTATTGTTCAACATATAATGTCATAACTTTTGGGAAGCAAACACCATAGCTAAACATGCCTTCTCAATAGGTGTATAATTGTGTTCATAAGCCACCAGTGTGTGACTTAAATAATAAATTGCATGTTCCTTACCTTGATCATCATGTTGGGCCAAAAGTTCCCCTAGTGCATGTTCAACAATGTAAAAAAGCAATGGTTGTCTAGGTGTTGGTACTCTCAAAAATGGTGGGTTAGCCAAATATGTTATGAGATTCATAAATGCTAATTGATACTCTTGATCCCATTGGAACATGATGCCTTTCTTCAAGAGATGTGTAAATGGGTGGCACTTATTTGCCAGTTGAGAAAGGAACCTGTAGATAGACTGGATCTTTCCTTGTAGGCTTTAGAGTTGTTTAAGATTTAAAGGTGGAGGCATTTCAAAAATAGCCTTGACCTTAGCAAGGTTGACTTTGATCCCTCTTTGTGATACAATAATCCCTAGCAATTTTCATGAAGTGACACCAAAGACACACTTCTTAGGATTCAGACAAGCTTTATATTCATGAAGTCTCTCAAAGATTCTTTGTAGAATGTCAGGATGTCCAGAACATGTTCTTAATTTAGATAAGATGTCATCAACATAGTCCTTATTAATATCATGCATCATGTCATGGAAGATGGCATTCATGGCATGCTGATAAGTGGCTCTAGCATTCTTCAAGCCAAATGGCATGAATTGATAACAAAATGTTCCCCATGGAGTGGTGAATGCAGTCTTGTGTTGATCTTCTTAGGCTATCTTGACCAGATTATATCCAAAAAATACATCCATGAGGGACAACATCTTGTACCTAGTAGTATAATTGATAATCATATCGATGTTGGTTAGAGGAAAATCATCTTTAGGGCATGCTTTGTTGATATCTTTGAAATCAGTACAAATCTGTATACCCTGTGTCTTTTTGCTAACTAGAACTATATTTGATGTCCATTTGGAATAGTCTAATGGTCTAATGAAGCATGATCTTAATAATTTATCTAGTTATGCTTTTACCAATAGAGTAATGTGTGGATGCATCTTCCTCAATTTTTATTTGAATGGTTTGGCCTCTAAATGGACAACAAGTCAATGCACAACCAAGTCAAGGTCTAAGCATGGCATGTCAGAATATGCCCATGCAAAATATCAATAAAATCCTTTAAAATGGATATAATGTGTTCCCACTCTGCTTTAGTAAGGGAATATCCAAGGTAAACAATTTTGGGATCATCAGATGTTCCTAGGTTCACTTCAACAGTGTTTTATACAAGGAGTGTAGAACCATCTTAAATAATAATAGAAAATGTGTGATCATGATCTTATTCTTCTACTACAATTTCTTGTTATTCCTCCCAAAGCTCTAGATAATGTGCCAAATCTGAATCCGCCAAACTAGGTAATGGCCAACTAGCAAATATCTCTAGAAATTCAAGAGTGAGATGCTCAAAAAAGTGTTGTTATTATGACTCAATGCTAGTACTAGCTAATGAGCTAGGACTTGATGGATCTTGTGCATCCTTTGGGGATGAGCAAACTTCCCCATCCAAGAGTCCCTGATATAGGTTTTCACTCAAGGGCTTATCTTTTTCTTTACTTTTTCCCTGACTAATGAGTGCCTCAAAGAGGTTTTCACCCAAACATATCAATGTTTTATGTTCTTCATGACCAATAAAGTTTGTTTGCTCTCCAAAGTAGGTAGAAGGATCCAAATAAAAATCAAAGCCTTGTTTATGATCACCAATGGGCAATCCATTTTTGAGGCCTATATATTCTACAATTAACTCTTCATTTTGGAATTCATCAAGGTGTATGACCAAATTTTTTGGGTCTTAATCAATGAGTTTGGGAAGACAAAGGCATAGGGAACATTGGGATGTTATGGTCATAAAATAATTTGAATCAAATAAGTTTGTGTCAGCAAACTTGTCAAAAATACTATAATGGGATGCTACATCATTGTCAGGAGTCTTGTCGCTAGTCGATTCAAAAGAATCACTATCGAAAGTCACGAGGTCACCCCCAGGTGGTATAAATATGAGACCATGATTCAAATCAAGTATACCAACTAATAAAGGTTCAAGGATTCATTTCCCTTGTGGGCTAAGGCCTTTTCCTGTATAATCAAAATTGTCCATGATCTGACTAGGGATAGGATATTTTGGATTCTAAAAACAATAAGCATTACTATCAAAATATAACCTGTCTCCTTCAATGAAAGCCTTTAAATATTTTTTTGATGAAGTAATAGGTATAAATACTATTAGTGGTTTCTTTGTTTCTTTCTTCTATTGCCAAATTATGTTGGGTTAGTTAGGAATTTTGCAAGGTTTGGGTTTACCAAATGTTTTAGGAGACTTGGGCAACTTAGCAACATTGAAGGCATCCTTAAGATGGTACATGGAAATGTCCACGTCTTTTATAATACCCTATTTTACAAGAGTTATAGGAAATAGATGAGTTGAAGTGGATGCAAGGTCACTAGGGTTGATATAATTGGATTTTGGTGGATGCAAAAATATTTCCTTGTTATTCTTCACAGTGAATTTAGAACATGGATAATAGTTATAATTACGAAACTTAGCATCAAGATGTTTGTAATATTGGTAACAACTATAGATTGATAAGAATCATGACCCCGATCCCATCATGGGGAAATTTAAGACACTGATGTAAGGGTGATGGAACAGCCTGTACTTCATGGATCTAAGGTTGACCAAAAAGTATGTTATAAGGCAACTCAATATCCATAATATATAACAAAGTATGATAGGCCACAGACCCAACAATGATTGGCAAACAAATTATACATGAAGATTCCCTCTCGGCATTGTCATAAGCCTTTATGGTGATTGTCTCTAGTTGAATGTCTTTCACAGTGTAGTCCAATCTCTATACCAATTTAAGGGACACTATGTTCAGCCCTAAACCATTGTCTATAAAAACCTACTTGATCTTATGGTTTTCAAAGACTACCTCAATATAAAATGGGTTATTATGGCTCAAACTAAGAGTGAACATGTCTTTTTTATCAAATTTGAGCCGTTAAAATGAAGATAAATATCCTACAAGTGTTTAAAAAAATTTAGTATCAATATCTTGGAGAATAGTTGATTATTGTAACAAATCATTCAAAATAGTTCTATGGACTTCATATGTATGCAAAAGATCTAAAATAGAAAATTTCACAGGGTTTTTACTCAATTTTTCTAATGGACAATAAGGATTTTTAATAATAAGATGAGATGGTTTAGCCTTGGCTGGGATAGAGTTCAACTTTGGATTTGAAGGTACAATGTTCACATTGGGTTCAGTGGTAGAAGAAGAGGGCAAAGGGACCTGAAAGGTAACTCATGAGAATCTAGTTGCAATTGCATAATATATAGGTGGCAAGGAGCCAATATAATTAGAAGATGAAGGCAACAGGCCTTAGAGGGTGACTCATGTGTGTCTAATTATATTTGAGCAATTTTGAGTCGGTGAGGAGCCATTATAATTAGGGGAAGGATGAGGTTTAGAGATAGTAACCCATGCAAATAAAGGTGAAATTAAATTATGTGAACTCAACATGGTATTACTTGAGGGAGAGGGCATTGACCCCATTATAATGGATCCAATACTATGAGGAGTATGAGACAGTTCACAACATTTAATAGTGACAACAGTAATGTGGTTTACAAAAATGCATCCCATAGTATTGTTATAGTCATAAGGCATGTTGTTATAACCTAGGTTGGTTGTTAACATGGGTATTATGATCTTGATTATGGTCATGTTGGTTACAATTTTAACCTTGAGTCTAATTTTGCCACTGATTCTATCCTTGGTTCTGATTGTTCCTTGGCAATTATTGATTATGTCAAGGAAATGGATCTTTGTAGATTCTCATATCCTGATTAGTGTCTTGTGGAGCAAGTTTGATCTCAATTTTTCCACTCTCGATTAAACCTTCAATAAGGTGATGTAACTGAACACAATGATAAGCACCATGACCAATAACATGATGGAAGTTATTTTATTTTTTTGCTTGATACCAATCAAGTTTGGGTTGATCTTTAGGAAATGGCTTTGGAATAGGCCGTGGAATTTAATTAGTTGTTACGATCTTTTAGAACACTGATTCAATAGGCTCTCCTATTTTTTTGAAGACTCTAAAGTTTTTGTTGAATACCCTTCATAGAGGGACCCTTTGCAAAGTGTTTGGTGGATTAGGTGGAGTTAATTGCACATTTGGAGTTGGTTGCACTTGCACCATTTGTACATGTCTTGATTCAGTTACTCTATTTTTGACCATGTTCTTATTCTTATTGAAGCCCTTATATTTCTCTATTGCAATAGTTTGACTATGATATTAGGTTTGATTTAATGTTTGACCCTACAAATAAATCTTTACAAGGCCTTTGGTGATAATCACCTTCTCAATCTATACACCCTTGTCTATAATTTATTTAAATGTGTTCACGTAAGCAAGCCATAGATTGTGCACCACCTCAAGGTATAGGTTTTGTGCACAAAATTTATCCAACTATTTTTTTGGCAAATTATGTTGAAAACGTCCAGCTAATGCTCTCCACCACTATAGATATGCTATGAAGCTTTCTCCATCTTGTTGTATGGCTTTGCACAAGTCAACAATAGTCAATTCATGTTCAATATTATAATAGAAGTGTTTCAAAAAAAAATTAGATAGACCATTCTAGTTTACAACCGATCCCTTGGGTAACTCAAGAATCTAGTCTAAAGCTTATCTCGCTAAACTTTGTGAAAATAATCAAAGTAAATAAATGTTGTTTTAAGCTACCTCTTGGCATAATATAAAAAATTCTTGAATGTGTTCATGAGGGTCACCCTTCCCTTTATATTTGTCAAATTTGGGTGCCTCAAAATGATGTAGAAAGGGTACTTGGAGAATACTCAAATCAAATGGATATGGGCATATCTCATCAAATTTATACTTCTTGATTTTGTTTCTTATCTCCAATCATGACACAATTTATTTCATAGAATTATACTCTTGCATGTTTGGTACATTGGTGGGTGGAATATAATTCTACTGGGGTGGCATGCACCCTTGTTGTGTGGATTTGTTAGGGATATACACCCTTTGATCCACAAGTTTGTTTTGATTCACTCCTTGAGTCAAGTAAGTAAGACGTTGATTTCTAGGTTGATTAACATTACCTAAAGTTGATCACCTTGAATTATAGGTGTTTTATTGATTTTTGGGAGTATGTGGTCTATTCACCAAAGTATGCATTAGTTGAGATGAACTAGCCAAGTTGTTTTGAACAATCTCAATACGTACTGAGTGGTTTGATCCTTGATTCTACAAAGGAATAAGAGGTTATTGATGATTGAAAAATGTATGTTCCATGTCTAATAAATAATATTGTGGAACATCTTGAGACTTATGTTGTTCAATTGAGACATCTTGATCCATCGTAGGTGTGTTCTCAACTAAAGTACATTGTGTTGGTTTAACTACATTCCCTTGTTCTTTGGAAGCATCATTGTGTATAGAAGTGGAAACTAAAGAGTTAGTCAAGTCCATGATAAGTTGGTCTACATATCATTGACTTATCTTTTTGATATTGGTAACAAGATCTTGATCACTATGTGTTGACTCTAAAAACACTTCCTTACCTTTACTAGAAAATGCGATGTTTATTTTTTCAATATCCACGAGGGATTGTTCTTGTTATTCTTCTACCCTAACCAAGGTATGAAATTATTCTATAGGAAAGCCTGACGGTAATCTAGCACCTAGTTCAATCAATCTTAGGAGTGTTTCAATTTTATCCTCTAGGTGTTGATGTTCCAAGTAGTATTCTTCATATCCTACAGTCATGGGAATGTCCTCAAATACCATAGATTTGTCTTGTCCATCATAAAAGTGTTCTTCCTCATAAGTGGGGCCATAAGAGACCACACTACGAGTATACCTTTGTGTCATATCTAAAATTTGTTCCCTATATTTGGAAAGATTTAGAAAATGTTTTCCAAACATTAGAAAAGTGTGTTTCAATTTTATCCAAACAATTGATAAGGTACAAAGAGATTATAATAAATAATGTGGTGTAGTACCACACAATTATAATAAATTGTACACAAAATTACTCAAATTTGGTGGGTTGAAATCGTTAAATTAAAAGAGGGTATGATAACTCAAAAAACTATAGTGTAAACTAGTATACCAAACATAGGTTTAGAGATACGTCAATACCGTAAAAGCTAGCTCAACTTTGGTGAGTTTATACTAAAAAATAGAAGAAAGTCTTTCTAATTAGGAAAGTAACAATGCAAACTAAGAAACTTAAGATGTGAAAATATGTAATAATTCCTAAGTATAAGACTAAAACCAAACAAGTGGCACAACACCACCACATGGTAATAGGAGTTAGAATAAAAGGTGTTATAGAACTTAAAGTGTAAATGACATGCAAGATGACCTAAATTCATAATGATCAAATGATGATGAGTTTGTAAAATAACCTTTAACCCAAACGAGGAATCATACCCAAGTTAACTCAAACCAAGTGCAAATGGTAAACTAGTTTACATGTTGGACTAGAACTTAGAAAGGTGAGATTCTGAATTTGAATTAAAAAGAGGACTTGGATATTTTTTTAAAATGGTCTAGACTCAAATGGGTAGCATAACAACGTTGTTTAGATAATAAAAACCTAATGTTTAAAATGAGGATTTGAATAAGGCAAAAGACAATTTTGATTTGACCAACACAATGCCTCCTTGTTTAAATAAAATGGAGGATAAAAAATGTGTTTGGTTGGCGTGTTTTGTTAATAAATAAGTTTTAGACTCAAATCAAGACCAAACAAGTAAAATAAAAGACCAAATATAACTAAGTAAATCGTCCTAAGCACTAAACTGATAGGTTGCTTTGTATTATTGAAATCTATCCATATACATGCTTTTGGGAGGATGTTTAAGTGTTAATCCAAAAATAAAAGTGCATGAAGTGGTAGGTTTTTTACACCCCCCCCTTCTCCTAAGATATTTTATGATTACATGGACCTTCAGGCTACTCACCCCACATCAACAATATGTCTGTGATAAATGGGCTTATTTTAAAACTTAAATTTTTGACCATCTAGATGGTCTAAAGTGTGATTATCACTAGATATGCCTCACATCAATTGAGTTCATATTGATAAACTTACTATACAAGGGTTTATTCCTTTGCATAACAATTCCATATGTGTACTGCTTAGTGGAATCCCCTAGTTAACTAGACCTAACTCGAGTTTTCATTACAATTAGAGAGGTTAGTCACTCAACCCCCTGATAATCATAGTATATGTGCCTTGATTTATATACCTCACTATAGAGAAGGGTTGAAATAATGCTAAGAGATGAAACCCTAGGTCAAAACTTCCCTAAAGAACTCGTGAAGAAGTAATGAACTCCCCTTCACAAGCCAAGTTGCATAACATAAAACTAGGTGAAAAGACTTTAGAGGTTACTTTTAGATCACCCAAACCATATGGGTTTTGGGGAGAGCCTTGACAACATTGTTTTCATGCCTTTGAAAAAGGCACAAATTATAAAGAAAAGGTGCTTTTGGTCACCCAAGTTCCCTAAAGGGGATGGGGAGAGAGCATACACGCACTCTTCATTTTGTACAAAAAACAAACATGGGATAAATGATCTAACATAAAATAACACACTTAAAAAAAAAACTTTGCAATTTAAGTGAGTGTAAATTTGATGCACCAAAATTGAAATGTTTGATGAAGTTTTTGGCCCCTTGACCTTAGTTTCAAACTTTGAAAAACTTTCACAAAATAACTTAACTTAAAAACATCTAGGTTCCTTTTAAACACCAAAAGGGAAGTTCAAGACCTAAGCAAGTTCAAATTAGGCACTTTTCCACGTGTGTGTCCTACAAATGTTAGATGGTTTCCTTCTTATTTCAAGCATAATTGTCAATGAAACAAGCAAGATTTGAAAACTTGCTCTCAAGTTCTCTATTTTTCTTACATAGAGATCGACGTCGATCAACAGTGACCGATGCCAGTCACAACAAGATCGATGACAATCATAAATAAATTGATGTTGATCAATAAAAATTGATACTGATTACATTTGAACCCTTATGTAAAAAATGTTGTGTCAAAAAACTTTTGTTATCCCAAGGTTAGTATAAAATCTCTAGCAAAGCTCTAGATCATATAACAAGAAGTTTAGACATAGAGTTAAAAACTCAAATATCAACTTACAACTTTGAAGAAAGCTCAAAAACCTAATTTTCTATCATGTTCTACCTTGCACTAGAACCGATGCCAATTAGATAGGATGGATGTTGATTACATAGAATTGATACTGTTCACTATGTAAACTATGTGTCAACAAAAGCATAAAAACACAAAAAAAATGATAATAAAAATTGATTTTTAAGGATTTTTATTGACTTTTTATGAAATCTAAGATCACCAAGTTGGTTTTCTTGTTTAAATAGGATGTGTGGTCCCATTAGGCATGCCAAGATGTAGAGATGGAATCCAAAGATAGTTAGATCAAGCATTAGTCAAGAAAACTCAAGAAATTGTATAAGGACATAACTAGCTAAGGCAATTCCTTTGACAGGGTTTGGTAAATGACAACTAAGAGTTATTGAAAAAAAGCATACGCAATACCTTCCTAAGAGCATCCCATCATCTAAATGTAACTCAGAAGATGATTTTCCCCTTAATTTGGTGTTTGAATCTTTAGCAATGACACAAAGCAAAGCTCCTCTATCATCTCTTGCTCACCATTTAAACTAGGTTCATGATATAAAATAATATGTATGCCTATCTTTAAGCTATCCTATTTTAAACTAAGCATAATAAACACTACACACAAATAGTTTGTGGAGAGAATTCTAAATTAATCATTTACACAAATGAAGCTTAAAAATGATGTACTTGGCCCTCATATTTATAGATTTTTGAGATTGATCAGAATCAACAATGACCATCCATCTTGACATCAAGATGGGTGGCCATGAATTAATCTAATTTTGTATAATTAATCCATAAATACCCTCATAAATATTTAGAATGAAGGGGCATTACAGAGGCATGGAAGGCCTTAAACTTGATATTTATTGCATTTATGGCTTATGGATGCCACCTCATAAATGATGTCATTTGATGATATAGATATTAAAAATCAATTTTCAACTAAAAGATATTCAATAACTTCCATGCATTTTCCACTTAAACTCTTTAATTGGATTAATTAGCTAAAGTGAGATTTAATCAAATTTTTTGCAATTCTTTAGAAATTAGTTGCACACTATTAATCAAATTGGTCAGAATGTCATATTATTGGGTCATAATTTTAATGGAGTGGAATTCGAAGATGATGTTAGTTACATACGAACCAATATCCCATTTAGGACATTGTCGACACAAAATAATACATGCACGTGTTGTGTGCTTTTAAATTAGAGAAACTCAATGATTGAGGGTGTTAAATTATGTTTTCTCTATTTTGACTCGAAATGATTTAAGAGAATTTAATACTCACATAAAATACATTGCCCCATTTAGAGATACATTACCCTAACTCGACACTTATATGATAAGATCAAACCATTTAGCTCATTTTATGGATTTTGACCCAAATTATGCATTTTCACAAATTTCGAGTAAGATCAACAATTTCAACATAATGGTGTTAGGAATTAGATATCTACAACATTGTTTTAAACATATATACATAGACAAATATGAAGATAGGGATATACATTATCAGTTAGATTGTTTTCTTATGTTAATCGGTTGTGTGTAATATGGATAGATGAATGATTGATTGATGTTTGACAAACGATGTTAAAAGTACGACCCAAACTGAGTTTAAAATTTTGTAAAATGGTTGAAATTAAACTATTTTGGAGTCATGGATGTTTAATTTATGAGTTAAACTTGTGTTAAAAGATCTCAGTAAGTCAATGTACCATATGGTACACAAAAAAATATTTCACATTGTGTGTTTGTGTTTTAATGCATTTAATTGGGTTTTAAGTGTTGTGTGATGTTAATATTTTTTATATTTTAGTTACAAATTGAGTTAATTTTTCTTAAGTTGGGAGCTTAGGATATGAGAATAAACTCAGAACATATATAAATATGCATATATGTAATTATGGATTACACATAAAGATATTATAATATTCTTTATGAATAGTTCTCTCTCTCTCTCTCTCTCTCTCTCTCTCTCTCTCTCTCTCTCTCTCTCTCTCTCTCTCTCTCTCTCTCTCTCTCTCTCTCTCTCTCTCTCTCTCTCTCTCTCTCACACACACACACACACACATAATTAATACTTACAAATTATACGCATAGTTATCAGGAAATTAGTGGTTAAGGGTTTTAAATATATAAATATAAGTGAACATACTTATTATATATGTGTATGCAGATAATTTTGTATGTAAGTAAATGTTTGTTAATAGTGAATAAATGTATTCATATGTAAACTAGGGTGTATATTATTAATTTATAATATCTTGATTCAATTATAAATTATGAGGAAAATTATTAAATGTTGATTAAAACAAATGAATGTTATGGTTATTATTATTTGTTGGTTAGATTGGGAATTAATGTAAATTCCTAAATTGTGTTTCTTTTATTATAATACCTGTGAAAAGAGATGTCTTATATGGGATTGGTAAATACATAAATATTATGGATATTGTTAGAAAATAAATTATTTGTAGTATTGCCATAATGAAAATGGACTTTGGGTTGTGTTAGAACTTAGGAAGTATGATAGTAGATATTAAGTTGTTTTTCTATCACATGTAATTATTTCAAGTTGTTTCTTTGTATTTAATTACTATGGATTTAATAATAAATCTATATAATAATTATTTGAAAATATTGTAAATAACTTATTTAGTAATTCTGGTAGTAATGAGAATAAGGAAATATTATTATTGTGAGAAGGTTCTCATGAATATATTTAGAATCATTAATACATGAAATGAATGAAATCCAATTGATTGTCTGTGTGAATATGATTAATCTATGAGATCATTAAACTATATGAAAACTTTGGCCAAAGTAATGTTTATATTTAAACATTATCATTTCACATGTTTGATTAATATGCATGTATGCATGATGTCATGTTAGAATGAAATTCTTTATGATATGTTGCATGTAGTTAAAGTCTTACAACATAAGTTTTAGTTGGCTTCTTGATATCTGCACTGTTATCATCTACTCATCCTTGAAGAGAGGTCCATTCCCTAGTTGGGCAATTATTCGAGAGATCTATAGTTTATGGTTGGTATGAAAAAGCACTCTGATGATGCTCTCTCTTTCCTCCAACAATTAGCCAATAGAGACTTTTAATCATGATTACATATTATATACATATGATGAGGTTATGGATACTCATTAGTTATGTGGAAAAATGTATTTATTTTTATTCATTTTATTGTAAAAACCTTATATTATTATACTTTGATAAACAATAGTTGACTCCTCTTATTGTATAATATTACTATATAAACTTTCAATAGTTGGTTGAGTTATTATTCAGCAGATATATTTTGTGATAGATTAAATTTGTAATTCTTTTAAATGTGTTAATTTTATCATTATCTAAATGAATCATAATTAGTTAATTAAAGTTAAATTTTCAAAAAAAAAAATTGAGTTAAATCTAATGAGGTTCTAGCATTATGGTATCATAGCCAAGCTCAAATTCTATGACTTAATGAGTCTACTAACATATTCGTATTCTCCTGTTAATCAGAAAGGAGAATGGTGCACAATAGACCTAGAAGTGAGGGTACTTCAAACACTAACCCTCCAATAGATCCCAACCAAATTTTCAAAAAACAAGCTCCAAAGTTAGATCATATTCTAATAGTCATGCATGAAAATAGGGACCGAATAATGGCCTTAGAGCGGGAAGTGCATGGGCATGTTGAGGAAGTCAATCAAGAAGAGCCTGAGGAGCACCATGTTCATCAAGAAGCTCAACATGAGGATTAGTAAGAGCATAGGCATGATGAGGTACTGTAGGATGTGAGGAATCATGTAGCTATAAAACTTACACTAGACGTGAAGAAAGTTAATCCTCCTAAGTTCGATGGAACTATGTTAGGGGATGATGATGAAGCTTGGTTGACATAAATGGAAAAGTGTTTTGAGATTTGTAATTACTTATAAGTCACTAAGGTATTTTGGGTACCCTTTTTAATTTATTGGATAAGTAACAACATGATGGGAAAATAAGAAGCTTGAGATGAACCTCAACCCCACTACCACCATATGGGAGTAATTCATGGTTTTGTTCATATCATGATGTTACCTTGGTTATATTTTGACCAAAAATTGACAAATTTTTAGAGTATGAAGTAGGGATATCTTTTAATAAATAAATACTAGAAACAATTCACTAAGCTCTTAAAATATTTTCTTAAATATCAAGTAGACAAAAGGTTTTGCATTCAAAAATTCATAATGGGATTAAAACCCCAAATTGAGTGTGAGGTAGATGTGCATGGGCCATCAAGTAGATGTGCATGGGCCATCTACGATGGATCAGGTCTTTGAGAAGGTAGTTAAGCAAGAGTTAAAATTAAAGTCTCTTGCTAAGATCAAATAATAGTTCAATAAAAATTTTGGAGGTTCTAAACTCGCTCTTAAAAAGAAGAACTGGAAAATGAACAAAAATTCCAAGAATCAGTTCAGGAATCAAAATGCTAAATTCAGTAACTTCTCAAGTAGTAAGAAAGTGGAAGGTGAATTGAAGCTTAGTTTTAAGGGGAACAATAATTAGAAAAGAAAGGACCACCTGGTAGATGTTTCATTAGTGGGGGTGATCACTATATCAGGGAATGTACTCAAGGAAAGTTTGACGGTAAAGTTAAGGGTACTATCAACAAGGAACCTTTCAAAAGAGAATCCATACAGCTATTAACAATCATCAAAATTATTTTCAAGTCTCGCCTATTGAGGTTACAAGTAATATTTTTGGTCAACCTATTTCCATTTTGATTGATATTAGAGCTACAAAATGTTTTATTTCTCCATGAATGCTTTATAAGTTGTCTAGGAAAGTTGGTTCAATGACAAATGCATCATCAGTGCAATATGGGAATGAAGTCAAGGTCAAAGTTGATAGGTGCTTATGGAAGATGAGATTGAATTCCCTGAATTCACCATAATAGTAGATCTTTATGCAGCATCGCTAGAGTCATATGATGTAATCCTAGCGGGAAGTTGGCTTTCTAAGCATAACACTAAAGTAGATTATTATCTTAAGAGTGTAGAATGTCATTATGATTTTGAGAATCAGACTCAGATTTAGGGTGAGAAAAGGGAGCTAAAATTTAGGTAGAATTTTGCAATTTAGCTTCAGAAGGCTCACAGGAAAAGATGTCATACATTTATTGTTAAAATAAATGAAATGAAGGAAACAAAGGAATCATCCATTAAAGATTACCCTTTTTTTAAGAATTTTTAAGATATGTTTCCATAGAAATTTATAGGATTACCACCAAAGTGAGAGTTTGATTTCGCAATTGACATAATACTTGGTTGAGAACCATAATCCAAGGCACCTTACAGAATGATGACTATAGAATTGGTTGAGTTGAAGGATCAACTACAAGAGTTGTTATCTAAAGGGTTTATTCAACCAAGTGTATCACCATGGGGTGCACCAATTGTGTTCATCAAGCAAAAAGATGGTACTCTTATGTATTGATTAAAAAATGTTGAACAAAGTGACAATCAAGAACAAGAATTATTTTCCTTGCATTGATGATCTCTTTGATCACATGTGTGGGGTGATAGTTTTCTCTAAGATAGATCTTCGAGCAAGATATCGCTAGTTGAGGATTCAAGAAGAAGATTTTCCCAAAATAGTGTTTAGAACTCAATATGGACACTATGAAATTATAGTGTTGTCTTTTGGGTTAATAAATGCTCTAGCAGAGATCATGAATCTCATGAATAGTGTGTTTAGGGATTATTTGGATCACTTTGTGTTAGTTTTTTTAGATAGTATCCTCATTTATTCTAAGAATGAGGAATAACATCTATAACATTTGAAGTTGGTTTTACAGCATTTGTAGAAACATAAAATTTATGATAAGTTTTTCAAATATGCATTTTTTAGAGGAAAGTGCAATATTTGGGACACATTATCCCCAAAGATGGAATTTAAGTTGATCTGATGAAGATAAAAGCCATAATGGAGTGGCCAACACCTAAATTTTTTCATGAGGTGTGAATTTTTATGGACTAGTAAGGTATCATAGGAAATTTGTTCCAAATTTCTTGAAAATAGCTAACCCAATTGCCTCTCTTTAATAAAAGACACAGAGTTTTGTTTGGTAAAAAAATTACAAAAAAGCCTTTTAGGAGTTAAAAAAGAGGTTTACTTCGATACCTATGATAAGACTTCCTGATCCTAATGGTCAATTCTCAATAATCATTGATGTATCTGGGGATGGTCTTAAAGGAGTTATTCTACAAGATGGTTCAGTTGTAGCATATGAATCCAAGAAGCTTAAACCATATGAGGCAAATTATGCCCCATGTGATCTAGAACTTGCTACAATAGTGCATGCCTTGCAAGTTTGGAGGCATTATCAAACCATTTGAGCTCAAGATTGATAACTTGGATCTCAAATATATCTTCACCCAATCAAACCTAAATTCTCATCAGAGATGTTGGTTAGAGTTCTAATCTAATTATGATTTTGATATTAGCTACATCAAGGGGAAGGAAAATAGAGTTGTTGATGCCTTAAGTTGTAGAAGGTATTGTTGACCAACTTTTGGCCCTTCAGGCCAAAATTGGGCACCCCTTTTTTTCAAAAAATATCTAAGTTTATACCTTTGTCCAAGACTAGTTGCAGGTTTCATTCAAAAGAAGTGTTCTTATACAAAGTTGAAGTCTTGTACATGTAAAAAACCCAATTGTTTTCCTTTTGATAGCTTTGTTCTTTAGTCTTTTAGCTAAGTCCTTTGCAATGAATTATTTCAAAAAGTTTGCTTTGGTCCTTTCCTAAGTGTTATTTCTCAAACTTTTCATTCAATGGAATTCCTCAGAAGGGTAAGTTGCAACTTTCTCGAAGGACACTTTCTCACAAAAAATGGCCTAGATAAGTCTTCTGAAGGGTATGTTTCCTTTCAAAAGGGACACTTTAACTTTTCCAAAGGATACTTTGGCTCGATTCAAAGTTCTCAAAGGGTATTTTTTCCTTTCAGAAAGGTCACTTACAAATATTTTGAAGGGCATTTCAGAAATTCCAAAGGGACATTTTCAAAAAGTCCAAAGGATCACTTGAAAAATCTCGAAGGACTATTTCAAAGTTCTTGAAGGGCAATTTATTCGAAGGAATTATTTCAGACATTTTGTCTAAAACAACTTTCTCAAAAGGTACTTTGCAATTTCTCTAAAGGGCACTTTTCAAGTAGGATGCCCTTAAAAAAAGTCTGAAGGGTACATTGTAACTTTTCTAAAGGGTACCTTGCAGCTGAAATGGTCCTCTGCAAATTTTCAAAGGGTATTTCTCTAGCAAGTGTCCTTTCTATATGGTCCATTTCACAAAGTTTAAAGGGCCAAACAGAAATAGATGAATTCTTTTGGGAAAAAAGGTAAGAGACAAAAAAAACTGAAGGAAATGAACCAAAACAAAAGCCCAAAATAATTCCTTCAAGAAAATTGACCACATAAAATGTCTAAAAGAAATACATGAAGGTGACGACCTACAAAACATCAAGTTTAGACTGCAAAAATTAGCTGTTGGGATTCAAACAAAAGATGACGGCTCACAAGAAGTCAATTTTAAACTATGAGGAATAGTCGTTGCTATTCAAAAGACTTGACAAGAACCTGAGGATAAATATGGAAATGACAAATGGCATGAATCCTAAGCTCTAATGCATAACAAGCATAATAGGCAGGTCGATGGTTCAAAATTGTTGTACCATTATATAGCTTGACAAGCTAGTAAAGAATAGCTTGCATCGAAACAACATTCCAACATATAAACCCATCTATAGCAAAATACAATTTAGAATATCTTGATTCCACTAGTGTAATCATAAAGGGAGCTTCTTATAGAATGTAATGTAACCATTTCTTTTCCTAGAGTGACACATGTCCAAGTGACCCTTGAACTCCCTTGGCTCGACCTCTCTCTCAAAGGCTATTTATATGCATTCTCTTGGCTCATTTTAGGAGCCTCCACTGGTTATAGTGAAACTCTAGCCAGATTTGTACTTGTAAAACTCTTGAAAAAATTATACAAGTTATTTTCCATTCACATGTTGTATTGTTGTGTATTGGTCCAAATCATGTCGTTCTTATTTAGTTAAAGTTATCTTTCTTAACCTGTTATCCTTGATTGCCTACCAAATGTGCAAAAAGATTATTGTTATAAGTCCTTGTTAGTATTATTTCATAAGTGTATAGACATTTTAGAAGTGGTTTAAGATTATATTCTTTTCTGGAATTGTTTGTTACTCTCCTGAATGTCAAATACCTTCTTAAATCTAATATGTGAAACACTAATGTAATAATGCACCAAAGTTATGAGTTGTATGTGAGGGAACTTTGTTAGTCTTTAAGTAGTGATTTTATTCAAGTGAGAGGATATCAAATATTGATGCATCACCACTTGTTTTCTTAGTTGTTTTCTTTCTCCCTTTTCATACACAGTGAGTAGTTTATAAGAGCTTCAAAAGTGCATCAAGGGGAGTTAGCCCCTAATCTAGAGATTCATCTCAACAGAATTGTCAACCATAATAAGAGAAACTATTCCATTTTGTTGCTTAGACAAGGAGAGATGAGCATCTCCTCAAGGGTGCAAATCCAAGAGTCAATAGGTATATAGCAACTTTGGCTACTATCAGGAGTACCTTTCATGACAAAGTTGTTAAATTCTCCCCTGGAGATGAATTTTATGAACAAGTTAAGAAATTTTTATCAAAGGATGCTCATAACCCTAAGTTTAAAGGATTTAAGATGGATAATGATAGTCTTTTGAGGTACAATGGTAAAATGTATATACCTGATAGAGAGAATTTGAGGAGCACTATGTTAAAGGAATTACACAATGCCCCTTATTTAGGTCACCCTAGAGTGACTAAGCACATGGTTGAGCTAAGACCTCTTTATTTATATAAAGGAATTAAAAAGGATGCAATAGATTTTGTGTCTCATTGTTTGGAGTGTCAGTGTGTGAAGGTTAAACATGTGCATCCAGCAAGATTGTTGTATCCTCATGATATACTAGAATGGAAGTAATAGGTAATTAGTATAGACTTTGTCCAAGGCTTATCATTATCATATAACCATCATGACATGATCTTGGTAATAGTTGACAAACTAACCAAGGTGGCTCACTTCATACTAGGTAATTTGATTGATGATGCACCAATGCTTACAAAAATATTCATAAAATAGGTGTACCAGTTACATGGTTTTTTAGAGAAAATCATTTTTATTCAGATTTGAGGATGACATCTAAGTTTTGGTTGACTCTAAATTTAGCTTTGGGCACACATTTGAATTCTAGTATTGCATATCATCTGGAAACAGATGGACAAATAGAGAGAGTAAACCAAGTTTTAGAAGATAGTCTTCAAATGTATCGCATGGATCAAGAATACAAGTGGGAAGAGTATTTCTACTAGTAGATTTTGCTTATAATAACTCTTACCAATCAACTTTAAAGATGGCTCCATTTGAAGCATTATATGGAAGGAGGTGTCGAACACCAATCAATTGGGACAAGCTAGAAATGCTTAGATAAATGGAGGAGTAGGTCAAGTCAATTAAATAAAGGTTGGTTCAATCCAACAATAGACAAAAAAAACTATGATGATCTAAAAAAGACAACAAGATAATTTTTTATTGGTGATAAAGTATTTTTGAGGATTAAGCCTTAGAAGATCTCAATTAAGTTTGACAAATCATCAAAGCTTTCACCAAGATATGTGGGACCCTTTGATGTCTTAGAAGTGATCAATCATGTTGCATATAAGCTTGCCTTGCCATTAGCCCTAACTCTCTTACATAATGTTTTTCATATGTCATATCTTTAAAAGTATGTATCTAACCATTTTCATGTATTAGATTGGAATGCTTTATAGATTCTTAATCCCAGAGTGGTCATGATAGAATTAGTCAGAATAATTGACACTCACAAACTTAGTTTGCATAACAGGGAAGTATCACAATGTAAAGTCCAATGGGACCAATATTATGAGAATAGTGCCACCTGAGAGGACTATGGTGAGTTCTATAGGTTGTTTCCACATTTATTTTTTTTAAACATTTATTATTGTTATTTGATTTACTACTATGTGTTATTTGATTGAAAAACTTTGGTTTGAAATAAGTGTCATCAGGATGATGACTAGTTTTAGTGGGGAGGATGTTACATCCTGATTTTCTCACTAAACTTGATTTGCTTATTAAACATATATTAATGGGGTTAATGTTGTTTAATTATTGTTGTAGCAAACTATTTTCATTTATTATGATGTATAGATAGACATATAATGATTATTTTGTGTGACTCATTACTCGATTGATTAGTTGTACATGAGTTTCATATGCATGTGGATTATGCTCATTCAATATTATTGTGTTTTATCAATATTTTTATTCATCATCATTGTTATGGGATAACTACCATTTGCATTTGTTAGGTGGATGCAAGAGAAATTCTACTCTCCAGATAGATATGGAGGGAGAGTATCATCAGGGAGGGTACTACAGATGAATATGTTGGAGGTGTATAGATTCAACAAGGAACCCTATACACACCATGTAGTACAAATAAATGCATAATTGCTTTAATTTTAGTTGTGTTTGACTAATTCATGCTTGATCATGTTGATTTGGTTTTGATCCATGTTTAGATGATATTCAATCTTAATTGTAATTTTTACTGCTTACTAAGATTATGATGTAGTTGCCATTATGGACTATGATAGTTATATATTTGTCTTTAGATGACTATACTTATGAATTGTTGACTTTGTGACTCTATACAGGCATATACTTGCAAGCATTCGACACAAAAGTATAATTATTAAAGACTATACATGGTAGAGAAATAAATTACATTATTGATCATATAACAAAATGATTTTATAAACATTATTTAACCTAAACCTAAGTGAAAGTGACTATGGTGGTACCTAGGGTGACATAGTTTTAAATACCTAAGTGATAACTATTATAAAGCTTTGATTTTTTTATGTTTAAAGTTTTGGATGGGCATTTGATTTTTTATTAAAACACAGTTATTATGTTTATTGACATAACACAATGTCAAACCTGATTTGGGAGTCATCATTTGATTTGTATTTGTTTGTTCAAACCATGCAAATTTTGGAATGGCTAGGGTTCAAATGTGAGTTGGAGGAAATATTGAGATGTTTGTGTTGTTTGGTGGTCGATATGTGAGTTTTTAAAGCATGCTAGGAATTTTTGGTGTTATGGTGAGTCATTCTTGGGAATTTATGAGGGAGAAGGGTTCACCATGAAATTAAGGGTTTTTGTATGGCATGTAGATGACTATGAAAATAATAAAGAAGTATGGGAGTTTTTGAAATTTATAGAGCCTAGGCTTGATAGAGAAGAAAAAAAAGAAAAATGGGATTTTTATTCACAAACCAAAGGATAAAATCTACTTTGGGGGTACTAAAGAGGTAGGGTTTGTTCTTTGGTTCACTCTAAAATTTTGTATTCATGTTATGCAATTATACATGTAATGGTTATGGGGTTTTAAAAAAAGATTTTATAATAATTTTAAACCCTTGTAAGAATCAAGGATTTGACTATGTAGGAGGAGGAATTCTCCCCACATAATCGAATCAATGATTCAGTTAAGGTATAAACTGGATATGAAAGGTTAGGGTAAGTGTTGATTATGAGATTTTTGTGTGGTTTATTCACATGGTTGTGTGTTATTTTATGTGATTTATTTACATGGTTGTGTGTTATTTTGTATGTGCCAAAATGGTTGAGTGTCAGTAAAACAACTGAGAGACATTATTTTGATACGGGGTTTGAAACAGGGTTTTTTGATGATCAATATATGATTGTGTTTACCTTCGTTCATTTATAAATTACAATAATTGTGTAACCATTTAGTTATATGACTGAGTATAAATAAATAGTAGATGAATTAGGGATATTGTTTTAGACTTTAGTTACATTTGTATTTTGGGTATACAAACTGCGTTTTGTTGGATATTATTTGACTATGTTTCATTTCATTTCAATTAGTAACAGTTGTGTTACTACTTTGTTAACACCTGCGTATGATGTTTATATGGGATGGTTTGGATTTGGTATCCACTTAACTTAGTCAATAAAGTCAACTGTGTATATATCAATGATTCATTTGTTGACTATGAGTTAATTTAGTTGGTTACCATACCATAGGAATATGACTATATATATATATATATATCAATGATTTATTTGTTGATTGTGAGTTAATTTAGTTGATTACCATACCATAGGAATATGATTATTTTATTTTATATATATATATATATATATATATATATATTCACAAGTTTGGTAAACATAATAAGACTGAGTCAATATAAACCACAAGTAGTTTGTATAAAATGACTAAGTTATTATTTATGATAAGTTTCTTTAAATAGAACTGTTATTGTTGAGTAGTCATGATGATTATATGTTGAGTAACATAAACATCTATTCAACATACTAGATTAGTATAAAAATTACTATAGGTTACATTGTCTTGAACATATATACATAGACAAGTATGAAGATAGGGATATACATTATTAGTTGGATTGTTTTCTTATGTTAATTAGATCTATGTAATATGGATAGATGAATGATTGATTGATGTTTGATAGACTGTGTTAAAAGTACGGACCAGACTGAGTTTAAACATTTGTAAAATGGTTGAATTTATACTATTTTGGGGTCATAGATGTTTAATTTAGGGGTAAAAATTGTGTTGAATGATCTCAATAAGTCGATGTACCATATGGTACACAAAAGAATATTTCACATTGTGTTTGTGTTTTAATGGATTTAAATGGATTTTAAGTGTTGTGTGATGTTAAAGTAATTTATATTTTAGTTTAAAATTGAGTTATAGTTTCTTAAGTTGAGAGCTTAAGATATGAGAATAAACTCAAAACATATATAAATATGTATATATGTAATTATGGATTATACATAAAGACATTATAATATTCTTTATGAATAGTTCAAAACACACACACACAATTAATACTTACAAATTATATATATATATATATATATATATATATATATATAGTGGCCAAGGGTTTTGAATATATATAAATATAAGTGGACATACTTGATGTGTGTGTGTGTGTGTGTGTGTGTGTGTGTGTGTGTGTGTGTGTGTGTGTGTGTGTATAATTTGTTATAATTTGTAAGTATTAATTATGTGTGTGTTTTGAACTATTCATAAAGAACATTATAATGTCTTTATGTATAATCCATAATTACATATATACATATTTATATATGTTTTGAGTTTATTCTCATATCTTAAGCTCTCGACTTAAGAAACTATAACTCAATTTTAAACTAAAATATAAATTACTTTAACATCACACAACACTTAAAACCCATTTAAATCCATTAAAACACAAACACAATGTGAAATATTCTTTTGTGTACTATATGGTACATCAACTTATTGAGATCATTCAACACAATTTTAACCCCTAAATTAAACATATATGACCCCAAAATAGTTTAAATTCAACCATTATATATATATATATATATATATATATATATATATATATATATATATATATATATATATATATATATATATATATATATATATATATATATATATATATATATATAATGCTATTAGGAAACTAGTGGCCAAGGGTTTTGAATATATATAGATATAAGTGGACATACTTGATATATGTGTATGCATATATATATAATACTATTAAGAAACTAGTGGCCAAGGGTTTTGAATATATATAAATATAAGTGGACATACTTGATGTGTGTGTGTGTGTGTGTGTGTGTGTGTGTGTGTGTGTGTGTGTATAATGCTATTAGGAAACTAGTGGCCAAGGGTTTTGAATATATATAAATATAAGTGGACATACTTGATATATGTGTATGCATATAATTTGGTATGTAAGTAGATGTTTATTAATAGTGAATAAATGTATTCATATACAAATTGGGATGTATATTATTAATTTATAATGTGTTGATTCAATTATAAATTATGAAGAAGATGATTAAATGCTAATTAGAACAATTGGATGTTGTGGTTATTATTATTTATTTGTTAGCTTGGGAATTAATGTAAATTCCTAAATTGTGTTACTTTTATTATAATACATGTGAAAAGAGGTGTTTAATATGGAGTTGGTAAATATTATGAATACTATTAGAAAATAATTTATTTATAATACTACCTTAATTAAAATAGACTTTGGATTATATTGGAAATTAGAAAATATGATAGTAGATATTAAGTTGTTTTTCTATCACATGTAATTATTTCAAGTTGTTTCTTTGTATTTAATTATTTTGGATTTAATAATAAATTTATATAAGAATTACGTGGAAATTTTGTATATGAATTATTTAGTAATTCGGGCATTAATCACACTAACGAAATATTAATATTGTGAGAAGGTTCTCATGAATATATTTAGAGTCATTAATACATAAAATAAATAAAATCTAATTGAGTGTGTGTGTGAATATGATTGATCTATGAGATCATTAAACTATATGTAAACTTTGGCCAAAATAATGTTTATACTCAAACATTATCATTTTACCTATTTAATTAATATGTATGTATGCACGATGTCATGTTAGATCAAAATTCTTTATGATATGTTGCATGTAGTTAAAATCTTGCAACACACAAGTTCTAGTTGACTTATTAATACTTGCACCATTATCATCTGCTCATTCATTAAGGGAAGGCCATTCCCTAGTTATAAAATTGTGTGGGGGATCTATGGTTTGTGGTTGGTGTGAAAAGCACTCTGATGATTCTCTTCCTCTCCTCTGGCAATCAACCGATAAAGACTTTTACTCATGATTACATTTTATATACATATGACAAGGTTATGGATACTCATTAGTTCTATGGAATAATGTATTTATTTATATTCACTTTGATGTAAAAATTTTGTATTATTATACTTTGATAAATAACAATTTGTTGATCTTATTATATAATATTACTGTAAAAACTTTCAACAGTTAGCTAAGTTATCATTTACCATATATACTTTTTGTGATGGATTGAATATTTAATTCTATTGAATGTGTTAATTTGACCATTATCTAAATGAATCATAATCATTTAATTAAAGTAAAATTTAAAAAAATGTTTTTGAGTTAAACCAAGTGGGGTTGTAACAACCCAGGAGCTTACCTTCAATTGCATAGAAAATGCATTTCTTTGGATTGAGTGAGATACCAAATTTATGATAGCATTCAAAGGTTTTATGTAAGTGTCTCAAATGGTCTGACTTACATTTGGAAAAAACTATTAATTCATCCATATACACAATAATCCACTTACCAATCAACCCTTCAAACGCCATGTTGATAGCCCTATGGAAAGTGGTGCCAACATTGATCAGACAAAAAGACATTTTCTTATAAGTGAACTTATCCCACTTTGTGGTGAAGGTTGTCTTCCATCGGTCTTCCTTGCCAACTAAAACTTGATTGTAGCTTGAGAATATATCTAGGAAAGATATCATCTTAGATCCACTGACCTTTTTAATAAACTCATCCAGAGATGGCAAAGGATAATTATTCTTGTTCGAAGCTTGATTTAAAATTTTGAAATCCACACAGAGGTGAATTTATCCATTTTTATTTCTAATGGGTACTAATTTATCTACCCATGTTGAATGTCACACATGAAAGATTATACCAGTCAAAAATAACTTACGAACTTCCATCAGGATGAGCGGCTCAAGAATAGGGTTGAGTGGTCTCTAGCACTATCTAAATGGCTTCTTATTAGGTTTTAAAAGAATATTGTACATCATGATGTTAGGATTAAACACCTTTAGGTTTCCATAAGCCTAAGAAATGATGTTCTGATAATGGATTAACATCCTCTGCAAATCGTGCATTTCTTCATCACTACATTATATCCCTGCACTGATGTTCCAAGGCTGATCAGGCATCCCCATGTTAATAACTCATGACCTGTGGTTGGGATGAACAACTCTCTCAGGCCTAGTTATAGGCCTCTCCAAATCAAATAATCTTTTAATGATATCCCTTTAGAATTTGATTGCCCTTAAGGTTCATTATTCCATCGATCATTCATCTCATTTAGATCATTAATGTTCTTCATTTAGATCATTCATCTCATCCACATCAACCACTTACATGTCAAAAGCATTAGAGTTATAACAGAAATATTAGATGTGTATGATGTCATCAAACACTTGAAAATTATTAACATTATCAGGTATATATGGACATGAAACCAACTCAACATAAATCTTTTCCAGATCCATATTATCCAAAAGTGTAAAATTAACAATAAAAATAACTAGTGAGTTTGTCATGGTGTTGTCAACTCTAAGAATTGCAACAATGTTAAATGCATCAAAGGATTCGATTAAGTCCCAAACACAGTGCTTATATTTCTTCAAATGAGAAATCTTACATTAAAATTTATTCCTCACCTTATTAACAACTAGTTTAGAATCATTGTATACCTTTAACTGATGGGCATCGTACCTAGTTATAAACTATAATCCCAAGATTACCGCCTCATATTATGCTATGTTGTTAGTATAGTGGAATTATAATCTATACACAATAGCATGTTCCTTACAAAAAGGATCAATAAGTACAATACCTACTCTGATACTTTCTTGGATCAAGTTCCATTAAAATATAGAGACCACATACCTGAATCTTGATCTAGGTTGAGTTGTTCCTTCCTTGTTGGTTTGGTGGTTGGAGTAAAAACACCTAAATCCATGGAGGTGAAATTGATTTGTTAATTGATTGCATTGTATTCTAATACCATTAGCTACATGCATGACTCTCTATAAATTCTTATCTGATTCACCACCCCTCTCCATGGAAGCCACGTATGGGAGAAGTATGTTGCCATATAACGATTAAGAGACTTGGATTAATCTCTACTCAATATCATGTCATATGATTTTATGATTTCAACCACTTGTATTTTCATGAGTTGATGAATTCTTGGATCAAATTTCAATTACATATGGACATTTAACAATTCCCCCACAACCTTGACTTCAGACTTATCCAACTAAACCACAACCTTATATGATTTTACAGGGACTAGTCCTATTTTCCTACAAATCCCTGTAGGCATAACATTTATTGAGTTATCTAAATTAACTAAGTAATTATAAAAATTCTTTCCAAATATTTAGACAGCGAGTAAGAAGGGTGGAACTTCAGTCTTGATTTTTTGTATCATAACATTGGTACCAGTCGTGGACTTATGTTTGGGCATAGTACTCTTATCCATAAGAGACTCAAGGAGTAAATCCCTCTATTTAATAATTTGTGCCAATTTATGGAGGGTTATATTAGCCTTTATCTTTTTCATATCCCCCATCATGTTTTAGCTCATCTTACCAGTGGTGGGTTGGTTGTCACCTGACTTTGGTGGAGGTGGGTTATTTATAGCTTTTGTGTCTAGGGGAGTAATAATGTTATTAGGTGGTGTTGAGGTTGTCAAGGATTAGCACGCCTTGTTCCCAAGGGTATAATTCCCTCTCTATCACTGTTGCATGGCTTAAATATCATAGACATTCTCTTAGATCTCATTATCACCTTTGCTAGGAAAGTCCAAGGTCCGTAGAATCATGGTTGTGTCTGGTGATTTGGATGAACTAAGAAAGTCAGGGTGGTTAGCGATATCATTGTTTCTTCTACGGGACTTTGAAGGCATTGTAAAACTCAATGCATTCAAGTTATCCATGTTGGGTTATGTTATGCACATGACACCAATTAGGTACATCAGTATTCATAATGTTGATTTTAGGCATCCTATTGAATGGAGACTCAACCTACTTGCCTTGTCTATTATTGGGCCTATAATTGCCTTGGTAAGTGAAATTTTGAGAGGAATTTCCCCTACTTGAGCTACCCACTTATTTTTTTAAACTAAGGAAATCATTTATCAACTTTTGGACCATATTCTGAATTACATCCAGTTCATGCTTGGTAGATTCTTGATTGGAAGTCTGCATGTTATTAATTACAACTGGGACTATAACTTGGTTATAAGATAGTGTCATAGCCTCATTGCCCACATAATTTAGAAATATTAAATTCTAATTTTGAGTAACATGGAGCAAAGGAAGTTCATTTGTGATTAGGATAGGTTGTAGCATTGAGACATTATGATTCATATTTGGGATTGTATTCAATGTTGGCATGTTTCAGAGGACGTTAGGAATAAGGGACATTATATATCCTTATGGATTAAGCTACCTATCCAATTTTATTGCTTCTATATAGGTGAGGGGAAGATCAAAGATAGTTGGATCTCTCCTCAATAACATGGTTGTCCATGGCTCTAAGGAATTTTAACACATTTCCAATGCTAATTGGTCATCTAGTCTATACATGGTCATCAACCTACTATACACATTTTGAAAGCTGGAAATAAAATTATGTATAGGTTCATTGGGACCTCTTTTCATGCAAGGAAATTGTTGATATAGGATATTGGGGTCTACCACTTGACCAAATTGGGCCAATAACATGTTAATTGATTCTAGCTTTTAATCAAAATTTCAGGTAAGTTAAGGAACTAGTCATACGTTGCATCAATCAAAGTGAAAGGGAAAAGCTTGTAGGATACATCTTCATGCTCAACTTTGAATAACCTAAGGGTGGTTTTTTATGATGTGACATGCTCTTCAATAGTTCACCCCATGCTTGGGGTGAACATCAGAAGGTACCTCTCAAGGTTCATAGGCAGATCATGTATGTCATTGAAAACATTTATTATAAACCCTACTAACTAAGCCATGGGTACAATAATGGGTAGAGGTCTATTCTAGGTAGATTGAGAGGATGAACTGATAGGGGTGGCTAAAGATTTCCCTCTACTGGTTTGGGATATTATAAATATTTTCAATGGGGATATAGTCAATTTACCTCTAATTACTTGGCATCTAGTGATTCACTCAACGGGTTCCAGATTACTTAAGATATCAAATATGGTTTATAAATTGATTGAATCAACCTATAACCAATAAAACATGAAACACAATGAGTTTTTAAAACTAATGACAGATAATAATATCAATAAAATGTTCATTAACTAGAATTTTAAACTGGATAGAAACAACCCTCCTTTTAGTGCTAATTTTTGTTGGTTGTGCTAAACAAACAATAGAAATTGGGAGAAGCAAAAGGAAAGGATGTCAAATTTCAATCAATAATATATTCTTTTCAAGACATAGATTCTTACTAATAGTTACTCTTAATGCCCTTCTTTTAGCACCAATTTCTATTGGTCTCAATTTATGACCCACAACATAGAAAAGAGAAAATGGGAATTATCTTCAAGTAACGCAAGGTTCCCATCTCATGGTATGATTGCCACTCTAGGTTGTTTGCAATTTTTATCTATTAGAATAGTCCTTCCATCTTCAAAGGAAATTCATATTCAATTCTATATTTTCTTCCATGGTCATGACACCTATCTAACTAAAAAAATCCTATCTCTTCTCTCTTTTGGACTAAGTATTTAAGAATGATCCTTCCATTCCACCCTCCTCAGAGGATACTCAGGCCCCATAATTAGTAGATTGTGCCATGCCTCTTTACTGACCAATTAGACTCATTAAAATCCTGCTTGACTAATCTTTTTTCCATTTCGATCCATTTTAACATTTTGACAGGCAACCAAGTCTAAGCACACACTCTACAAACATCACCAAACTCTATGTGTATTTTTCTCACTCTTTGGGCCACATGGGGTTCATTTTTAGCCTCCTAGGCATACCTTTTGGCCACATCAACCTCTCTTGGGGTTCCTATCTCCACTTGGTGCTTAGCTAGCTCTGAGTAGTAGAGTAGTGGGATTGCACCATGTGGTGCAATCCCACTAACCTACTTTCCCAGAGGGTTAGTTGATAGTAGAACTTCCTGGGTTATTAGGTCCTTGAAATGATGCCATGTGGCATCATCCCAATGATCTGGAGGCTTAGAGTTATTTGGATATGTAATTGACCTCTAGGCTATTGGGTTATTAGGATGATGCCATGTGGCATCATCCCATTAACTGAGAGGTCTAAACCCATTAATGTATATCCCAACCTTTAGGTCACTGGGTTATCAGGATAATGACACATGGAATCGTCTTGGCAACCTAGAGGCTTGAATCCATTAAGTTGTCGATGACATCCTAAGTCATCAGGTTCTTGGGATTGTCCCATATAGTATGATCTTGAGACCTTTGGACTTTGAGAATTTTCAAATGAAATGACTAAATGTGTTGATGAACAAAATTAAAGTTTAATAAACCATCTGTCTACACACTATAACACAAAACACTTGGGAAGAAAATTAGTCTAAGGTTAGTCCAATCAAATGAGAAAATTGATAAGCATGGAAGTAAAAGCATGAATTTTATATTTTAAAAATCCAAGGGTAGCAAAATAAAAATTTTGAAGGGACACATCAAACCTATAAACACAAACACCTCAAAAGGCCAAATGATCGAAACTTAGATTACATGTAGGCAATTTATTAGAGAATTCACAATATCATAAATATGTTAAGTTCTGAGGAAAGACATTAGAGAAGCTTAGTCATTATGTTAAGGCAATATTTTGAAGGGATTCAAAGGGTCGCACTAATTACACAAGTCTCAACCAAACTTTATCCAAAGGAGAATTTTTGAAGTCACTTCAAAGTGTATGATCTGGAATGGCTCAACTCTACAAACCTAAGCATGTTCAAATATTCATATGTAAAGACCAAGAAACTATCAAGAGTAGAAAGAAGGAAGAAATCATGATGAACCAAGAGGGTCCCCATTTTAAATTTGATAATGGGGCATGTTCGGCCTAATAGAACACACCAGAGTAAGGAAATAGAAAACCAGAAGTTTCCAAGTGGTCACACATAGATACAATTGATATTTCATATTGGACACCTACATCCAAATCAGACATTAGCACCGACATAATTATCCAGATCTAATGCAAGCATCCAAGGATTTAGAATGCAAATTTCTAGAATATGATGATTGTTTTAGGATCATGATCTAGTCTACTTTTAGCTTGTTTCATCCCAGATCTACATGTGTATAATAAACCATCTAAGTACTCTTATTTATAATTTATTCAATATCAATCAATAGTTGTAATTTCCATTTTTAGCATGTTTCAGTATTGTAAATTTAGAATATTTTTTATATGAGTTTGAAAATTAATTGGCTTGCCATAGATATATTTATCACCTATGTGATTATTCGTTTCTATATACTTAATCCTATATTATATTGACCCATCTCAATTTAGGGTTAAATATTTGGTGAACATGACCTTGGTCCACAAAACCCTAGATATTGATCTAGGGATTACTATTTCTCTATGTTGATTTTTGATTTCCAATTTAACAAGATTTAAAAAGCTAAACATAAAATTTAATTTTACTATAAATATGTGCAATATGGATGCATCTAATTTATGATTATAACTACAATGTGTTATTATAATTGCTTACTCAGACCTATCATTCAATGAAATAGGCAAATCCATCAATATAATGAGAGGGTTTTAAAATGAAAGCAACATTTAATCTCTCTTCAAAATAATTTTTGTAATACTATAGATCTAGTATCTAGATGCCAACATGCATGTCTCAATCATTTTCTCCACCTAGATCTTATTTGAGTGACAATCACCATCCTACACCCATTATTCGCCAATGGCTTATATTGGATTTCACAGTCCATGTTGTCACTACTTGAAAAGGTAAAGGTGTCTAAACCAATTTTCCACCTGTTAATATATAATAGGAGCCTTCTAAGCTAAAACTAGTGATCAAATCTAAGGAATACAACCTTGTTGACCAACTAAAAAACATGCATGCTAATATCTCAATCCTTGAACTTCTAAAGCAATCCATTATCTATAAGGATATCTTGTATGAAACATTACATGATACCCAGGTTCCAAGTGATATTCAACCAACTTGCTCTGCATATATCATGTAATATCTCAAAAAAAAAATGACTATACATAACACAGTAATTAAAAGGGTACTTGTTGATAATGGATTAGGCTCAAACATTTGTATCAAAAATTTCCTAACCACCTTTGGTATTAACACCAATCTTCTACAAAAATCAGTCACTCATATCAATGGATTTGATAATTCACATGGCCCTCCAGTTGGCCAAATGGCATTAGATGTAATAGTGGGACTAAAAATGGTTCCAACCACTTTTTAGGTGATGTCTCAGTCATTACAATATAATTTAAATTTTGGGTATACCTTGTTTACATATGATGGAGGTCATCCCATATACACTACATTAATGTATAAAGTTCATACATAATGGAACCTTATTTTCAACACCTATTGATGATGAACCTTTCAAATTTTGAAAAATGATACATTTTGATACAAATGATATCCCTACAATGGTGCCACCTATGTATTGCACTTGATATTATAGATAGTTTTAAAGTAGTTGAATCAAGTATGATGGCTCCTCTATCTCTAGATGCAAATAAAGAACTAAACACTGAGGTACACATGGATGCACATCGAGAACAATAACCATCACCAAAGAAACCAATAACACCAAAACCAAAAGAAAATCAAATAGTTGAGCTTCCTTTATTGGTAAATATTAATCAATAAGGACATGTTTCAGATTGCTATGGCAATGATGATGATCTATCCCATGATATGACATATGAGACATTACAAAAAATAAGTTTTGATCCACTTGCACATCTTTCACATAACACATTCACACCTATAGGTCCTAGTACATATAATCTAAATTCACCTTTAGAGGACACATGACCAAATCAAGATAAAGGCAAATAAAAAATAGTAAATGAGCATGTAAATGTTGGTTATTCCCTACATCCCTCTTGGTTTCACACATTAATTCAACCTTATAAGGGTCAAATGTAGATACATAATGCAAATAATGTAGAGGTCTCTCATAGGACTCCAAAACAAACTCTATAGATCATAACAAACCAAGATACTATGGATAAAATACTTTTCATGTTACTTGAACATATCATGATATCTTTACCCCCTAAAAGGCATAGATCAGGTAGTAATTTTTTTCCTAAAGAAGGATTACCATATTGTAACTATCATCAAATCATCGATTATCATACAAATTAATGTGAGACATTGTAAAACTAGATTCATAAATATAAGATTGAGGGTCATATACAAATCACACCCAAGAAGAGAAAAAGACAAACTACTTCCACAAATTCATGCAAAAACCATCCTTCAAAGAGACCAAGGCATGAAGATCTAACTATTACTACTACTATAGATAGGGTTTATTTTCAACATCTCAAGTTCGATAGGAATACTTGGAACATAATGTATAACACCACATTTCTTCAAAAATTGGAACATAATACAACTAAATTAACATGTTCCCCATTGATACCAAAATATCATGGGTACATTTAACTACCAATAGCATGTGGACCACATGTGGTCCCCATGATTTTATGGATACTAGATCAGGACCCACTTTTGATATTTAAATTTGGACAACATTGGTTTGTTGATTGGAATGCAACATTGAATATTAAAGATATGTGTACCACCTTAATTGTCAAGGATAGGGAAATTTTCCTACACCATGATGGATATGGCCACCCCTCCCTACCAATGACTTCCAAAAAAACCATTGCATATAAACATCGAGGAGATGACCATGTGTTGCTATAAATAAAAGTTGAAAAATGTCTCAAGTGACTCTACACCTTTTAATGATGAGGACTTCTTTGATTAGTCTTTTCAAACATTCCAAAAATACCTAAAAATTTTATAAAAAAAATCCAAAAATATTTTTAGTTTTTTCATGTTCTATTATCCCCTTTGCATTTATGTTGTTAGTTCCATGTTGGTAGATAACATATCATCTATCTCTATATACATATGTTTTGAGTGTGATACATGCATACCCATGTACATGATCTATTCACTTTTGGATGTTGGGCTTTCCTTCCACTCATGTCATTTAGACATTGGGGGCATCCACATCCTTGATTATGATACATCTAGTTTATATCCTTCTATGATCATTTTCCATTATCATGTTTGAGCTTATGCACTTACACATGCCTTTATCCATGCTTATATTTTTTACAGTGTACTTGATATGTTATGTACTCAATGTTTTTTGTCTAACACATATATTCAAGAGCTAGTATGAGATGTTTATGTTGGTTACTTATGTTCCATGCTTTCTATTTATGCACTTCCTTGAGCATCTTATCTTATATTCTACTGCTTGTTTGAACATTTAACTATGCTATATTGATTGTGGCCCTTGTAAATATGTTTTCCTATTATGACATGTATGAATGCCATAGTTTTTTGTATGTTGACATTTAAATGTGTTATTATTTGCCTTATGGACATTTGACTAAGTCACAACCCTTTGATTATGCGGTATTTTAACATGCCCCTTGTTTGAGGTCTCCTTGGGCCATTATCTTTTGATTTGATTTTGAGTGTTCTTATGTGTGTGCTTAATTAGTTAATGAAATTATACTATTACTATTTATATGTTTCCATGATTCACATCATGTAGCTTAACACTTTATGTGATCACCTACAACATACGTCATTGTTATATCTACATATACATGTTATTCCTATATGTTACATGATACATTCATAGATTATATAGTTACCTTATCCTTTTGAGGCAAGGTGACTTCTAATTTCTACTTCCCCTCACCTTAAAATGGGGGCATGTTATAGAGGCATGAATTTCACACTTTCATAGTTTTAGATTTCAGTTGGGGAATGCCAAAAAGGCATGTCTTCCACACTTATTTAGTACTCAGTATTTTTAGATTATAGTCGGGGCATGCAATGGAAACATGTTCTCCATACTTATACCAACTTTAAATTTCAGATTATAGTGGATCCATGTCATGAGAACATGTCTTCCACACTTTTAAAATTTCAAGATTGGCTAAATTGCACAGTTATATGATTTAAATATACACTTGTGGCAACATTTTATACATTGGTGCCATTATTACACCCAAGGTTCAGCTTGAGACATATACAAGATGCATATGCCATGCAAAAGAGCATCTTAAATTACAAAATCAAATCAATTTTTATCTTTCAAATACTCCTACAGACTTTAGCCTACAACAAGATGGACTTTTATGGACTGTTATTGAGTCAATTTATTCCAGTAGTTGGTTCAAATTTTGGCAAGATTGAGATGATTACATCACTCAATCTTACCAAGTTTATATGATGGAGTGATCAAATCATCCACCTGCATTATATTTATAGTGTAAGTTAACTTGGATCACTCATGCTCACCAAGTTATAAGTATGATTGGGTGTGCCACGATTGAGCTAATCTCAACTGTTAGGTGGCAACTCACCTTTTCTCCAAGGTTTGAGCAAAGTTACCCTCTAATATTTATATATATTTTCACTTGTAGGTTTTACTATTATCCTAATCTCAGATCTAAAAATTCACAATGCATCTCTTTAAATAAAATTACCAAAAGGCAAGATGGTTGCATTGATACACGTGTATTCCTAACCTTGCTCTCTTTAATTTCAAGCATTTCAAATTATTTCAATTTAAGATTATATGTACTAATTATATAATATAACATGCTTTTAGTTATAGGTTAGTCACCAACAAAACACTCAAGTGGGACTCACACAAATACAAGGTGTGTTATGCACACCCAAGTGCACATTCCTTTTCCTTTAAACTAGCAGTTTTATTACTATGTTAAAAGGAAGGAAAATGTAGACACTAAATTTGAATTATATAGAACCTTAGTCTTGTATACTTAGCAAACACTTCTCATGCTTGTACCCTTCAATTCCTAAGACTTTCTTGTTGTCAAAAGGCTCAAGTCTGCTATGTCTTGTGCCTATTGCTTATCACTTAGTCTAACCATATGTTATTCTGATGACCAAACATTTTGTACTATTTAAAATGTTATAAACTTGTTTATTATCATTCTCTACAAGTTTTGGACATGTACCTATTTTATAGCTTCTTAAACACTTGCATCCCAGTCAGATGCCTACATCGATGCTAAACATGTGCCAAACTAAGTGTCCAGTGCCCTAAAATCATTAAATTTTCAAATGAAATGCATACTTATGGCCAACCCAAGTGATTTAATGTGAGATATTTATAAAAGACACACACACAAGATCAAACCTCATTGATTCCTCACCTAACATAGACCTAACAAACTCACAAGACCAAAGGTATGCTATCAAGAATTTAAGTGAGCAAAACTTCCCTATTCTATCCTATTTCAATATTAGTCATAGGGACAACCCATTTATAGGTCTGAAGTACTGAAGTTTTACTCCATGAGCCATACTTTCCAAGTTACAAGCTAGGTCACTCTATGTACTTGCTTATCACATATTGCATCTTGATACACACACAAGCCAACATATAGGGGGAACTACATAAGTCTAAGGCCCTCTTTAGAGTATTGGCTATGTAGGCAATGCCCATTGATAAAGGGGTCTTTGGGGTAGTTTGAAACTATGTGCCCACTAACACATTTTTCTTATAGTCATTCCAAGGGTGAAAAATCTATGGTTTGATCATTTGATAAAGAACGACAACCTATGCATGAGATATAAACACACAAAGTAAAGGTGATAGAAAACCCAAAGGTTTCTAGGTGAAAACACCTAGATACAATTGATATTTCATACTTTACACTTGAAACCAATCAAATAGTAGCATTAACACAACCGTCTAGATCTGATGCTAGTATCTAAGGCTCTAGATTGTAAATTTCCAAAATCTGATGGTTGTTCTAAAATAATGATATAGTCCACTTTTAGCTTTTTTTAGCCCAAATCTACATGTGCATAGTAAACCAACTAAGTAATATTGTTTTTAATTTATTGAAATATCAATCAATAGTTATACTTTCCATTTTTAGCATATCTTGGTATTTTAAATTCAAAATATTGTTTATCTTAGTTTGAAAATTAATTGGCCTGCTATAGATCTATTTATTACCCTTATGCTTATTCATTTTTATATTTTAACCCTATACTATATTTACCCATCTCAATTTAGGGTTAAACATTATGATTACTTTAGAAATATAAAGTAACAATATCACTTTGTTTTTGTATATCATATTCATTTGCATCCTTTGACATTTCAAGAAAAGCGAAAGGAGTATCATGATATGTGACAACATTACTTATCACTTATAAGGGAGGAGAAAGATTATCACGATTGCATATCATCATCCATGATTAAATGAAAATGTGACATAACATGTGCATTTACATCATGTACATGTTATAGAGAGCGAGAGGGGATAATACATTTATTCATATAATTTAAATTTCTATGCAAGGGCCATGTGTTTTTAGTTTATATTGATTAATGTCATATAGTGCAATAATAAACTTAAAAGGTAAACAAGGTGAACTAATTATTAATTCTTCAAATTTGGATCCTTGTGAGAGATCAAGGCAAATGAGATATTCACTATTAATGCATTCTTTTTCTTATGATTTATGAAAAGAGGAATCCAAGGGAGGAATAGAGGAATTTATTTTTTCACTTTCTGAATTAGTGTGCTTACATTCTTCTTCATTATATTATTCACTATTGTACCAATCATCTTGATTTTTGATAGTGTGACCATACTCATACTCATATTCTTCATTGATATAAGAAGCATCATACATTGTACAATGTGATCATTAGTCCATTCATTATCATTAGTATAAGGTGTAACATTGTTGGAGATGAGGAAATCCAAAGGATGGATAACAGTAGGCATTTCATATTTAGAACCTGTTTTAAATTTATTGACCCTCAATAAAGCTAATATGATAAATACCAATCCTACTACTAACAAATAACCTATCATACCAAGATAAAAAAGGATAACAATAGGTATGACTAAGCAAGGTGTGTTTGATTTGTAGGCTTTCAGGTATACTAATCCCAATCATAAATAGTGAATAAGGCCAAAATAACATTTAATAAGGAGGATTTTGTCATATAATAGCTACACTATCCCATCTCTAGGGTATGTAGAGAGAAATTTCTCAGGGCCAATTGCTTACCGATGCACTACAAATACAAATAGTTAAAAGGCTTCTTATGGCTGAAAAATAAAACCTAGGTATTTTTGATAAATCGTGAGGTATGTGGAAATTAAAATACATATATAATGTTGTATAATGGCTTGAGTATTGGATCAATACTCCTCACGTCATGGCTCTGATAAAAATGAACACCATTTTGCCCATAACAATAGCTCCTACGAGTATTAAAATTATCGAAACACAGTTTCTAGAAAACAAGGGAAATAAAGAAAAAAATAAATTGAAAGCAAAAAAAAGCAAAGATTTTTGTGCAAGGGAATCAAGAATTCAATCTGAAGTCTCGAGGTCAAAGAGAATTTATCTTTAATTTTTGAAAAAATAGGAATTCAACTAAAACCCTTGAACAAAAATTAAAAAAGAAAGCAATGCTAAAAAAAAATATATATTAATTAACCAATATGTTTTACTCTATTTTTTATTTAACAATTAATATGTTTGTCTAATAGGTATAAAACTTGAGATAGAATCATAATGGTAAAGATGTGCAATTATGAATAGTTATGATTTTTCAACTGGCTAATAAATGGAAATATGTTATTTTTGAAAAACATTAAGAAGAAATGTACTTAGCTCAGATCTGAACATTTTGTTGATTGTTATGGATATCCGATAGTGTGAACTAGCAGGAGACAAGATTGTAACTACTTAAATTAGGAAAAAAATCTCAAGATGCTTTTTGGATAGGTCCATGATACATGCACAACAACATAGGTTGGTCATGTTTGTTGACTGCAAACTTATCTAAGTTGACTATGATTGATGTTTGATAGTGAAAAATAGATAAAAAATTGACTCTGATAGTGATAGATTAGAAACATGATATGTGAATATTCTTAGACATGATCGTGCTCCATAGACAAAAATACAGGTTAGTCATGTCTTTTGACTATAGAATTATCAACCTGACTGTGATATAAATTTGCTTGCTTCACCATTTATGTAGGTATGTTGACTAATATTGTTGATGCACTTCCATATTTGAAATGGAGCACAAAGATACCTACAATGTAAACCCTAGTTTTTTGCACACAAACCAATTTGAGTTGGACTGACTTTGGTCAATTCTCATTGAATGACCAAGTGTTGTACTACATTTCCAATACTCCAAAGAGGGCTCAAACTTGAATGTAGTTTTCCCACTAACATTTAGTTCTCCTAGTTTTACCCTTGGCACAAACATGCAAATATGAATTAAATGTTTGTAAATTTTGAATCTAGCTTCAACATTTCTATATAAAAAACATGAAATATTTGTATAGCCCTTTGAGAGTGTGGAGTGTTATCCCAAATGCTTTAGTGTAGCTTTGTATTTATAGGGGTCTTTAACTTCAAATTTTGTAAACCTATTGGTGCGCAAAATTTTAACCAACAAGACCTAACAAATAAAAAAAAGATTTAAAATAAACACGTCATAAAAGAAACTCTACAAACTATACCTGTAGGAGTCTGCTCTTCATAGATAGGTCCATAAGCTTGGACCTATTTGTAAATAGTGGACTTGTCCAGAAAGATAAAAGATCAAGATTAGGGATCCTTGAAACCAGTTGGAAAGTCAAGTAACGAGTGGAAAACTGTATGAACTATATAAAGAAGACCTAAATAAATGCACCAATAGACACCTTATTTGTCACCAATAGTCTATATGTGCAAAGTTACAACAAAAAAAACATTAAAGATAGGCTTGTGCAAAATTTGGGTGTCTATAAACACTTGCAATGAAATTAATATATCACTAAAGTAGAATCACAATAATGTAATGATGGAACATAGAGTAGAATATTGAGTATATAACTAGGCCACTTTGAGGGGGCAACCTCCACAACCTTGTAATAAGAATAACATTTGTAACATGATGATATGGGAGAGCCTTGCTCATTCTTATTTATATACATAATTATGTAGACTCCCACCCCTTCATCATAATTAGGCCATCCTAAAGAAATAAATAACTAATAAATGAAAATATAAATGTTAAGTGTACCATGAGTTGGTCCACACATATCTTGATACATGTTATAGGCTAAGGGTGTAACATGACATAATCAACCCTCTGTTGATTTTGACCTAGAAATAGATAATAACTAGATTGTCAAGATAAATTTTGTGCTATTTGTAAACCCTACTCCTAGATCTAGATGCAATGCCTGGGTGTGTTCATTTTAGTTTTCTTTCACTCTCTTTCAATTATTATTAATTGTTTTATTACATTTCATTGTATTGTTAGTCATCTATTTTTGGCATTAGGGCATGTTTAAACATGTAGATTGTATTTCTATCTTAGATCTCCATTGTGCTCTAATTTTAACATTTTGTGCATAGTGTAAATCCCATCATGTGCAAAATAGTTTAAGAAAATTCATATCATGCACTATTGGAACAAGGCTCCATATGCATGTTTCCTTTTGATATATCTTTTAATACATTGATTGTATTGGGCCATGTTACTTATTTCATGATTTAGTATATCCTACTTATATTGGGGCATGCTATTATTTGTGTTTCATTGATTACATGTTACCCATTAGGGGCATGTTACTCTTATGCTTACATCACCTATACCTTGTCCATATTGGGACTTGTTATATATTGTGCTTCATTGATTACATGTTTTCCATTAGGAGCATGTTACTTTTGTGCTTATATCGACTATATCTTTTCCATTTTGGGACTTACTACTATTTATGCTTCATTGGTTACATGTTTCTCATTAGGGGCATGTTATTCATGTGCTTACATTAGCTATACCTTGTCCATATTGAGCCATAATATTATTTTTGGTTAATTAATTATACCTCACCTACATAGGGGCATATCATTATTGTGCTTAGATAACTTATATATTACCCATAAAGTGGTATGATACCCCTACACTTATGTTGACTATATTTTGACCATATAGGGTCCACTTGTTCTTATTATGATTATATGACTTAGACTCAAACTCACATGGGCCAAAATATTTATTACATATGGGTTTTCACAATGATATCTCACTTAATTGTGACTTAGATTCAAACACACAAGGGTTAGTTTATTTATTACATACTTGCTTTCATGATGACATCTTATTGTGATTCACATTAAGTTTTGTTATCATACACATGGTATAAATAATCTCTTTATTCAAGATATGTGATTCATAGGTTCATCCCACACCTCAAAAGGGAGGCATATGTTATGATTATTTCATCTTCAGTTGCATGGTGGTACACAACATAAACTCTCTTGCTCGTGCACTTGGAAGCAATGACACATGGGTACACAACATATTATCCCCTACTCCCACACTTTGAAGTAATAACATGGGCGTTCACATCATATTTCACTTGATCTCCTCATATGACACATAATATTTAGATACAATAAAGATTTTGAGACACATATTTCACAAAGGCGTCTTCATAATTTTTGCGTTATTAGGTGTATTCATTATGATATTATCTCATTTCATTTCTACATTTCCTTGATTATGGCTCTATATTGATATAGTTCACTTGTATACATTTCTCATAAGTATGCAAGTACATAGGTTTCCATATCCTTGATCTGCATGGATATTTGTTTCAGGATCTTCACAATTTTTCACAAAGAAGATAAACTCACCTCTCTTTCCTTTTGGATTTTAAATCATTATCATTCTTATACTAACTTCGATAACTCTTGTAGGTTTTGGCTGCAACATCAACTACAAACCCTCCCCAATATACTTGTTTGTTTTACTTTGATGTGTACACATACACACTATCAAAGTGAGGCATTATGTAGGCACCTAATTTTGGTTTGGAGGTAGTTTTATATGTCAATTTGCATTATTACAAGGTACTTGTATGTTTGTATATTATTAGTTCATATTAGGCTCTTATTGACACATGCTTTATCTAGTATAGGTAATGTTTACTTCTCCTTACTCTTATTTTCTTTTTCCTCCTTGGTATTCTTTGTCTTTCCTTTTTGGGTGTTTTGTGGCTTTTGATTGTGATTGTATCATCACATTCCTAGCCCCTTTTTTATATGGGACCCTTTAGGGCTTCCCATTTTCAAAATTTTATTGGATTTTCCTACCCTTGGTGTGTCGACTAGTGTGTCAATAGGGCTCTAATTTGAATTTGAGAAGTTTATAAATACACAAGTGCATTAGTGCTTATAAGATATTAAATAAAAAGTGACAAGTGAATTGAAATCAAGAGGTATACCATTTATCGAAGAGGAAAAAATGAAGTGCATAGGGCAACAATTGATTTGAGGTTAGAATATTCATATTGTAATATGACATTTGTTCATGCTAGTGAAAAGTCATATAGGAATTAGGGTTTGCATCCACAATTGTTTGCTAAATTGTATTGAGTGTTGGTTTCTAAATTATCTAACAATAGGACTTCATAATAATGGAGAGATAACAAAGGTACCTCAATGACTCTCTCATTTTTAAAGGTTTTTCAAGTTGTTATGAGGTTATTAGTGTTTCGACAAAAGAGATCAATTTACAAGTGATGCATACCAAATTTTAGAAAAGTGAGTGAGCTTTATGGAGCCCAAGAATAGGCAAATATAGTCATCAATTTTTTTTGAATTAGAAGCACTTTATGAAAAATGTACATTTATAGTCAATCCCTATAGTTTTGGTCAATCCTTATGGTTCTAGTCAATCCCTATGATTTTGGTCAAGCCCTAAGGTTCTGGGCCTTGAACACTTTTATCAGTTAGTTATGAAATTTACAAGTTTTATTTGTTTTGTTTCTTAGATCTGTTTCTTACCAATTTGAACCTCTAATTGTCTTCAAATTTGAGATGGTTCAATATTCTCCTCATAATCCTCTCTTTGCATATTTCAATTATTCATTACCATAATTAGACCTAGTTCTACTATATTATTTATGCAAATCCATTTTAATTTGAAATTTCACCATGTTTTATGAGTAGGTGTAGTGCATATTGACATAAAATCACTTTCCCATATTACATACACATATAAATACAATAAAAACCTCCAAAATCCTTACTGCTATACATATTCACTAAATATAACACATAAATCCATAAATGAAAATTGTGAAAGACCCACTTTCAATATTTTTCAAAAAACATATACATTTATTATATGTATAAAAACCAATCTAAAAATTTAACCCAAAAGAAAAAACTTAAACCTTAGACCATCCATTAAACAACTTATTAAAAAAAAATATTATTATCAAAACTAATCAATAAACTAGGGAAATCTGTTGTTTAATTCCAAAGCTCCAACCCACCAAATTAGGAAAAACGAGGATAAAATCCAACACAAATGTTTTCATATCCTGTCTACAATAACACAACAGAAATTAATTAAATTCATTTTCCACCCACAAAAATTAATTAATTCATGTTCGACCCACAAAAATTAATTAATTCATGTTCCACCCACAATAAAATTTTGGATAAATCATTTTTTATAAACATTAAAAAAATATTTTACGTAACCCTAAAGTGCAATTTTAATTCTTCGTCCTTAAGTAGTCACTTTAAAATCGACTCACGACTATAGTTAGGGGAGGGGAACGTGATGTGGCTGTATCAATCACCTCATAGTGCCTAATCTCATCTCATCTATGCAGCTGTTTTAAGAGGGCATTAATATCTTTCAACCATTCTAATTCCAAGGAGCAGCAGGAGCAGGAGCAGGAGCATGACTCTTCTGAGGTCATTCACATTCTCGAGTTCCGTTTCAGGGAGGGCATTTGTTCGCAATAGAAGGCTATTCTCAGTCAAAGCTGTTAGATTTCTTCCTGGGGAGAAGAATCCGAAGCAGTCTTTTAACGATATTAGAAGGGTGGTATCATTCAACCAACTTGGTCTTTTAGCAGGAGCAGCAAAGAGGGTTCATCTTTCTTCTTCAAAGATGGCCTTTTCTGTTTCGACACGAGCTGCTGTTGTTACTCCACCACAATTCCCTCCCCCGGGTAATACCTCTTATTCCTACATCCAATGAAACATACATCACATAGATAAATTCAATACACCCAATGAAACAGACATCACATAGATAAATTCAATACACCCAATGAACCTGACTTACAATTAATATATTTGGTACAATCATTTTTTTAATTTGAGAACAAGCAGCCGGCTCTTTAAGTGAAGGGGTGCATATAGCCCTTTAATTGTCACTTACAAATTAAAAAAATAATCTTCAATAGATTATGATCTCTATATCATCTCATTAATTTCATTTTGGGTAAAATTGTACTTTTTTTTCAAAATTAGGGGATTTTAAATATAAAGAAAATTAAGGTGGATCATTACTTCATTAAATCATGCATTTGATATTCATCTATGTATCATTATTTAATTGGTTAATTGTTTAATTTGATTATATGTGATGGCTACTTTTGGATTAAATTTAATTGACTAATTATTTAATTTGATTAAATGTGATGGCTACTTTTTGCTTAAACATTTAGTTGTGAAAGTGACATCCACTAGCGTTTATTTAAACAATTAAAAGTGCTCGACTTCACAAGTACCTTCCCAACTATTAATCCATGCAAGAGTGATTGGGTCGTCTTCCTTAATTAGTATTAGGTGCACCGATAATCTGTCTGCTTGGGCTTAGTGGCAAGGACCATAGGTGTCTATTTGTCCAAATTTACTTCAGGCTCGCAGTGGGCTTCATCGTCTTTGTGGTGTTTCTAAGGAATCCAATTTCGGTGGGCTCTTGTAAGTCAACATTCTCTACCAATCGCACTTCACCTCCTATGGTTATATAACCATTTGCTTTTGAGATAGCTCTGATATTTTGTCATGTACTATGCAATCTTTATCATAGTAACAAACAAAACTGTTGGATGTGCCATTTTCTCTGCTGCACATGCTTGCATTATTTGATAATTGATTCCATCAATTACTCATCTCAAAACTCGTGGTTCTGACAATGAAAGTAGAGCATTAAGTTAGAGAGGTAAAACCAATGTTGCTGAGGTTTGATAAGTTATCAAGTTTAAAGGATAAAAGTCTAAGTGCATTGGTAGGCAAGTGGACAAGGTAGGCAAACAAAAATGCAAGGGAAACAAAAAATAAGTGGACAAGGCAGGCAAACAAAAATGCAAGGGAAACAAAAGAATAATCAATTGAAATGATTTCAATAACATCCACGATCAAAATGGTCTATGGGACCACAAAGTCAAAGTTGCTATCTGATGTAGCATTTGAGTGCACAAGGAGTGAATGTGAATTGTGGGTCAAATTTGCAGGTCTGCAGGGTGACCCTTCTATTATTAATTTTGGTTAGACATTCTTCTGTTTTTTGCAAGTCCCTCTTCTTCATAGAGGGAAGACAGAGAGTCAAATCTCAAAATGTTGACGTACTTGGCCCATATGTCATTATAGGTGGAGCAGTCCATGTCGACGTGCCATTCATGCTCAACCTACCCCAATATAAACCCATATCAACCTGTATAAACCCAAGTGCATCATGCCAATCAGTGCCACTCCCAATATTTTTTCAGCCATATGGAGTTTCCTACATGGATGACATGGGTGTGTAAACATTGCAAGTGCTATCTGTCTGCCAATGTCAGAACCAATTGTATAACGGTCTGAGATGGTTAATGGCACATAAAATTGTATTTTTAAACTAACTGGGAGCAAACATTAGAGCTATAGCCGACTTCAGGGAATACAAATACACATCAGTGAAAAAATGATTGATTGTGTTAAGAACCTGTTATCACTCAAAATGTGCACCTGCTTTGAACAATTTTTTGTTGTAACAATGGGATCATCCCCCAAGGTGTGGGACTCTTGTGCTCCATGGGACGAACCTCCAGAGAAGGCCGACTTCCTTCTAATCTAAATGCATCTGATTTAGGATCAACATGTAAGTCTAAAAAGAGTTGAAAGGAAATCTACTGCCAATTCTAAATCTAAAAACTGTTGAGGGGAAAAGGGAGAGAGGGGGTTGCTGAAATGTGAAAGGTGATGCACTAAGACTAGAAAGAGCACCTTTACGGGCTTTGAAGAACACACTGCGACTGCAAAAAACGGGAAAACATTACACAATCTCCACAATGGACACTTCACTTGCATAAGTGATTCGTATGAAGATGCAGGACCCAATACAACACTAAGAGGGATGACAAGTGAACCACATATAGTGCCTGTATAGACCTAAATGCGCACAACATACGACTTGCAAGACAAGGCCAAGCTCTGCACAAAGGTGTGAAGGGATGGACAACAATGAGAGCGGCAAGAATCACCCACAGGCAAAGATCAACAAACCAAAAATACACACAAAATGCAAGAATCATGAAGAAAGGCAAAGTCAATTCTCATTAGTTGCAAGGGTCAAGCAGCACATAATGCAAGAAACATGAAGAAAGACAAACTCAATTCTCATTAGTTGGAAGGCTCAAGCGGTAAATGGCTCGTGGAGGGCAAATTTTGGCAGCATTATTATGTCTAGAAATGTCGACCATTTTACAATGTAAGACCCGAGATTTTATAGGCAATGAGAAGCCCACGGGTCATTGATTACAATAAAAAAAATAGCTGAAAGAATTAAACGAATATCAAAATTTGAGGCACATAATCTCTCTTCAAATCAGATAGGGATGGCCAAAGTTAATTGGGATCTCGATTGCATTCTTGAGGCATGATGATGATTGCTTCGAACTTGAACTTGTTAGCTCAACATACTTTCTCATTGGTTGTGCAACAACCAATCTTTAATCGCTCAACAACCACAAGTTGATTTTCAAGCTTCTGTGTGTAGGAATACGACTATAGATCTTTTGGAATTACTTGCCTTGGGAGATTTTACTTGATTCCACTATTTTTGCTTTCAATGCTGCTCCTTGCAGACTTCCACGCCATGCTTATCATTAAGATGCTCTCATCATGATCTTGTCGTGTTGGCCATATTTTCATTGAATTCTATAGATTCGGGGTTTTTCAATTCACTGTGCCAACTACAATGTTCTCTCGAGCCATTAATCTTGCAATCCTTGAGCCACTGCGCATCAATTCTGCAAATCTTGCTAATGACAGTCTTGATGGCCGGACGAACTATTAATTTTAGGTTGGTACATTGATGGCATGGCACTATTTCATTCACTGTCTCCTTCGTTACTTGGCCACAACTTGTGCACTTGGGGCTTGCACCTCCACGTGGCGAGCCATTATTGGCACTTAGGTTCCCCAGGTTCTGACAGGAGGTAATATCTTGGGGGGCTTCTCATTGGTTAGGCGCCTGTAGGTGTCAGTCTCCGCTTGTTAGTTCGGGAGGATCCCGGGCTAATAGGTGCCTACATGTTGATCTAGGATTGGCTCTAGGTGTTGACATTGTTGACATCTTCTGATTCCCCAGGAGCCTGACACTTGGATTGACACACGCCACATGGCACAAAATGATTGGTTCATGGTCTTTGGCAAATCCTGACAATTCTTACACCCCAAGAGCTCGACTCTGGGAGACTAACGCCAGGGACTTACTAAAAGCTAAGCGTAACGCTGTTGAGACCCTTCGGGAAGCTACCACTTGTTATGATTTGATTAGATTAGAGCCTTGTTATGACTGACAACTTGAGAAACCGTCAGGACATCGTCGGGGGCCCGCCAAATTTAACTTAGTCGCCTCCTGAAATGGTCACTAGGAAAAAATCCCAAAATGGTTGCCTTTTGCTATTTGGCTCTTGTGGACTCCATACATGTGGCAGTTATTTGGAGCTTTTGTCTTCACGCACTTCACCCGACTTTAGGCTTTCATGGCTTTTGCTATGGATCTCTGTGCTCACAAAAGTTACGAAGACTTAAGCCTTCGGATTTTGTGTCATCAGAACTTTCGTTCTGAATTTAGTGTTTTTAAGTTTTGTTGGGCTTTTAGCTTTTGCAATTTTTGCTTTGCAACTTCTGCTCGCACAATTTTTTTGAATACCTAAACACTTAGCCAATTCATGCGAAGTCTTCGGATTCTCTGTTGTCGTGACTTTTGTTCGGAACTTCTGTCTAGGCATTGTTGGTCTTTGGAACTTTTGTTCACAACAAAAGTTCTGACTAATCTTTGCACAATTGTTTCGAAGACCAAAAACTTTGAACAGATTTCGCAAAGTCCTCGGAACTTGTGTTCACAACAAAAGTTCTGACTAGTCTTTTACCGAAAAGTGTGAAGGCCAACCTTTTGAAAATACGTTAATTCTTTTTCCTTCTAAGTCATTCACGTCAAAAATTGCAAACACCAAAAACCTTAAAACATGAAGTTTGATTCCCTTTTCGCCTGAGCCCATTTCACCGAACTTCGACTGAACCTTGAGAAGCTTTCTGCTAAACCTGGAGCCTTGAGCTGAATTCAGACGCTACTCTTCCATGGTGACCGAAAATGGTCAACAAAACCTTATGAAGCCAGGTTGAACATGTACCAATCAGCGCCTCTCCTAATGTTATTGCACCAATATTGCAGTGCAAGTGGATGACACGGGTGTGAAAACATTGCAGAGTGGTGCTTGTTGGCTAATGTCAGAACCCTGTTTAATGGTTTATACTGATCTGATATAGTTAATAGCTTTTAAAATGCATTCTGAAACTGATTGGGAGGGACTATTAGGGCTATAAGAAAATTCAGGAATCGTAGAGATGTATGCTAGGGGGAAAAATGAAGAAACAAAAGTGATTTGATGTGATAAGAGCCCTGTGAAGGTAAAGGTAGTTTTTAAGGTTGGCCAAGCCAAATGCCAATTTGGCATACAAAACCCATGTTGCAGAATCCTACAAGGGTTTTTTTTTCCATTTACCTTATATGTTTTTCAAATTTTGCACCTCTGTGTTTTGACCTTGTGACCATCCTTGGGAGCAAACCCAACGTTGCTGATTCGTGTGCAGACTTGCAGACTGTCTGAGTGTCACTGCAGTTCACTCCCTTGCAAGACTCCTCACTTCTGTTGCTGAACTTGGCCTCCTCACTTTTGCGGCATCTCGCGTTAAGTACACAGCATTGTGTTAATGCGCGATGATGGCCCAACACCTTGCAGCATTCCACACAACTCTCCCTTTCTGTGCAGCTCCCTGACACTTAGTGTTCCCGGCTAAGTACCATGGTACCTTGGTGCATTGCTCCGTGCAGCCCCATGCTTACCGCACACCGGCTTCTCAGCCCTTCTGGGTCTACGCAAGCATTCCGCAACACTGGCAGCTTCTGCAGTCTTGCACACATCATGTTGTAGTGTTCACAACTTCTGTATCACCGCGCTTCATCCACAGCTTCTACAACCATGCAACCCCTCACAACACTCATAACTTACCTCAGTGTTGCATAACACCTTGCAGTCCTATAGCATGTCAGCCATCTTGCGCATTGCTTCTTCACATTGCCAGTTGTCATCGCAGATCTGCACAGGACTGTTACACATCAACGTTCACTCATCAGTACTTCGCTGCCCCTTGACACCCTAGATGGTACACTCCACATTTGTGCCATGTCAGAGCGTCTTTGTAGCATGCCATGTGTTTGGTCGGAACCATCACTTGGTCAGGGAAGATGGAGTGACTCGTAACCGTTTCGCCAGCAACTGTTGTCAGTTGTAATTGTCATCTTCTTTGTATATATATATATTGTAACCACTACAGTGGACATCAGACCATCTCCACACACATATATATATATATATATATATATATATATATATATATATATATATATATATATATATATTGTAACCACTACAGTGGACATCAGACCATCTCCATAGATTAGATTGGATTCCTTTGACACCATCTAGTTAGTTAGCTTGCAATTTGTGCATCTATCTATCCTAGAGTCGAGAGATCTTCAATGAAAAAAGATATTTTGGGCATATGGATCTTGCTTCTAGGAAAGATAGATTCTTGCTGTTTTAATCCTTCAAGATACCTTGTATTGAGACTTGTAGTCATTGACTGATACAGGATGGAATGCTTGTTATGTATATTTTTTGTCACAATTAATAAATTTGTTTCCACTTGTGCCTTACTTTGACCTGTTTACTGTTTGCGATTTTTAATTTGTAGTGTCTTAGTTCATTGACACTTAAGTGTCTTTGGCTAGCTAACAGTGCTATACTGCAAGGAACATTGTTTGAGTCCCACATGGCATGCTCAGTTGGAATAAAATGATGTAGCCGTATATTTCTCAGGAAGATGCTGCTGATACTCTCATTTTGCATTAAGCTAAAAATTCATTTTGTCAAAAACTTATTGCAATTTTTTTCTCAGATCGGTTCATTGGGCAAGAAATATAAGGCATCTATATTGTTGTTGATGAAACATTCAAATTTATTGTTAGTATAATCCGGAGTAACTTATATTTATTTCAGAGTCAGGATTTTGACAATCACTTCTGTACTGTAAATACTGGCAGAAGCTAGTCCAGATGTTGTAAGCCAACTTGGATTCGAAAAGGTCGAAGAACAATTCCTAAATGAATACAAGTCAACTGCCATTCTGTACAGGCACAAGAAAACGGGTGCAGAACTGATGTCTGTATCCAACGATGATGAGAACAAAGTTTTTGGGATTGTGATTCGAACTCCACCGTAAGTTTTTTCTTTTCTTTTATCTCAGCATAATATGCAGTGAATATAAAATTTAAGCTTGGTATTAGTTGTTTTCAGTGAAATGGAAACAAGCTCATTTTCATCTGCACTGTTTTTTGTTCATGCTGTTTTGCTATCAAATAAGGCTATGAAAGGGAGATTCATCATCTCAAGATCTGGTTATAAGAAAAACTTCAAAATAATGAATGATATTGCTGTTGTGCTGAAAATGGGATCAATATCAGAGGTGGAATGTGTAGCGTACCTGCAACCCTAGCAAGCACAACTAGACAATAAAAATATTAATGGGGACACCTGCACCCCCTAACAAGTGGATGGCACCTATAAATCCAAAACAATAATGGAGGAAGACTAATCCAAATCAAAACGTGATAAACACATAAGAATGTATTGATATGAAAATGGATTGTTTCAACACAGAATGGTAAATTCTTATTTATAACAAGTGAATAGCTTCCCACACAAGCTACTTACATACCACTTTGACTAGATACAATGAGTCTACTAGTAGCTTCTAAAATAAGCCACCTACCATTATTTGTTACTTACCTAACACAACTAGGTAAACAACATTAAGTTGCCAAATATGAGCTCTATAACAAATTAGCTCATTTACATTACATAACAAAATATGTTGTGTTTAGGAACACAACATGCCCTCCCCCTTGGGAAGCTTTGTCTCCAAAGCTTAAGGACTAAATTGAAGCTCACCCATGCATCTTCTTCTTTTTCTTCCACTTCTTCTTCCCTTTCTTTGAGATTATCAACCATCTGCACTCAAATAAGATTTGAGAATAGGCTTCTTGGATGAACTCAATAATGGTACACTGCTGAAAATTCTCACTAGGGCCATAATGGTCGAAGTATGGTTCAACCAAGAGATTAGAAGTTGCCGGATAATAAATATCATCCATAAATATGTAAAATGTTAGAGACAACATTACTGATAGAGAAAATTCATATGGACAACTCTTTTTTTTCCACCGGCTCATGATTGCCTTCAATAGTTTCTTCTTCTTGCTTAACAAATACATTTTTCCCACTGGAATATTTATTGCAAGGTGGAAGGGCTTTATAGAAGAGAAGTTCAGAAATCATTTCTACCTCTTATAAATCTACTTCACATGGAGATTCGTCATAGATAGGACTCAGGAGTAGATTCAAGAAAGATAAGCTAAAAATAATTATCTTCACATAGCTGAACAATGTTTCCGTACCATTCATGACAAGCCTTTTCTAAATCCAACTATGCATCTATCTCTTTTCAGATTTTGATTGCACATCTAAATGGATAGTAAGTTTATCAAAGGCACTATCAAATGCATTTAAAATTCGTTTCAATGCTTCTTTCCTAATTTTTTTTGAATGTGATTTGTTCCCTTTTTTCAACATTATTTCCTAGGCTAGATAAAAACATACAAATTTCATAGCTTATTTCTCTTCGAATACTTCATAAAAAATCATTAGAAAAATTGCATTTGCAAGCTAATTGAATCTACTTTCAAACAAAAAAAAATGGCACCTCAATAGGACTCCTGAATTGAAATTTACATGCCATTAAAATTAGGTTATCACAAATTACAAATTTTTTTGGACGATTTTAGAACAACATCTTGTGACTCCTATCTCTCTCAATACTAAGCCAAACGTGATGAATTTATAGCCGTTGGAAATGCCTTAAGAGTCTATTTTATATTAAAAAATATTTGTCCTAATCTCACTCCTGAGTAGAACGTTATGGTCTCTACAATAGACAACCCTTTCTCTGCCTTGTAAATTTGAAAATGGCTTTGATACCGCCTATAGTGTACCTACAACCCAAGCAAGCACAAATATACAATAAAAATATTAATGGGGGCACCTGCACACCCAAATAAGTAGATTGCAACTGCAAATTCAAAACAACGGAGGAAGACTTCTCCAAATCAAAATGTGATAAACACATGATTGTATTGTTATGAAAATGGATAGATTACAAAGAGAAGGGTAAACTTTTATTTATAACAAGTGAATAGCTTCCCACACAAGCTACCTACATGCCGCTTTGACTAGATACAATAAGTTTACTAGTAGCTTCTAAAGTAAGCCACCAACCATTATAGTTACTTTACCTAACACAACTCCTTAAACAACATTAAGTGACAAAATATGAGTTTATAAAAAAATAGTTTATTTACATTACTTAACAAAATATGTTGTGCTTAGGAACACAACAGTTTGTAAGTTTTATGTTAATTTTTTTGTTCCATTCAACATTTTACAACTAGTTTCAGTGGGTGTGTTAACTGGCATGGTTCATTGTGCTGTTTTTCTTTATTTTTTAAGTTTTTAGCTATCGTAGATTACAATAGGATATCTGAGACCCAAGTCCCTATTATGGCTGTTCATTCAAAATTCAAGAGCCAAAATTCTATCATAACTGATCGTAAAAGGTTCTTATATGGTTAATGATTTTATCAAATCTTTCATTGATCATGTAAGTGATAGACCAAAGGGATGCTAAAATTTAAAGGGTAGGATATAAATTCAAAGGTTCTTTTTCATAATGAAATCAAAATTTTCACATTATCAAGTGTACGCTTCAAGGATGGATAACCCTGAGGGTAAATTAAAGTGTTGGTTTCATTGAACGTGGACATTCTAGGACAGATAATGACCAAAGTATTTGTAAATTTTGGCTCATGAGTGAATTTGCTTCCAGAGAGCACTTGGAGGAGGTTGAACAAGCCGACACTGTAGCCACTTGTGTTGATATTGGCAATGTCAAACCAATTCAGTATTGAGCCTCTAGGAGTTTTTTGCTAGCATGGTATTTTCAGAATCTCAGATGGGAAGATGATAGTTTGTTATTGACTTTGTGGTGATATCATTGTTGAATTCAGCTTACAATGTGTTATTAGGGGGAATGTGGATGGATAAGGCCAAGTGAGGACTGAATCAAGAAGTTCAACATTACCTCCTAGCAAACCCCTTTTGTGTTCTTCGTGAACCACCAAGCACTAATTTACTTGGCAAATATGTTGATGGCCCAAGGGATTCTACATGGGTTTGCGTGCACTTCCCTGAGTGTATGAGCAGATCTGTACATGAGGTATTCCCTTAGTAGAATGGAGTACCCTGTTCTTTTCTAGACCACTGTGTGAGCCAGGACTACATCTGTTGTTCACGGGGATGGATGTTGCCCACCACCAGCCTTGGAAACATCGACAAGAAGAATGGAGGATGAAAGGTCATCCTATGAGGAAAGGAATACCCTCTCGAAGGCCAACCCACAACAAACCCATATGTAGTGGACATGACAATTGGGCAAGAAGGAAATCATTTTGAAGGAGGTTTGAAAGGAAATGCCTAGGCATGGACCGAATCTTGACTTAGAGCATGATGTTTAGATGAGGGAGTTTGGGGTGGGTTACTCTGATTAAAAACAATACCACGACGAGGAGACCTATGAGGAGAGGTCTAAGGAGGATAACGAGGAGAGTGTTGATGCCCAAGAGGGGCGAGATGACAAGGAGTTAACTCAAATGATTTCAAGGAAGAGACAATACTACCAAATATCAGGTTGAGGAGGATTATTCTTGGGAAAGCTTCATTTGTCCCAAGGGAAGTGGGTTAGCTTCACATTAACTACTGGTCATACATAATTGTTTGCGACGACTTCATGAGTTCCAAGTCCCAACCCCCCTCCTTCATCGACCAAGGACTTTGCTAGCATCGCACGACAATATTATCCAAAGGTGGAGGATGACATAGATCTTGACTTGGAGGAGATAGATGGAGGAGCAAAGGGTGATAAGACCACTAAGTTGTAGGGTCTCAATGAGGTAGACCCGAGTAGAGCTCAAGGGGATGGTGGATGTGCATTCACATCTTGAGGGAAGTGCAAAGGAGCAAGTCCACAAAGAGTAGTAGACATCGGTACATGCAGAGAACTACACAGAGGATAGAGCACATGATTTAAAGGCTTGTATAGAGGAGGGCACTACTTAGAATGATGAGGATAAGCAAATGGTTAGGATGCTACTTGTTTTAGGAGGAAGGAGCAAAATTCCAGTGCAAAGACTTGGATCCCAAACTTGGAGAGCATCATACAACTCCACACATGCTTGATAGAAGAGTTGAAGACCTCTGGCTTTGAGCAAGGACAATGGGTGATGAGGATGGCCACCTTAGTGTCCAAGATTTAGAGGACTATAATAAGGCTAGTTCGAAGCAACATTTATATGGGAGGGTGTGCTACTATGACCAACACACTTCTTTGTGGTGGGAAGTGTATCTATTTGAGTTGAAGAGGGGTGTATTTGTAATGCTTGTGGAGGATGCATTACTCCAACTTTGTTTGGACTAGTTGGCCTACTTGACCAAGCATGCAGATTGGCACTTAATGATGGCCCACAAGGGTGAGGAGAAGCGACGATAATTAGAATCTGATTTGCAGGCAGTGAGACAACGACAATTTTTGGTTGAGATGATACACAAGCAAACAAAGGAGACATGCCTAAGTTCGTGGAGATTCAAAGGTTGAAGAATGAAAATGTGGAATTGAAAAAGGCTAATAAGCAAGACAACTAGATTTGAGTATGAATTCTGGGATTAAGAAGTAGTTGCTAGTAGTTAGAGAAGACCAATAAGTAGTTAGAGTAGTTAGGGGAGGCCTCTTCCAAACCCCTCATGTTAGAGGTTGAATTGGCCAAGTACAAGATCTAGGAAACAGAGTGGGAAAAGAAAAGGAAATCCAAGGATTAGGAGTGGCAAACTAAGTACATATAGTATTACACCAATGCAAAGATTGTAGTGGCCCATACACTAAAGTTTCAGGAGTTGCGGCAGCTGGGAGAGAGAGGTGCTTCACCTTCCCCCTCCCCAACACCTAGTGCACCACAACTGACTTCGACTTCTATGACTCCAACCTCACTTGCAGCAGCACCTCCACATCAGGTCAGCTAGAGCCTAGATGAGTCACACTCTACCCCATTCAATCGTCAAATATAATGACTCTCTCTCTCTATTGGGGGAGATAGATATAGATTCCATGATTGCATAGGGTTCTTGATAATAATGAAATAGAGTCATTTGGAATTATATGTTTTTAAGTAATCACGTGGAGCATCATGTTGTGTTACAACTTGTATATAGGTAGGAGGGCATCATTAATTTTTTTTTGCATGGGAGGTTTCATTTGTCATGCTAGAACCTATTCCCACTCCTAGGCTCTCTATATACTGTACATTTCTTGTAGGATATCATGATAGGAGATCAGAGATCTTTGGAGGGGATATGCGGATATCTTTGTGGAATTATTTCACGTGTTTGAATCTTATATGAATACAATGATCTTGGGAGCATGTGTGTTATATGTTCTTTATGTGATGATCTTTCTTTCTATGTTGTGTGAGATGTTCTATACTACAACTATGTGTATTGTGTGTGATCTTCATGTACATGGGTTAGTATGTGCATAGGACTTTTACCCTCAACAAAGGAAGAAAAAGTGGATCTATTTCCACTTATACGGTGAGTAATTTTGGAATATTGAAGCCATATATTGTGAGAGGTTTTAAGATATATTATCCGATTTGGATTGAGATTCGGCCTAAAAACATCTTTGCAAAGTAATCTAACTTTAGATAACATTGGCTCACATGATGAATCACCTTTTGGCAATACATGCACGATTTCTTGATCTTTTTCTTTTTCCTTTCCAAGAGTTGATTCAGATGCCATAGTTCAAAGTTTTAAATGAAAAACAAGATGACTTAGAACCTAAAAGACTGCACCAATGCGTAGAGCTCGATGAGACCTTTACAAAACTTCAAATTGGAGCAAAAACAGAGTTTGTATGCCCACTTTATGGCCTTGAAAGATCAAACACAACTCATTCCCTTTGAAAATATATTTGAATTTCAAAAATAAAATGTTCAAAATTTACGGTGCACCTTATAAAAAAATAGGGTTTGGCCAATTAGACATTGCCACAGATTTGTTGTACAAATGCCACCTGAGTTGATGAATGTCTCATCAAGTACATCGAGGGGACCAATTTTATCATGTCAACTATTGGGTAGGGAGTGGTCCCGACAAGTGCCAAACTATTCACACAAAAGTTCAAAGGGTAGGGTTGAAAACATGACCTTCCTCCCTAATGTGGGCGGTGTATGCAAAATGTGTTGTACGTGAAGCTATGCCCTATGAAGGTGTGTAATGCTTTTGTAAAGTGTTATTGTCGGGGCAGTCCACAAATAGTGCTTGCCACTCCCAAAGTGATGCTGCCTCCAAAATGTTGCCCAAACCCTATAATCGCCTTTATTGCCTGGCCACGGCTCAATTAGTGGTCTTCTTGCATGTGCCGCCTCCAATTGCCACTCCACTAGAGGAATGCACTGGCTTCAATGACTACTTCTTTCATCAACGACATTGCGCCAGATGGCGCAGTAGGAATGATTGGCGCCGAAATTAAAATTAAAAAAAACCTAGTTTAGTGCAAAACTGGCTGAAACCTTCAACTCAGAATTTTAAGTGGTCAAACTGAAGGAGTTTTTGATGGATGAAAAAGTGGCCCTAGTTAATTTTTTGCAAGGAATCCAAAAATGTCTTTAACTTTGGAAGTTCTCCTATAGGTTTGAGATATTGAATTTTTGTGGGAAAACCCCAATTCGACCCTAGATTGACCAAAACAAAGGATTGAGATATGTCTTAGCACCACAAGACCTCACCAGGGTATATCACCAGCACCAAACATCTTTCTGAATTTGCAATGAGGGGTAGGATAAGGCAAATTCCCTCCAAAACTCGGATCTATGGTCGAGGAAATAATAGCAAAGTCCTTGCATCTTCAATAGAGAAGAAATACCATGGACACAACTTCCTCCGTTCCCCTAGCAGTCCCAAGGGGATGCATCCCTTCCCCACAAGTCCTCGTTCCGGATGTCCTGATCATTTCGGCCCTCAAGGACATGACGATGTGTCCGTTGGCCTGAAGCCCTCATGGCTCAGCTATGATTGTTATGTTTTCATTTGTCATTTAATCCTTTAGACTTGTTACACTTACATTTATGATTATAGATAATGTAATAATCAAATATTCCATATTTGTATTTGATTTTTGAATTCAATTTCCAATGGGTTTATTTGTAATGTTTAATGATGCCTACTTTTGCAAATGACAAGATATAACATTTGTATATTATTTGCCTTCCCCTGGTCCATCCTTTACAGTTAAACCTGGCAAAATTTTTGCCATGCCAGAACCCATCCACATGTCCCCTGTATTGGAAAGTGTGTGGAACATAGGCTGGTGCACGTGGAAGTGGCGTGGACAAAGTTGCCTGAGGTCCTGCTGTTAAACTTCCTCAATACTGACTTGCACTGAACAGTGATGCAGTCGGAGTTACTGCCACCCGCACTTGTTTTGTATCTTTCGACCCACCAATATCTTCTTCGTCTAAAGTTTTTAAGATTAGAGACTTCTTTTTTTTGAGTTGGAATCACGGAGGTAGCAGAAGCATTTACATATACATACACTGTATCCGTATGTCGGGATGAATTAGAATTTTCTGCAACTTCTTCCAGTCTTACTGCTTCCAACCTTTTCTCTCTATTCAGGAACATCATATCATATCTCATTTGCAGACTTTCAGCGTCAATACCATGCTCTTTGAAATCTGAAGTGTCAAATTTGGTTTTATGAAGGAGAAAGCATGGAAGATATGATCAAACCTTTTATAAAACAATGCTCTCATGAGCATATAATTTCAATCCAGAAATGTGTAATTGTGTTGAATGTCAAGATAATTATTCAATAGGATGCAATGCATTTTGACCCAGCCCTCCACTTTTTTTATTTTTTTTGTGGATTTTGAGTAATTCCATTTAAAGGTATGGTAAAAGTAATTTAATGGAAAATGAATGAACTTTTGATATAAGTTTGTTTGTTTTGTCTCCAAAAGCTCGAGGTGCATTATTTATCTATTTCTTGTATTTTTTTTTGATTTGTTAGAGCATATGTCCTAATCTTATGGTTTACAATTGCAGGAAAGATTCAACCGGAATACCACACATCTTGGAGCACAGTGTGCTGTGTGGATCAAGAAAATATCCTCTCAAGGAGCCTTTTGTGGAGTTATTGAAGGGTAGCTTGCATACTTTCTTGAATGCGTTCACATATCCTGACAGGACATGCTATCCAGTTGCCTCAACAAATCCGAAGGTGAGCCCAATTTGTTGATCATGCTTCCATATATGATCCATCGAAAGATTTGGATATGTGATCAAGTGTTGAAAGGCATGAAAGGTTTTCAAACTGACCTATTGGTAAATTTTATCTCTTTTGTTCAACAGGATTTCTACAACTTGGTTGATGTATACCTGGATGCGGTCTTCTTTCCAAAATGTGTAAATGACCTCCAGACATTTCAGCAGGAGGGTTGGCACTATGAGTTGAATGATACTGCTGAAGATATTTCTCTCAAAGGTAGTTTGACTGTTATGCGTCTTATCAGTTGATGACAGTAAAAATGTCTTTACCGTTATTAAAATTTCCATCATTTTGTTAGGTGTTGTATTCAATGAAATGAAAGGTGTTTACTCACAACCTGACAACATTTTGGGTCGAATTTCTCAACAGGTGCGTAAATGTTTTCTTCAATATTATTTTGGTTTCTTGATGCCATTGATTTGGTTTAGAGTTTTTATTGTGAAACTAGGTTGCAGGAAAATCATAGATACTTGGTCTTTAATCTTTTTCCTTTAGAGAGGTTCTAAACCTGTCATTTTTTTTGCTTCAACCGGCTAAATGTGTCTTTCATTTTCTAAGGAAGTTCTTTTGCAGTGCCTTACTTACCCTATGCATGTCCTAAGAAATTCCTTTAACCTAGCTTAATTCTCTATGTTAGTTGCCCTTCATATTCAATTTCTGTTCTCTTGGGAGATTTGTAGGTATGATCTTTTGAAAGCTTGGCATTGTCATGTTGCTTATTCTTTGAGTTGTTATTCTTAGCCTCTTTATTACTGAAATACATTGTGGTCAGAAAACCTTATCGTCTCCCATTTGTTGGCAAAGAATTTGATTAGTTTTGAAGGTTCAACCCTTTCAGCATGGATTCAACCTGATTACTTTGAGAGATATAACTTTTTCACAGTCCAATGATATAGGGAAGAGAACTTCTGGAAACACTGTGTAGAAAGTTTTTGATCACTTTATTTGCTTATGGACGACTTGGAAATTTTCTCGTTGAAGCATTTCATGGAATCAACATTTAATTCTGATTTTGTATTGGAGATGTTAAATTCTTTGTTTCTTGGTTTTATCTTCAAATTTGTACACAGTTGTTTAATTTTTCTGAGCGACATTGGTTATAAGCTATAATGACACTGGCCATACAGGTCACCACAAAATGCATCTCATATGTTTATTAGAGAGTTGCATAGTTTTTAACCTAAATTGAGAAGGCAATAAGTAATGATTTCCCAACAATGGCCAATTTCCTAATGATATAATAATGTTCATTTTCTTTGTCCACCATGTTGTGTTTCAATGTACGGGCATTCTTTCCAGCTGTGATATCCATTTCCATGACATCTCTTTATCATTTCACAGGAAATAATATCATGTTCCTTCCTGGTCTCATATTATTAAAACAAGCATTCTTGTTCATTGATTCCCTGTATAAACGATATCTTTGCTCTCCCTTATTTTTTCTATTTATTGGCCTGAAAAACTCATGTACCAGATGAGAAATGCATTGTGGTGCGCTTGATGAAAGCAATGAAATACTTACTGCAATTTGTCCTAACATTCTTCTTTTTGAGTATTGTTAAATTAAATGTCATTTGTTTTATCAATCACCATCCATATTTTGGGTCAACGGGTTGATAACTATGGGGAAGTTGCATATCCTTGTTCTTGTCATTGTTACAATCTCCTTAGAAGTATTTAGTTGCTAAACCTCAATACAAATGTATGTTTCTTGCTTTGTGTATTTTTAACTGCTCACATTTTACTGTTGTTGTAAATTTTACTTGTAACTGCGTAACATTTTTTGTTATTATCAAAGCCCTGATCAACATAGAAAGCTAGAAAGAAAGAAAGCAATTATATTGATGTCCACACATGACCTAATTAGGTCAATGGTGCTTCAAAGTACAAGCAATTAAAATAGTACAAGCAATTACAATAGAGAAGAACTCGGGTAAGAAGACCCTAGGCTATGAACGTAACAAAAACATGGAGAAAGCAAAGAAACAAAGCAAGAGAGGGTAAACCAAAATTGGTTAAAACCCTCGAACCACAACATCTAAGCACAATTAACCAAGTGAGGGAAGGACCCTTTAATGATGCAATGAAGCATGGAGACAAGGAAGATCAAAACATGTGACTAGGAATGAAAAACAACGTTGTCACAGTCTACAGCAAGGCTTTGGCCAAAAGGACTAATGGCAGTATTGTTTAATGTTATCCATTGTCTTTGATCTTTACTTAGTTCATCAATGATAAGTTTTATCCTTTGCTTTGCGCCATCTACACATGAGATTTTTTTTTTTGTTTAGCTGGATAGCCACAACAAAAATATTTGAATTTTTGCCATCTAAAACATTCCACTCGGTCTTCCTTGAAGAACTTGTCTTGCAATTGGACAATTATAATTTTAACTCTGGAAATTTTTGGAGATGCTTCCTTAATGTTTCCTCATTCTTTATCAAGTTTCTTTGAGCTTTTGTAAGCACACTCTAGTATCTTGGGATCATTGTCTATTTCTTGCTTATAATCACATACATTTGTATCATGATTATAATCATAGTGATAATAATGTCAGATTGATCACTTCATTCTTTCAGCTTAATTTATCCACTACCCTGCTGGCTATGACTCTCACTAATGCCAATGGTGATAAGTCTGTGAAATGCTGTCTCTATCTATGAGTGACCACCAGGGCACCTCATACCTCTTTTTTCTCGCACCCAATGTAGAGGATCAGCTGCTCTTATCATTCACAGTACAGACTACACAGGCATAAATGCGTTAGCAATTCATTTTACATCTGGAGGTTTCTTGGTGGTGGGATTGAGGTACTGGGAGTACCCTGCTTTGTCCCAGGATTGTTTAGGCAGGCCTTGTTATGTATCTAGGCATATGTTAATATGTTGTACATGGGGTCATGGAGTTGGCAAATTATGGCGCTAATAACCACGGTAGTCATATTGGCTCAAATGGACAACTTATATGTACTTAGGTAGATCTTATTAAGATGTACATGGGGTTATGGGATAGCCGACTACTGGTGTGCATTACACATGGTAATCATATTAGGTCAAATGGGTAACTTGTAGAATAAGTAATAATTGCCAACTGTGTGCCAAATGTGTCAAATGTGGGTTAAAGGTTTACCCTAAACCTAGGGTTATTAGATGAGAGGCTATATAGAGGCTCATATCATTGTAGAGTACCATATCATTGTAGAGTATCATGTCAAGAGATTGTATTTGGTTTGGGCCCATAGCGGGAAATACTTTGTAATGATTCCTTCCATAAGGAGTATCATATAGTGTAGCCCTACCTCAAGTGTATTCTTCTAAAGAGTATATTGAATATTTGGGTACACTTGTATCCACCATATCTCTCGTATTGTGTGATCTTAGATATTTTCCATTATTGAATATTTGGATCTTAATAAGTTCTATTAGCCTAGGTCATTCTCTTGATGGCATCATCAAACACTGTATTGGCTGTTTTGTTGGGATTGACGAGGACATTGTCCCTTCTCTTGTTCCTGAATATAATGCAGATTAGAGCCTTGTTTTCCATTGACTCCCTGATCTTATATGTATGAACAATTCTCTTTTAATATGGGCCTTCTCTTCGTATGATTTTTTTGCATTTTTTTGATTTGGTAAATTCCCCATTTTTTGTGATAACCTTCAGTTTAGTTTCCTCTACCTAGGGGTATCTCTTCTATCAAATTGAATTGGGACTTTCACCCTACCTTTTTTGTGGGGGGTGCCGCACCTAGTAAGTTGGATGTGGTTTTTTTCCCAACAATTTATCGTGTCTTTTGGGGTTTGAACTTGGGTCTTTGTTATGAACCCCTTATGCTTTTAGCACTTGAGTTCATCCCTTTTGACAGTGTTCTTTTGAATTACATGGCTTTGTATATACTGGTTTGTTTAGGGTTTTCCTGTTTCAATTTTCCCACCTCTTATTAGGTTCTATTGCTTCCTAAGTTTAGGTCTAGGCTTAGTTTTAGCTTTTCTTACTTTTGTTTGCTTTGTCTTTTTAGCATTACTGATTTACTATTGTAAATTGCTATACTTTTGAGTGCCATTGACCTACTTTGTTCATTTGTGGACATTTACCATAATTTTTACTATCAAGAAATTCATGCCGCCATTATTCTTTGTCTGGAGCATATGCATCATATCTCTTCCTTTTCTCTCTGCTTTGGAGTCAATTGCTTGTTACTTGCATGTCTCGTTGGAGGGTTGCAAGTGATGTAGTTTGGCCAATTTCCTCTTCATCATTATGCAGTGAGGCAACTAACATTTTTATTTGTCTTTCTTTCTCTTTAGCTTCATTATTTGATCATGCACTCCCTTGTACAAAGTCCGACGTACTTTTTTCTTTTCATATTTAGGATGAATTTCCTTAATTTATCACTTCTTGAAACTATTGGAAACTTAGAATGCCAATTTTCATCATTTGTGTTTTCATGCTTTGAATATTATTACAAATATTCTCTCTTTTACTTACCATTTCACTGCAATCAACTAACGAGATTCATTTTCAAATTCCTTACTACACTGGTATCCATTATTTAAAATGGCTCAGGAAATGGAAATATTATTGAGAAATGTGGCAGAATATTTACTTTGTATACATCATTAGCTATGCAGTGTTTGAATGTTTTGTATATTTGGCAGTTACTTTTGAGTCCTCATTTGTTGCTGTGACAAGTTGGTGATTTTAGGTTATTTACAGACTTCATCTTAGATATTTTAGATATATGTATCATCTTTCCTTTCCAAACCGAAGCCTTATTTCTCTACTCTTTTGATAGACTTTTAAAAGCACATATGCGCAACATCTTGCTCTTTATCCTCAAGGCAACTTTCTTCATCATAGGAATGAGAAATTTGCCCTTTAGCTGCCTTTTGGACTCGGAACAATCATTAGATTCATCCATGACATCCACAATCATTGGGTGTCGTCTTCGGCTTGAGGAAGAATCAGTTTTTGATGCAACTGATTTCCATTAGCTCTATCAAAAATTTTAATCACCTTGGTTTGAGTACCATAGAGCAAAAAGTCAAGCAAACATGTTATGCTTCATATTTCCTATTCCCTGATTGAAGATGTGCAATCAATCTAAAATAAATGTAAAAGATCCTTTATTAATTCCTTGTGCTTTCACTTCGCAAATAAGTTGTAAATCAGCATTTGTATAGTCAAAAGATATTTCTAATCATCTCTATCATAGCAATCATTGCGTATGCTTGTTATTCACAATGCAAAATCCTGGTCACATACTCATTGCTTTTCTGTCATTTTTGCATCCAGATTCTATTTTATGAGAATCAATACGTTTCTAATTTGATATTCAAATTTTATTGCATTTTATCATATTTTCACAGTGGATATTGTTTACATTTTCTCTCTTCCTGCCCCTGGGATTTAGATAAGGCTCTCATGTTTTGGCTCTGTCTTAGGTTTCTGGCTTGTAACCCAGTTATTAGGTGACACGGATCTGCTTCATCTCGGCATCGAGAGCCTTCTAGTCCTACTTTATGAATAAATCAGCCCCTTAACTACCCAGTTAATAATGTGGTTTGCATTTATGACTGTACTTTCAATGTGCGTTGACATTGTGCATAGATAGGGACTATCTGGCTTAGAATCATATTCTAGTGATAGGATTACCCTCCATTGAAATGTGTTAGAATGTTCCTTTTAGTAATGCTGGGTTAAGAGTAGGACAACTTGCTGTAATTTGTGCCAAATTTGTAATTGTTACAAAAAGATGATGTCATGTTTATATAAGGGGACAATTAAAATGAAATGTAGATTTGAGTCCTAATGGCTCCCGGAAGCCCTATTAAGTGATATTCCTCTATGACTGATTTCTGAGATGTAAGATTACTGGTGCAATTAATTCTTTTAAATCCATATTTAATGTGTCATTTATGTTACACTTGTTCAAGGGGAGGTTAATTGGTTATATGCTGTCTAAGCTCATATTTTTGGTACTATGACATGCCCAAGAATTATTTAATGCTGCTATAAGATTTTAGAAACGACTATATACTTTGAGTATATTGTCTGCTTATGCCTGTGCAATAGGTTTTCAAGTGGTATATACGTGACTCTTTCAAAGTATTTTTTTGTATGCCTTTGTTAATGTCAATCTTATGATCTTGCTGATGTGATTTATTCACCAGTGAACATATGGAGTTTATAACAGTTAAGCATGCATACTGATTGACATAATGAGTTGGAGCATAATAGTTCTAGGCTAAGGTGGTGACTGTAAAAGCATTGAGAAAACACGAGTTATCCTAGTAGAAGACATGGTTGTTATCATTAGTTGTAAACATTGAATGTTAATGTCCTACTACAGGTTGTGATAGACCATCTTGCACATTTGCTACATTATTGTTCTACATGGCATGGCACAAATTCGTCTAGTCTAGTAAGAATAGAACCATGGTAATTTCAACCTTAATGTCAGCAACATTATTATTATATTAAAATCCGTGATGGTTGGTATCTCATCCTTTCATCACCTATTAGTTTGTTAATTGGTTAATGCTCTCACTATGCCTTAGATGTCTCAACATCTATGATTGAGTTCATTTTGATTGGAAGGTCTTGTTAGTGTAAATGGTTTTAGCTCCAAGTGTTACACTGTGAAGGGAGGAATCATTTGCAAGGTGTTCTCACACCAAGTTGTGCCAAATACAATATATCCTATTACCACATGGCACCAATGATTGGAGAAATGTTTGCTTGAGATGAATTCCCCTATAGGTATTTTTTCTCACATGATAGTGTTGTATAAATCAATGATTATTGCTCAATTATGTATAATCTCAACTATGGAGAGGATCGATAACCTATTTGAACTCGTTGAGGTAACAAATACTTTTGCTTAGACAAATTCTGAAATTTTGTATGGTTTTGCTTAAAAATTCCTAGCGTTTCATTTTACTCTCCTCATGAATTCCATGGAATTTGCTAATCCCACAAATGCCATGGAGTTATCTCCCCACCCCTTACTCCTATCCCTGCAAACCCTTGTTTGGTACCAGTCCCCCCCCTTATATTATGCAATCTCCTATTCCATATCACTCTTGTTTGTTTATCGTATAAATCCCTCAACCCCTCCTTGGCTCAACTCATCCTTGTTTGTTGTTTTATAGACACAAAATCAAACATCTTCGAATTTTGTGGGTTTTAGGAACATTTTGAGATGATCACGAGGTCTCAAAGAGTTTTGAAGATTCAGAGGTTGAGGACTTCGAAAGAGCAATTTCAAATAGTTTCCAAGGTTTTCCTCTTTGCGGTTCTAGAGATATCAACTTTTGAGGACATATTTTATGCATGGAAATTTGTTACTTGAATACCACTTTGGATTTTGCAAGTAGGGATTACAATGTCAAGATGAAGAGATAATTTTTTTGGAAACATGTGAACAAAACGTCGATTAAAATCTTTTGTTTGTAATTTTTCCAAAAATATTTCTCTTCATCTTTATGGGTTGCGGAAGCTTGAAGTCTTCAATGTCAAGATTGTCGAAACATTTGAGCATCAATACAACATGTTGTGCAGTCGGATTTCAGTATTTGAGAAATTAGGATCCAAACTTAGAGGACTTTTGTCCTTAGGATCCAATGAGTTACCCTAGTGTGGTAACCTTCAAATTATTGCTTTAATTCCCAATGAGTTATTGTGTTGTGGTATCCATCATATATGAGACCATGTGAGGCATCACTGGGATATACATACATGTAGAATGACCTATCTTTTAGTGTTTAGGGTTGCCATTTGTCATCTATATATACTTGGTTTGTATGCCTCATTTCATATTTGTTAATAATTTTCCACCCCAGTCTCCATTTCATCTTTATTTTCCTGTGGGAGATAATTCTCTAGGCTAAGGGAATTTCATCATTGCTAAGTGCTTAAAACTTTATTTAAATATAAATGCTCATGTATTAAATGAGCTAGCTAGGAGAAGAGCTACGAGAACTTAAAATATCTAAAGCTTTTCTTTTATTTAAGTGAGCACATGAGCCCAAGCTTGATAAAAACGTTTTCAAAGAGAATCCATGGGTAGTTGAAAAAGGGAGCCCACAAGTTTTTTAAAATAAATAAAAAAGAGCACAAAGTCAAAGCTTCTATAGCAAAGCAAGTATAGAGTATGGGCATGAGCAATATGGGGAAGATTTTTTGAGCCACTAAACAAGAAAGAATCTGCAACAAGCAAGTATGGGCAAAATCATAACCTTTAAAATTAATTCTCCTCTACTTATGGCAATGGATAGCTGAATATTGATTTCTTTTCTCTTATTCTTCTTCTATATATTGTAATAAGCTCATTTGTGCAAGAGGTTGATTCCTTGGACTTCAATCCAAGTCTCTGCTATTTTGTAGTATCTGGCCTTTGCTGGTTTGTTGTGTAAGTTTACTTTGAGCCTTCATATTGAAATGGAATTTATTCTGTGAATACTTTCTGCAATCGATGAAAGCTTCCATGGCTCTTGCTTGTTTGCCCTCTGGCTCTCGTCTTGCTGCTGCAACTCTATGTCCATATTCAAGTTGCATTCTTTCTTTTATAGCAAATAGTTTTGTGTTTGTAAATATATAGAGTCAGTGCATTTCCTCTTTGGTGCATCACTACCATGTAAGGTCCCTTTTTGGACTGAAACCAAACAAAAGGGGTAAACCGTAAAATCCCAAAAATAACCTCAAACACTTAGCCAAAAACTGAATGAACCAAATTTGAATTTTATTGCAATCTGTCCCAAATCTGGAAATCGCTATTTCCCTTTGGGCGACTAGGGTTTAGTGAGAAATAACAGTGCAAAACACTTCTAAAAATTACGAAATTAATTCTGTAGATCCACAAAAATATGACAAACCCAATGGTGCAATCAGATCTGAAAAAAATGCTTCCTCAATTTTATTTCTGAATATGAAATTCTGTAGAAAATTGGAATATTGAAAAAAAAGGTAACTCCCAAAATATGACGAGTTTTACAACCATAAATAGCTCTAAAAAGAGCTAAAAATACAAGCTATCAAATGCACCCAAAAGCAGAATTTTCCCACCAAGGGAAGACCTCCAAACTAAAGTTCTAAGCTCTAAACCAGGGCGCCCAAGTTGAAACCCTAGAACATGCAGAAATTTGTTTTCACTTTGGTCTTCAAGCAAACAAACCAACACATTTGCAATTCCTGAAATGAGATTGCCTCTTCAAGATCTCCTTGGAACTCCAAGTGCCTTGATCCAAGATTAGTAGCCAAGCTGCAAACCCTGAAAATAGAAATGTTTGACAAAAGATATCCTTCAAAGATCACAACACCTGATTTTATATTTCCTCCAAGGTGGGCAAACCACTCATGGGGACTTCTTGACAAAGATAGACCTCTTTTAACCACTTGGGGCTTCCCCAAGTGTGGCGTTCACTTTTGAGTCCCCTTATGTCAAAAGTCATTAAGGATTATTAATTGAGGGTCAAGTCCTCTTGAAAGTGTCATTCTATTTTATTATCTAATTTACACTTCATAATATAGTAATTAAAATTACTTGAGGATTAATTAAATAATAAATTACAATTGATAATTAAGAACATTGATTTTTAATTTAAAATGATTAAAATGACTCTCTAACAACCTCGTAATTATCACAAAAATTCCTTTTGATTCATCCCTTAGTCCACGGGGAATAAAATAGGCTAAAAGTCTGCAAAAGGTCGATCAAAAGTCAATCCTCTAGAAAAGGGGACCTTATAGTCCTCACTTCCCAAGATTGCTTGCCCTCAAGCAATTGCAATTTTGGATGCTCCAAACTTTCTGCACTCTTCCATGTGGCATCTTCAATAGGCAAATCCTTCCAACGAACCAAGTATTCTGCAATGCTCCTATTCCTCAACTTCTTCTCTCTTATTTCCAAGATGGCTTCGGGAACAAGAACCAATTGACCTTCCTCATCCAAAGGAGGCAACACAATGGAAGGACTGATGTGCTGTCCTATTGCCTTCTTAAGGCATGAAACATGGAAGATATTATGAATTCGACTTTCCTTGGGAAGCTTAAGCTCATATGCAACCTCTTCCACTCTTCTAACAACCTTGTAGGCCAAAATACCATGGTCTCAACTTTTCCGCACCACTCTTCTTGAGGGAAGATTGTCTATAAGGTTGCAACCTTAGAAACACAAGATCTCCCACCTCAAAAGTCCTCTCAATACGCTGCTGGTCTGCACACAATTTCTGCAGATTTTGGGCATGAAGAAGGTTCTCCTTGAGTGCTTTCATGATGTCTTGACTCTGCTGTACGATATCCTTAGCCCTGGGAACTCTACCATCCAAAAAAACCAAATCTATGAATGAAGGATCATTATATCCATACAATGCTTTGAATGGTGTCATGCCAATCGATCTATGGTGAGTAGTATTGTAGCAATGCTTAGCCAAATGCAGCCAACTAATCCATGTGTTTTGTTGTCTCGAAATGTAGTTTCTCAAGTAGCCTTCCATGTATTTGTTCACAATTTATGTTTGCCCATCCATTTGGGGATGGTAACTAGTGCTAGGAGTAAGTTCAGTCCACACCAAATTGAACAATTCTTGTCAAAACAAACTCATGAACCGGCTGTCCCTATCACTCACAATGTTCTTTGGTAACCTATGAAGCTTGAAGACTTCTTTAAAAAATACTTCAGCCACTAATGGCCCATTATACTTGGCTGAAAGTGGATAAAAATGAGCAAATTTTGTGAGTCTATCAATCACAACAAATAAAACATTCTTACCTTGAACCATTGGCAACCCGGTAATGAAATCCATAGAGATGCTCTCCCATTTTTGTGATGGAATAGATAGGGGCTGCAATAGACCAACTGGTAATGAACTTTCCAACTTGTTTTGTTGGCATTTCTCACACTCCCTTATGTACTTGGCTACTTCTTCTTTAAGTCCTTTCCAAAAAAACTTTTCCTGTATTTGTATATATGTCTTATAGAACCCTTGATGACCAGCCAATGGACTGTTATGAGCAGCCCTTAAAATCAGAAATTTTACCTTAGATTCAGGTACCAAAAAGATCCTCTCTTTGTACATAATGAGCCCATTTGAAATTCTGAATTTTTTCTCTACGATATGGCCCTCAAACAAATCACTAGCAAACCGATTTTTTACATATTCTGCTGTAATTAAATCTTTCCAATCAGCTGTGATGTTAGAAAGTGCAAAAATATATGCTTTTTTGGGTAAAATTTCAGTTCTCAAAGAATTTAAGCATGCCACATCACTCAACATACCTCTTAGCACCTTCTCTTTTCCTTCATGCTTGAACTTCAATTCCATTTTCTAAATATTGAGGGTGAATTCCCCCAATGCATGCAACTGTTGTATCCCAAGAACAACATCTAGATCACTTATGTCAATCACATAAAAAACATCACAATCTCATGTTCACCCAACGTGATGAAGAGATTAGGAATTTTGTGAACACATATCATAGAGAGTCCATTTGCAATAGTGACCTTGAAACCCTTGAATTTTTCCATGCCAGGATTCAATTTTTCAATCAACCCTCTATCGATGAAATTATGAGTTGCACCACTATTAATGAGAATAGACATTTCTTTACCTTTCAACATACCTTTCACCTTGAATGGGTGATATCTACAAGCTTTCCGAAAGAGAAGCAAGAGTGCTGCCCACATTTTCTTCTTTTTGCTCCCCTTCAACATTGTCTTCATCATCTTCAAAATCAGAAAATACTTCAATGTGATGTACTTTACCTTTGCCGAAGCAATTGTGATTTGGTGTCCATTGATCCTAACAATGATAGCATAAATTCTTCCTTCTCATTTCATTTCTTGACATGTATTCTTTGTTGTCATTGGCTGTCCCTTTTCCAAGTGTTTCCCTTGGTTGAAATGACCTCTTTTGCTGCCCATTACTTGTTGTCCATGGTAGCTTTTGATCTCCAAATGGCTGTCCACTCATCGCTTTATTTGGCTGGCCCTGATTTTCTGAATTTTGCAGCCCACTTGTGGCTGTCCTTGACTGTACCTTAGGCCCAAAATTACCCCTAAAAGCTGATCCTTCCAAATCAAATGCCTTTGTGATGGCATCTTGAAGGGAAGTGGGGTTAATTGCTCTTACCAAGTCTCTTAAAGGCTCCAACAAACCCTCAACAAAAAGTACAACAAGTTTTCTTTCACTTACATATAAAACCATGACCGCTATGCTTTGAAAATCAGCCACATACCTTTCCACGTTTTTCTCTTGCTTCAATTGGGCCAACTCTCGAAAATGGATCTCGGGATCTCTCCTATCAAATGGTTCCACTAACTTCTTGTTGAATTCTTTCATGGTGCAAATTGAACCATGTCCTTGAGTGTGCAAATCATGGTACCACCATTCATGAGCAATACCCTCCAAATGCAAAGTGGTGAATTTGAGAGCTTCTTCTTCATACATTGGATTTAATGACAAATAGGTCTCTAATTTATTCAACCAAGACTTAAGAAATTTTTTTGTTAGATCCATTAAATGTAGGTAAAGTTACCTTTCCCAACCTTTGTTGGATGTTCCTTCTCGATGTCCCTTGATGTTGCTTCCTCCTAGCATCAAATTGATCCTTGAGTTCACAAAACTCATTGAAAGAAAGCTTGTCTTTTACCTCACCGCTCACAAGATTATATTCGTCAATATTGGTGAGAATTGGGTTCTCCTTAGATGGTTGTTCCACCTCCTCAATGGGCTCCTTTTGCAGAAATTTTGCATGAAACATATGCTTGGGTTTTGGAGAAACCCTCTCATTGGAAACCCTTTTATTTGCAATTTTTTTATTTGTAGCTCTCTCATTTTCTGTGCTTCCCTTTCTTTGAAATGCCACGATTTTCCTCAGGGCTTTGAGAAATTGTCTTATGGTGTTTTTGATCTCTCTTTGACCTTGAGCTAGATCTCTCAATTTCCTCTCCATCTGATTTTGTTCTCCCATGCCTTCATGTGCCATTTTATTTCTTTTCTTGTAGTATAGGATCTCTTTCTTCTTTTGCATCCACAAACCCTTAGGCTGGGGTGATCAAAGCTTTGATACCACTGTAAGGTCCCTTTTTGGGCTGAAACCAAACAAAAGGGGTAAACAATAAAAATCCCAAAAATACCCTCAAACACTTGGCCAAAAACCCAAATCTGAATTTTATTGCAAATTTTGCCTCAAATCTGGAAATTGCTATTCCCCTTTGGCCGACTAGGGTTTAGTGAGAAATAACAATGCAAAACACTTCCAAAAATTATGAAATTAATTCTGTAGATCCACAAAAATATAACAAACCCAATGGTGCATTTAGATCTGAAAAAAATGCTCCCTCAATTTTTATTTTTGAATATTTCTGAACTTGAAATTCTACAGAAAATTGGAATATTTAAAAAAAAGATAACTCCCAAAATATGGCGAGTTTTACAACAATGAATAGATCTAAAAAGAGCTAAAAATACAAGCTATCAAATGCACCCAAAAGCATAATTTTCCCTCCAAGGAAAGACCTCCAAATTGAAGCTTCAAGCTCTCAACTAGGTCGCCCAAGTTGAAACCCTAGGATATGCAGAAATTTGTCTTCATTTTGGTCTTCAAGCAAATGAACCAACAAATCAGCACATATGCAATTTTTGAAATGAGATTGCCTCTTCAAGATCTCCTTGGAACTCCAAGTGCCTTGATCGAAGATTGGTAGCTAAGCTCCAAAACCTGAAAATAGAAATGGTTGACAAAAGATATCCTTCAAAGATTATAAGACCTGATTTGATATTTTCTCCAAGGTGGGCGAACCACTCATGGGGACTTCTTGACAAAGATAGATCTCTTTTAACCACTTGGGTCTTCCCCAAGTGTGGTGTCCACTTTTGGGTCCCTTCCCTTATGTCAAAAGTCATTAAGGATTTTTAATTGAGGGTCAAGTCCTCATGAAAGTGTCATTCTATTCTATTATCTAATTTACTCCTCATAATATAGTAATTAAAATTACTTGAGGATCAATTAAATAATAAATTACAATTAATAATTAAGAACATTGCTTTTTAATTTAAAATGATTAAAATCACTCTCTAGCAACCTCTTAATTATCACAAATATTCCCTTTGATTCATCCCTTAGCCTATGGGGAATAAAATAGGCTAAAGGTCTTTAAAAGGTTGATCAAAAGTCAACCCCCTCGAAAAAGGGACCTTACATACCATTTTTCTTTTATTTTTTTCTCTAGATTAGGAAATAGAACCAGCTAGTTTTGGAGGTTATCTACAAGGAACAATCCCGCATTGAGTAGAGATCTCATCTTATGTTTGAAATGCAGGCTGCGTAGACCAGTCATTTTAAAACATCAGCTACATCCTAGTCAATACATTCATTATATCACAAATTATTCTCTATAGCACATTGCTTTGGGTGCCTATTGGTACCATCAATCTTGGTATTCTTTTGTGTTTCTTGCTTAAGTGGAGTTTGTATTAGGCTTTGAGAGGCTTTGTAGTTACTAGAAGATTGTGATAGTGATCTTACATCTCTTGTTTGAAGGAGTTTTACTTTGGTTTCTTGCTCGATCTTGGATCTAGGGATTGAAGGTTTTATAGGAACGATCACCATTTTCTTCCCCATCTTGTTTGTGGTTTCAGCCAGGTCTGTCCATGCTAGTGATTGGTATGCGTGAATTTCTTCTGGTGTGTATGACAACCCCAACTCTTCTTTTTTCCCAAGTTATTGCTTGATTAGTGTTTTTCATGAACCCCTCATATTTTGTGCATTATGCAGAATTTTCTAGATCTGTTTGTGTGTTATTCTCCTTTGAGGGACAATTCTAATGCATATTTGTTTGATGGATTTCAACGGTTGATCGTGTCAATATCCGCTTTCATAATTTTAGGGTTTCAGGGCTTCTATTGAGAAGTCTGAAACATCTATAGAAAAATTTCGTGGTTTTCTTTCACCAATGTATACTTCATCTCGAGCTTTCTAGACTGTATTTGTTTGCAAAATTTTGACCTTGGACGAAAAAGATATGAACAAAATAAAGTCTTTCTCATGGAAACTGCTAAAATTAGGAAAAATTCTGTTTTTTCCGCTTTTTTTGGGCAATTTTTTCAACAATAACTAAGTAGTTGATCCTGGTACTGGGACAGATATGGATATGGGATTCGGGTTCTTGGATACAATGAATTTTTTGAGGTCTGGATACGTTTTTGATATGGCTGTACAAGAACACACACACACATATATATATATATAATATTAAAAATATAGCCAAATAATATGCAAAGTAAACATTTTTTTTAAATAAACACAAAACATATTGATAATTCAATGCCAAATGTCATGATATTCAATTGAAAATCCACAATGGGTGTTATTTGTGTGAATCAAGTATTAGAGAGTAAAGAATCCTCCAATAATTTAGCAAGTGACAAGTTTCTAGAAGAATGTGGGAAAGAACCACTCTGTATTGAGAGTTTTGACAAGGGACTGGAGGAAATTTCAGAGCATCAAGAGGAAGAGGTTCATTTGGAAAATGAGCTTGCAAACAGTGATGAAAATGAAGAAGGATCTTCAAGCAATTGTGAAGGGGTCTTGGAGGCCCCGAGGAATAAGATTGATAGGTTTGTTAACATATTGGAAGCAGCCTCTACCCAAGAATTATGCACCTATACTAGGGTTGGTACACAAGTAGATATTTTGAGTGTTGAAGGCCATTAACATTAGATCTTCTGAAGAAACTTGGCTCCAAGACAATAGGTATGAATGTATTCCTTTCTGCTGTTATGAATGGCGCTGAACGGAGCATGTGAAGCAAAACTGAAAATAATATTCTTATTTTAATTGTTTTTTTATGTCCATATTTGACTTTTTGTCAAGTGAAATTAAAAAAAAATAAAAAAAAACTTTTTTGGGCCTCAGATCCTGCTCGGATATGTCCCAGGCTACTGTGGGAGGACTGCGGATCCTCCTGGGACGTATCCTGGAGGATCCGCAGTCCTCCCACAGTAGCCTGGGACATATCCGGCAGGATCCATAGTTATCCTGCAGTAACCTGGCCGTATTTGGGCAGGATTGGACCAGGATTAGTATCTGAAACTAATCGTATCAGTATCCAGGGGTCTGGGGTGAAGGATCCAGGAACGTAGAAAAATAACAACAAATTAAGCCTATACACGAAGAAGGGTATCTGAATATGTTAACTGTTTTCAAACTGTTAAGATGTCCTTGAACGGCAAAATATCATGTAATTTTGCAAACTTCAAAAATTTTCGGATTTTTTGTATGTTTTGTGGTGGCTTTGGATCTATCCTCAAAGTATGTCTGCTATATTTCCTTTGGCGGGTCCTTTGAGATGACTATGGTTGTTGACACATTAGTTTGATTGAGATGATTTTCGGCACCTAGAGGGCTATACTACATTTACATTTTGATGAGTCTGTTTTGGAACTTTTGATGTTTATGGGCCTTTTGCTCATCTCTTCATTGTTTGAGACGATTTCAGACTCGAAGAGCTTAAGGAAGTGAAGTGGCTTGGGGATGTTGTGGGCACTCCACAGTCTATGCTTGTGGGTGTTGCATCTATAGATTAGTTGTTGGCAAAAACAAAAATAAACAAAAAGGGATGTTGTGGGCAATCCATACTCTAGGCTCGTGGACATTGCTTCCGTGTATTGGTGCATCTTGCATTGTGGCTTTGCTTCTATGGATGGATATAGATTCTATATATTGGTGCACCTTCATTTATCATGTTGTATATTGCTTCTATGGGTTGGAGTATTTTGCCTTTATAGATGTTTTCAAAATTTGAGTGAGTTCATGTAGACCTAGAGATTGGTGATGTGTCATTGTGGATCTTGCGAAACAAGAATGCCATTTGACATATGAGTGTGTGTGATCGTCATCTTCATCAGGTCGTGTCTCATCTTAAGATGTTCACGTATGATTTATTTCTTGGGGCATGTGGTGCCTTGTCGTGAAGTACATACAACTTTTGTTATGAAGCACACATATGTCTTGCTTTTTGTGGCTATGTTGCCTCATATGAAGCTCATGTATGGTGGTTTCTGGCATGAACTCACAATGGGAACACCATCCTTGTTTATGACCTATTATGGAGCACATATATTGCTCGCTTCTTGCGGCACGAGTTTGTGATGGGAGACCATTCTTGATTATGTCCTGATATGGAGCACATACGTTGTAGTATTTTTTTTATTTATGGCTCCTTTTGGTTGAGTACTCTTCATGGACCATATTGGCTTCAAAATTTGCTTCGAATATTTTTTGGTCCTTGTCTATTTGTGGGTGAGCAAGGATCATGATTAAGGCACTAGTGATTCCTTGTTCTTCACAAATTATATTGATTTCCTCTTTGTTCGTGGAGGTTGTTTCTTGGTTTTAGGTGGTCATCATTCATGGACTATATTGATTTTATCTTTTCCCTTGAAGATTGATCATCATCTCTTACTATGGGCATTCTTTATGGGTCATGATTTCATCTTTGCTTCTTGGAGTGGTGATTGATCCTCGGCTCTTATTTGTTGGCATTCTTTAGGGATCATGTTGATTTCATCTTTGCAATGGTGATTGATTCTTGGCTCTTGGTGGTGGAGAATTCTTCATGGATCTTGATGGTTTTGGCACTTGCTAATCTCATTGGAGCTGCTAATCCACTGGGTCTTTTCGTTTGAGCATTTTTCATGGACTTTTTGCCTTTGGCTTTGGAGATGTGCATCATGACCAAATTGCAAATTTCTTCTTGTAGGTGAGATAGTGGAGGAGTTTGTCTTTACACTGTGATATAGGTGTCTTCTTGTAGGTGAGATATAAGAGGTTGTCTCTCCACTTGGGCTTGAAGATAAGATACATATATTGATGTCCAACAAATGACCACAAAATTAGGTCAAAGGGACAACATATTACAAAAGTGTCAGGTTAAAGCGGGAAACCCTAGAGGTTTCTAAAAATGAAAAGAACAAAGTTGGAAGAAAATAATACAAAACAGGGCAAAGAGCAAGAACACTCAGAGCGAAAGAGAGAAGCAAAAATGAGCAACCCACGAAAACCCCTAAGCATTGGGAAAGTGGGGATGAACAATGAGAAGGAAGAACCAGGAGGGGGTCCATCAAGAGTTGGATCCAACTCTCCTAGCATCCAAGGCCGACGAGAAGAAGCTCCTGATAGAAAGATGACCCAAAGAAGAGGAGGTAAGATGTCTGGTCTGTCCTCCATGCTGTTGCCTAGAGGGAAAAGTCCTTTGCAAAGATCTGGTGAATCTAGCTTGTCTCCCGGTGCCGAACTTGAAATGGTTATGTTGGTGAAATCTTGGGGATCTGTGGATAGTCTCTCTGGATCACACTGATCTAGAATGTGAGGTTGTACTAGTGTCAATCTGGTGCTTAGTGCCTCTCCTCGAAGGTAGCACCATGAAAAAGGAAGCGATCCATTAAGTAGAATCTGGGCTAGTCGGTCTCTGAATAGAATGATCACGAAGCTTAAGAGCTTCTTGTATATATAAAGCTAATTATCTATGGTCCTCATATTTGAAGAAATCAGAAAGAGTCTGTATCCTCCTAAATAGGCAATGAAACCTCCCCCTGATCTCGTAGTATATGGGACAATGGAAGATGAAGTGTTCCTTGGTCTCAATCACCTGAATGCTGCATAATTGACAAACTTTGTCTGCCCGATCTATTTGGGGATCTGTCTCAATCCTAAGCGTATGAGAGGCCACTCTAAACTGTTGTAATGGGATTTAAAGAGTGTGCATCCAGTGGCGGAGTGTAGACTGTGGGCAGATAATAAGCCCATCTTTTAGCTCCAAAAAGTGCTCTACGTAGAATGCCATCTTTGGGCGTAGCCCCCCATGAGGGTTCACCCAAGTAGTATGAATAAACTACTTGTAAATATCTTCCCAAATAATCCGGTTCAGCACCTGTTTGGTGGGTAGAAGATAAGTTGGTGCATCCAAGGAGTACCTAAATGGAGGGAGGTGGTCCATCCTAATCCCCACGGACCCTAAAAGGTCAGAAACGCTTGTATACCAACAACGAACACGGGTTGGGCGAGCCGAGAGGGCAATAGTCTTTGAAGAACAATAAGCTAAGTATGTCACGCCCACTTGCTGAATCCACAAAGCTCCAAATGCGATGTAAGAAAGAAATCAGGTCAAACATAGTCTCCAAGCGGAAGGGCTAGGCTCCAAATTCTACAAGGATAATGTGCTGGGGAATTGTCTGCTTACACTTAATAATACAACAGAGAAGTGTCTGGACCCTCTCGGCAGCAACCCAATCATCCTCAAGCAAAGAAGGCCCCCAAACCACATATCCATAAAGAATAGTAGGTCTGATAAGTGTATCCATGAGGGACATCTTGGATGAGATGTCTTGAAAGTGATGTCGAAAACACCATTGCTCAAGAAGGGCTAAAGAACCATATCCCTTGTTGATCCTAGGTTTAAGGGCCTGCCTCAAGCTGAAACGTGGTCTAGAAAATTGCACTTCCAAATAAGTATAGGAAGTGGTGATCTCAACCTCCTTTCCCATGAAGAAGAAATGGAGGTGGGAAGTCTTCAACCCATTAAAAACCATAACCTTGGTTATCCCTAGGTTAATCGTCAACTGTCAGAGATCACAGGAGAGAACCAAGGCATCCAACTGCCGCTGCAAACCCTCAAGTGATGAAGCTAGGAGGACCACATCATCCGCAAAAAAGAATAGAAATCAGAACCTGGTGAAGAAGACACCCATCACTAGCCTGAATATGCTCATGAAGAAAGGTCTCTAACTCATCAATGTATATGCCAAATAAGGTTGGGGACAAGGGGCAGCCCTGCTTGACTCCAATGGTACTCTTGATAAAATCTGAAATCTCGTGAACAGTACGCAGACCACCAAGGACAGTCTTGTATAGTTGCATAATCGCTGCGAAGAGGGTCTTGGAAATGCCAATATTTCTAAGCCTCTGGAAAAGGGCCTCCCGCAATGCTTTCCTAAAGTCTACAAAGCAACATTAGACTTTGGATGAGCGATGATATGCCTCCTCAATAATGGCCTAGAGAGTGAAGATATGATCAACGGTTTGATGGGTTGGTCTAAACCTTGCTTGTCCCCTAGCCCTGAGATGCCTCTGCTCTAACTCTCTCGAAAGCTGCATGTGGAGCACAGTACCATACAATTTCGAGATTGTGTGTCCAACCATGATCGTCCTGTAGTTGTTAGGATCTGAATAGGGGCTTGATTTGTGTATTCGGTGAATGATGTGATGTGACCAAGAAGGCAGGAAACCCGAATAAACCACGTGGTTGAAAAGATCAACCAAGTAACTTCCAAAAGCTCTAAGACCGTGTTTGAAGAAATCAGCTTGGAAACCTTCCTCATCCGCTGCCTTGCTACTATTCATCACCTTCATTGCCTCCATGATGTTCTTGTACGTGAATAAGTGACAAGAAGAGGGTGGAGAAACAACATGGATTTGAGGTTGACCAAGAATATCATAAAGAGTGGAGGTGTGGGAAATCATGGATGTGGGGTTAAGCTTAGTGGGGAGGGGAGAATGCTAGGGGAAGATGGTACGCCAAAAGAGTTTGGGAGAGTGGATGTAGGAAGCATGTAAGACCTGTTTCTTTTGAGAAATAAAGAGGCATTTCTTACGTCGGAGAAGACAACGGTAGGATGATTTTAAGGCTGGGTATGAGGGATGGGCATGGAGGAAGGTGTATTGAAGCTAGCGGTGAAGAGTCCTGCAATCATCATCATACCACTTATTCATGGGGCAAGATCTTTTAGATTGATGGGAGGTATATGTTGATTTGGTATATCTAGGAAAATATTTGAGGGTAGCTTCCCAAATAATGAAAGAAAGGCAAGTGTACTTGGAATCTTTTGTTTGCCTTGGGCTTGGAAGGAATATTCTTATAATGGAGGGAGTGGAAGGGGGTGACTCTTCACTTGCCCTTTAGGAAGATAACATTAAGGGGGGATGTCAGGTATTTCCATTTTCCTTTTGCCCCTCAATTTGTGTATAAGAGGGGATGTTGGTGCCAGCATTTCAGTTGTACGTAAACCCAACTTATCGTCTCCCTTGGGACAATAACTAATGGAACCTTTGGGGATATTCCCTTGGGTTATTATTTTGCAGTATCTCTATGGGAATTTTGCTTGAGACCCAATGATTTTCCGTTATGTGGTATCCTTGGGATATGAATTTGTATGAAGTATCATTGGGATATGAGGACATGTAAGTTGACCTATATTTGTATTATGAAGGTTTGTCAATTGTTGTACTTGTTTATATACTTGTGGTATATACCTCATTTCTAACTCAAGTCAATATATTCAATTTATGTGATAGATTATTTCCTATAGGAAGCTGCTTTGGTACCTATTGGTACCTTCATATTGTCTTGTGTTCTTCGCTTGAGTGGAGCTTGTTAGTTTGATAATGGAACTTGTCACTAAGCTCTAACACCCTCCTCTCCATGTGTTTCTCAATAGTCACCATGCTACGATCCAGTTTGATGCTTGGTATGCCTTCGATTACGCTGCTTGTCTTTCCCAGCGTGTGGCTAGATACTCTTCTCTTGCTACTAGCAATATCGATTATGAGTTTTTATCTCATGTTGTTTGGGAGGATCTTTTGACTCATTTCCCCACACTATACATCATTCTATTTCTGCGGGTCCTCATGGTTTATGCCCCATGAGTTGTGGTATGATAATGAGTGTACATATATGCATTAGAGGATTCGTTATATCCTAGCTCACAACCATTCACCCACACTCTCCACACATTAAGATTGTCATTGCCTTCTTTGACAAAATGCAAGCTTCTTGCTTTGAGGTGACAATAGCTTCTTGAGACCTTGAATCATCCTCGAAATATATTTTGGCGCGCCTTTCTTTAGAGTAAAACCCATACTTCAAACATTCTTTACAATTATTCTAGATTAACCCATCATCACTTTCACCTCCCTTTCTCCCTCTTGTTGGTAATTATTTGCAAGTGATTTTTAGAGAGCTATTCAAAAGCTTTGTATTAGCAAAGCTACATATTGTGAGGGGCTTGAGGCCAAGTTCCTCAATTATTATGTCAAATTATTTGCCTCTCCTGTTGCAAGGCTACTTGACGAGGTTGTGTAATATTCCAAATCGGAATATTATGCAAGAATTTGGATTCCTTGGAAATCCCTTTTAAAAAAATTATTGATTTTAAACTTGAAATAAAATTTATATAATAAAATGAATTTAATTTAGAATTTTCGAATAATAAAGTATTTAATCCACAAGGGGTTTCGTCCTTGGGCTATTTGATAACAAGGGTTTTCGTCCTTGAGATCAAGTTCACAATTAAGGGGTTACGTCCTCAAAAGCCTTTGTTGATGCTTATACAAGTTGCATGTTTTAATGAAAATGATTGGATGCTTTCTTCCAAAACAAAGGCTGAGTATTTATAGCGTCAAGCCTTCCATTAAAAAGATATGTCTCCTCCCAAAAGTGGTGACTCTCCAAAAATAATGACTTTCCAAAAGTGGTGACTTTCCAATGGCTATTTGTTATTTAATGAAATATACTAATTAATGTTGATTAATACTAATTTGGTGTGGCGACCTTCTGTGAGTGTGGCGCTCCTTTAATGACAGCGATTTCCTTGAGTGTGGCGCTCCTTTAATGCTGATAGTTACTAATTAATTTTGATTTAATGACAGACTTCCCTTAATTCCAACGATCTCCTTATTGGGGATATTATAGACCTCCCTTCTTCAAATTGCTTGTCCTCAAGCAATTATAAGTTGGGATGCTCTAAAATGGGCGCTCCTTCCCATATGGCGTCTTCTATTGGCAAATTCTTCCAACAAACTAGATATTCTTTGATACTTCTATTTCTTAACTTATTTTCACACGTAAGAATAGTCTCTGGTTTGTGAATCAACTTACCTTTTTCATCAGTCAGGGGTAATTCCATGGAAGGAATAATATGTTGTCCAAGTGCTCGTTTCAAGCAAGACACATGGAAGACATTATGTATGCGGCTGTGCCCTGGTAAATCCAATTCGTATGCTACCTCTTCCACTCTTCTTATAATCTGGTATGGCCTGTAAAATCGAGGCATAAGTTTTTCTGCACCACTTTGTTTAAGCAAAGATTGTCTATAATGCTGTAACCTTAAATATACCATATCTCCAACTTCAAAAGTCCTCTATATTCTATGTTGATCCGCATACAACTTTTGCTGATTTTGGGCGTGTTGAAGATTGTCCTTGAGAGTTATTAGGATATCTTGATGTTGTATTAAATCCTTGGCTCCGACGAGCCTACTTCCTAGAATGACCAAATCTACAAAAGTTTTAGCATCATACCCATACAATGCCATGAAAGGTGACATTCCAATAGATATGTGATGAGAAGTATTGTAGCAGAATTCACCCAAATATAACCATTTGATCCAAGCATTTTGTTGCTAGATGACATAATTTCTTACGTACCCCTCAATTCATTTATTTATGGCTTCCGTCTGATCGCCCGTTTGAGGATGATAACTCGTACTTGGGGTTAACTTTGTACCTGCCAATTGTAAAAGCTCTTGCCAAAAAGCACTCATGAACCTAGTATCCCTATTATTGACTATATTCTTTGGTAGTCCATGAAGCCTAAAAACCTCTTTAAAAAATATTTCAGCTATCATAGGATCATCATACTTCTTGGGGAGTGGAAAGAAATGAACATATTTTGTTAATCGGTTCACGACTACATAAAGGTTACTTTGTCCTTAAACCGTGGGCAGTCTCGAAATAAAATTCATAGATATGCTCTCCCATTTTTGAGTAGGGATAGGCAAAGGTTGCAACAATGCGGCGGGAAAGTTATGTTCTATTTTATTTTGTTGGCAAGTGGTGCATTCCCGAATGTATTTAAGGACCTCACTTTTAAGTCATTTCCAAAAAAATTGATCCGTTAATTGTTTGTATGTCTTTACAAAACCAGGATGTCCTGCTAATGGGTCATTATGTATGGCCTTTAGGATTTTATGCTTGATTTTGGAACCTGCCACTAAGAAAATTCTATCTTTGTAGAGAATGAGGTCTTGCACTACTTTATAACGCTCATCTTCATGTTTTCCTTCTAAGATTGCATTGGCCCACTCATCCTTAATGTATTCCGTTGTTGTGAATGTCTTCCAATCGATTGTAATTTCTACCATGGAGCATAAATTTGGTCTTTTTGATAAAGCATCTACCACTACATTATTTTGTCCCTTAACATACTCAATGTCGAAATTAAAGGCTTGGATCTTACTATCCCATTTTTGTTGTCTTTCATTTAAGTTCATTTGCTCTAGAAAATATTTCAAACTATTGTGATCAGTTTTGACCACAAATCTTCCACATACCAAATATTGCCAGAATTTAGCAAGGGCATGCATGATGACCAACATTTTTTAATCATAGATTGAATATCTCTGCTCATGCTTTTTGAGTTTCTGAATTTCAAAAGCAATGGGATGCTTATTTTGCATTAAAACCGCACCACCACCTTCTCGTGATGCATCACATTCCAACACGAAGGGTAATGAGAAGTCTGGAATTGCGAAAACTGGGCATGAACTCATCACTTGTTTAAGGCGTTCAAATGCTGATTGAGCAAGCTTCGTCCAACTAATAGATCCCTTCTTTGTTGAATTGGTTAAAGGTGTTGCTAGTTGCAAAAATCCTTTAATGTACCTATTATAATAGGTGCAAAGACCTATGAACCCTCTCAATTGTGTCATGTTGGTAGGAGGAGGCCAACTTATAATGGCTTTGATATTCTCTTGATCAACATGGACGCCATCCTTATTTATTATATGCCCTAGATATAGGATTTCTGTCATACCAAATTCACATTTTGACATCTTGGCAAAGAGGGACTACTGTTCTAATATGGCAAGTACCATGTCTAAATGTTGTAGATGTTCTTCCCAATTCTTGTTATATATTAGAATATCATCAAAGAAAACCAAGATAAATTACCTTAGATGCTTATTGAAAGTGTGGTTCATGGAAGATTGAAACGTGGCTGGGGCATTCGTAAGTCCGAATGGCATTACTAGAAATTCGAAATGCCCGTAGTGGCATCGGAATGCCGTTTTTTGAACATCTTCTTCCCTCATTCGTATTTGATGGTACCTTGACCTCAAATCAATTTTTGAGAAGGTGGCTCCATGTAGTTCATCGATCCTGGGTATCGGATATTTATTCTTGATAGTCTTTTTATTTAACTTTCGATAATCAATGCACATTCTCAATGTCCTATCCTTCTTTTTCACCAGCACGAGGGAAGAACTAAATGGACTAGCCCTTGGCCTAATATACCCCATCTCTAAGAGTTATTTAATGACCTTTTCGATCTCATCCTTATAAATCTTTGGATGTTGGTATGGTGTAGTTATTATTGATTTCGTTCCAGGTTCGAACTCAATGATATGTTGGAAGCCTCTTGTTGGGGGTAGTCCGGGTGGTAGGTTCTCAAATACCTTGGCATGCCTTTCGATGATAGGCTGAATATCATCATGATGTGTTTCGTGTTCTTCTTGTGCAGAGTTGATAAAAGATTGTACCGTCCATGCTACATGCCCCTTATTAAATGTTCTTTCCATTGTTTTTGCCATTACTATTTGAGGGCTACCATTGGGCATGCCTTTCAAAACTATTTCCCTTCCATTTGATTGGAACTTAATTTCCATTGTTTGATAGTTTTTGGTAAACTCACCCAACGAATGCAACCACTGAACTCTTAAGACCAAATCTGTTGAACCATTATTAATGACATAGAAGTCATCGTTTATTCCATATCCTCCCAAAGTCGGATATAATTGTGGAATTCTCTTTGTACATGGAAGAGTAAATCCATCAGCAACCGTTACCGAAAATCCCTTGAATTCTTTCGTTTTCAGACCAATTTTCTTAGCCAATTTTTCATCAATAAAATTATGGGTAGCCCCACTATCGACTAAGACTATAATTCTTTGTCCTCGCAATGTTCCTCTTACTCAGAATGGATGATATCGAGGTGCTCCTGAGAGAGTGGCAAATGTTCCTTCCGTGGTTTCTTTTGCCATTATTTGTAATTGGTTTTCATTGTTTAATTTTATCTCTTCTTCTGTATCACTTTCCGGGCCAACCTCGATGTAGTGAACTTGCCCATTGCCCAAACAACGGTGGCCTAGAGTCCATGGGTCTTTACAAGTAAAACATAACTTTTTTTCCTTAATTTGTTATGATTTTCCAATTCCTTATTTCGCTTTGGTGTCTCACAAGGTTGAGGTCCGCTTGTTTGTATTGGTCTCCTTTGCTCATAGGATTGATTTCTTGGAGGACCACTTCCCATTCCCCTAGGCTGGATGGGTGGCATATTTCTACCTTTTAAGGTTGAAGCTTTCAAATCTAAGGCCTTCGTAATTGCTTCTTGAAGTGTTGATGGAGTAAAAGCTTTGAGCAAGCCTTTTAGAGGTTCTATTAATCCTTCTGTGAATAATATTACGAGTCTTTTTTCAGACATGTTAGAAACCATTACTACTAGTCTTTGAAATTCTGCCTCTTATTCATTCACACTATTGTTTTGTTTTAATAGTGCTAATTCCCTAAAATGGACCTCGAGATCTGCCCTATCAAACCTTTTGATCAATCATTTGGCAAAATCATTATATGAATTGATATGGCTGTCCTTGGGTGACCCATCCATGGAACCGCCATTCATAGGCTATACCTTCCGGATGGAGAGACAAATTTTATGGCTTCTTCTTCCATCATTGGACGTAACGAAAGATACGTGTCCAGCTTTTATATCCAAGCCCTAGTCGTACATTTATTTGTACCATCAAAAGGTGATAGTGACATTTTGCCTAATGCATGTTGCATATCCCTTTGTCTATTTTGGAGTTTATATTCTGTCCGAGTTGCACCTCCATTTTTTCTCATTGCCATATAAGTTTGTAGGGCAATTCCCCTTTGGATTCCCTTCGAAAGTGATTGATATGCTTCAAATCAAGTTATAAGATCATCATTAAATGATTTTGGAATTTCTTCGTCGGGTTCTCTCAGAATAAATGTTGGTTGGCAATGCCGATATGATGATGTGGTGTCTGCTTTACATTTGAGCTCAGAGATGGACAAACTAGTTTTTGCTTTTTGTGTATTGCAATTCATCATCATTTTCATGGTATGGGCCAATTGTGCCACTGTATTTGCCAATTGTTCTTGGCCTTGGATAAGTTTATCTACCCTCTCAATATTTCTATCATCTTCTATGTCTCCTATTTTATTTCTCCTTTCGTAATGCAAAATCTTCTTATTGTTATCTTGCATATGATTTTTATTCCACAGGCTAGTAGGATGGAAAGCTCTGATACCACTGTAATATTCCAAATCGGAATATCATGCAAGAATTTGGATTCCTTGGAAATCCTTTTTAAAAGATTATTGATTTTAAACTTGAAATAAAAATTTATATAATAAAATGAATTTAATTCAGAATTTTCAAATAATAAAGTATTTAATCCACAAGGGATTTCGTCCTTTGGGCTATTTGATAACAAGGGTTTTCGTCCTTGAGATCAAGTTGGAGGGGTTACGTCCTTAAGAGCCTTTGTTGATGCTTATACAAGTTGCATGTTTTAATGAATATGATTGGATGCTTTCTTCCAAAACAAAGGATGAGTATTTATAGCATCAAGCCTTCCATTAAAAAGATGTCTCCTCCCAAAAGTGGCGACTCTCCAAAAGTGGCAACTTTCCAATGGCTGTTTATTAATTAATGAAATATACTAATTAATACTAATTTGGTGTGGCGACCTTCCTTGAGTGTGATGCTCCTTTAATGCTGATAGTTACTAATTAATGCTGATTTAATGACAGACTTACCTTAATTCTAGCGATCTCCTCATTTAATGCCAGTGATCTCGTTATTGGGGATATTACAGGGTGTTTGCTTGGGGCGCCCCCAATTGGCTATAAAATTTTGTTCACCCCATTCACCAATAGCAAAGCTACATGTCGTGAGGGGCGTTAGGTTGAGTTCCTCAATTGATGTGTCCAATTACTTGCCTTCCGTGGAGCATAGATCTTTAATGAGGTTGTTTGTTTTTGGGCTTTCTCCTCTTTGCCGTAATATTTAGTTCACACCGTTCACAAATTAGGGGATAGGTCAAACCCAAATAGCTATAGGATTGTTATGGTTGAGTATAGTTTCTCTTAACTTTAAGCAAATGTTAACCTTGAATTGTTTTGAGTATTTAGAGTGGTAATCATAGAGTGAGGAGGTGTGTAGGTTTTAGGAGAGACTTCCAGACCATTGACCACTTTTAACCCTTCAAGCTATTATCAAGGAGGTCTGTCAATGATCTTCCAAATTCTTCTGCTGTTTTGTTGACTTTAAGAAGGCCTTTGACTTTGCTTTTAAACATTTAATTTTCTAGAAGCAAAATGTTATTGGTATCTCAAATACTCGTTACTTCCGTTATGAGAATCTATGAGATGATTGTTGGCCACTTCTGGACTCCCCATGGTCCTTCTGACTTTCTTAAGAGTACCATCAAAGTCAAATAGCGGTGCAGTCTCTCATCAACTCTTTTTTTGATCTAGATTATTGAGCTAGAAAATTTCTTCGATAGCTAAAGTACATTTTGCTGTCCATGATGGCTCCCCCCCTCCCTCTCTCTCTCCCCATTGATGGTTTGTAGAGACAACTTGATGCCCTTGCTCGTTTTTGTGAGCTTTTCTAGCTTGTGGTTAACCTTCAACACCTAAAAGTATGCTCTGTCTAGGTTTCATTTTTTCTATAAAGGAGATGGTGTGGGGATTACAACTCATACATACTTGGGAGTTCAATTTACTAGATTATCCTTTAGTCTAAATGTTGGTGGAAAACATGGTAGTGAGTGCCAAAGTATGGGCACCAAAGTACAAAGGTAGTTCAGCATTGGCAAAGGAAGCAACAAAGAATAAGCGCTGAAGGAGGGATATGAGGCAAACAAGGGAGCCATACGAGAGTAACTGCCAAAGGAAGAGTGTTGATCGGTGCTTGAGAACAGACGGACCATGACTGGGAGTTGATTGTTGACCATGCTGGACTCATGAGAAGTTTCTATTTGGGAGTTGCATGGAAGAACTGATCTAACATGAGTATCACTAGAAATCAAAAGTGCACGTGTTATGTGTCATTAGGAGAATGCATGCTAGTTGGATAGAAATGCTATCTATCTATCTATCTATATATGTGAAAGAAAGAGAGGCTCATAGTTGTAGTTAGATTTTGAGGGTATAAGGTTTATTCATGTTGGTTTAGATAGGATTTGGAGTAGCTTGTAGAGCAAGTTTGTAGTTCAGCATGGGCAAGGAAGGCACCATTTTTGTATGTTGTTGCAGATTTATTTTAATATGGAGATCTTGTTTGTTGTTTTGTGGCATATTCCTGTTGTTGCTTTGTGTTGTGTTATTTTTATGCTTCGGTTAGGATAGTTTTCTGTAGTTTTGTATTTAACCTCCATTACTGGGTTGGTTGGGGTTTTAATTGGTAATATCTTCTTTTAATTTTATGTTGAAAATTTTTAGGAGTAAATCTGTAGGAGAATGGGATGTTTGTGTCCATTGTGTGATGGTTTTGGTGTTAATATAAAAGATGTCCAACGCTAAGGTCAGCCTTTGAGTTGTGTCTGTGTAAGGGATATGCCTCACTTTATTTCTTTTGTTAGTGCTCAAGTAAGCGCTAATTCAGCTAATTTGATAACTGTTCTTGTCACGTGGCTGCACCTTTTTAGGTTGTGAAAGGGCTAATGATGAATGCTTCTTGACACACAATTGCAAAATTTGTTACTATTTATCAAAACACAATCTTCGAATGCTCAGAATTTTTAAAATCAAGTGGAGAGGGTGAAGATGCAATTTTCAATAAAGATTTTAGGGTCAGAGGATCTGTCCTGAAAAATTCCTTTTTTTGAAAACTGACAATCAACATTTGAATTTTCAAAGTCTGAACAAAAGCACACTTTACCTGCCAAACAGCACCAATTTTGAGTCAGAATCAGCCGTTTATCAAGAGGATATCTTCCAGGATTGTTGACCAGCTCTCAAAGTCTAAATGTCATGGTTCATGACTAAGCCTTCTATATAAAGAATATATTAAGTAATAGTTCTTAGCTTATAATTTTTTTGTAATTTGCAAGAAGTAGGGAGATGTGTGTCAACTTTACTTAGTTCTAAATTTATCTCAATATTTTTGTGTCAATTTGAACCTGTATAATTTGAGAATGATCAAGGTTAATGTGGTTTCCAGAAATTGATAGCAAGCATAAATTTCCAATTACATGCTTGAAGTGGATAAATCAAGCTTTTTTTCTTCAGTCTTTCCAATGAATCCCACGTCTGTTAGAATTTGAAGAGGATTGAAATGGTTCGTTGTTTGTTGGAAATGTTAATTATTTAATTGGTTTTGTTGCAGGCCTTGTTCCCTGATAACACCTACGGTGTTGACAGTGGAGGGGATCCACAAGTCATTCCGAAACTTACATTCCCGGAATTTCAGGTTTGCACCCTTCAGTGAGAAGAGAAACAAACATATCAAATTATAACCAAAAGAGGGAAAATTGATCGATGTGTTTGTTGTGCTCATCCTTTTTTGAGATTGTTTTGTATAATTTCATGGTATTATTTATCTGTATCTGTATCTTATTTTGCTGCTATAGGTTTGAGTCCTATAAAGCTTCCAGAAGTCTTGATTTTATTGACAACATTTTTACACTTGTATCGAAAACAATGCCACCATGCAAAACTGCTATCATGATGTGTCTGGAGATAGTGTGTAAATTTCAAGAGATGGTTCTTTCACTGCGCTTTATATTAGAACGTACCATTTAATCTTAACTTTTGACATGTTGATGAATTTTTATACTATTAGCTATCCTATGAAGATACAAAAATCTTGATCCTATTGGATTGCGGCCAACACAAGTGGCATTAGCAGCGATCTGATTATAATATTTTATACCATCACTGGAGCCATGCCATCTAGAGTAGTGTTTTTTTAATGATGCCTGATTTTTTCCTTTCCAGTTTCATGATTCACTACCTGCATGACGTGATGACAAATTTCAGAGCATACCTTCCATAGCATCAGAATGCATCTGATTTCTTACAAAAGTTATTATTCATTAAATATGAGAGATGTAACTAATTGGTTGAAGTGATAGAGCTCCTTATAATTTTTTTATTGTTTTCCCCATTCATTGAATAAACGGTTCATTTTTTAAGATAAAAGGTTGCTCAGCCATTCTCATGATATGGCCATTAATGTAAACTTTGAAAACTTACAATTTAATTATATATTTGCCTAACTTTTAACTGCTTATTCTCTTGAATGTTACCTCATGGGCTCAGCTTATATCATTCAGTAAATCACTCACAAAGGGCACTTGTCTACAAATTGGCTGATGCCATTAGTTCACAATTTCTATTGGATTTTATCTGTTTCATCTATTTTTTTGTGCCTAGTTTCAACCCATCTCAGCCCATTGATTTCTGACTTTCTGAACTTGTGGGCAGTGCTTGGCATCTTGTATTTGCTTGGTTTCTTTTGCATATAGACTCTGATTTTTTTTAACCTACATACATCTTCAATTTTTATCTTTAACTTTACTGTTTTTCTTTCCAGGAATGAATTATATTTACCTGTCAATGATAAAATTATTATCCCTCTCTCTAAAAATGTTCACGATGCAATGAGATACTTATTTCACAACTCAAGTGCTCTGCATCTTAATTCAAGTGTTGGACTTGTTTTCAGTACGTTTTTGAGTATATTGATTGTTATTCATTATCTGACAAAGTTACGACCTTTAAAGAATGCAATGCCTTAAAGATTAGTTGATTCTACCTTTCCTCACATAATGCTAGACATATTGAAGAGATCACAATCCCAAGTTGACTGGATAAGAATCAACATGGGGAATATTTTCAAAATAGTTTTTAGTCTAATGGTGGACATATTTTCAGGAATTCCACTGCAAGTTTTATCATCCTAGCAATGCAAGGATATGGTTTTATGGAGATGATGATCCAGACACACGTCTGCGTATTGTAAGTGGTAGGTAGTAAACTGCAATTTTATACAAAATTTTGTATTTCATTTAGTTTTGTAATCAGGTGGAAGCACCTGTCTTATTAAAGCAGTATAGTATGAATAAATTAATATGGTCTTCGTCTATTAGGAATGCCCATGCAAGCCAATTTTATATCAAGCAAAGTTTAGCCAATTAATGTTTTTTTAGCAACACTTTGCTTGAGAAACGGACAAGAGCAGTAAATTTATATTTAATTAAAATGACTAAATGAGGCTTTGTGCTGCTCATTATTCCAGGGGATATTTTAAAAAACATGCAATTATTTCAAATGTATATGTTTACACTTTCTTTTGTTTTTTGGTTCGGTACAAGGCATAACAACAACACTGAAGGGACCATTGGAGTATGGACTTAGAAGCATTATTGTATACACAATATTATTATTAATTTTATTTTTATTGATAAAAAGAGGGTTTCTATTGGGGCCCTCACCGGAATTGAAAAGAAAAAAGAACATAACAAAGCACGTGACAATGCAAATGAGAGAAAAAGATAACTGGACATGGCAGCAAAACACAAAACAGCCCATAAACAGGCCATCCCAAAACCCAAACGAAGAAATCAACCCAAACTGCTCGATCGGAGAGACATTCGGCAGGTAGAGTACATTTTCCCATTCTTCTTTCTTTTCTTGACCTCGGTCCAACCTAGATCAGAGGGCCTTACTGCAAGTTCCTCCAAAGGGGTCAGCAATGGTGTCATGAAACTCGAGGGATCAAAATATTTTTCAACAGTTGGCAGCTTGAAGGAAGACTCCACAACATGCATCTAAAGCTAAAGGGAGGGGCCTAAAGACCCCTCACCCATGGTAGCCCTAGCCACAAGCACCTCAGCACCAACATTAACGACCGGAAACACCTTAGGGCCTTTTGCATCTTCAACCACGTGATGATGAGAGGGGGAAATTTGAGCCCCAATTACCAGGGGAGTCTCAGGGTCAAGAGCAGCTTCCAAAACAGGGGAGGAAGGAACCTCTCTCTCACTAAGAACAGCCTTCCACTTCAGCATCCAAGCCTTTAGAAACCATTTCCACCAAATGGTGGTGAGGCACAACCCTGTGCCCCCATGTGGGCTGAGATTTTCCACTCTTGTTCCATTTAACTCCATAAGATTTATAAAAACCAGAAGACTTCTCTGCCTTCCTTTTTGGGCAGGCGGCACCAAGATTCCCATGAGGAAAACAAGAACGATATCTAAAAGACACATGTTTGTAATCAAGCTTTAGTTAAAACTTAAAGTTATTAATTAACTGTTAGTTAACCTAACTAATGGTTGGTTATCAACCTTCCTAACTGTTGTAACTTCTTTTGTGCCAAATAAGAGGATAGACACACAAGTGTCTAAGTGTGGTGTATGCCTTATCCATTTGCGTAGGGAAGCCCTAGTTGGGTACGAATGCAACAGATTGCTCAAAAAAGCCCTAGAAGAAGGGTACGGACATAGAAGAAGAAGAGGTTCGAGGTCCAAGGAAGCCCTAGGCAGTTTATTGGGGTACAAATTGTAAAGAAGAGGCACAAACGAAATCCAGTTGTAATTTCAAGGCATGGAAAAGGGTAGTCACATGTGAGTTACATGAACGTGATCTCCATTTTGAGGAGGTTGAAAACGTTGAAGACTAGGAGGACGTGACTAGAAAGACGTCCTTTTAGAAGTTGCAAAAGAGAAAGAAAGTCATGACAGGAGATGCTAGGGCACGTTTCAGAGGTGACAAACTAGGAAAGGCCATAATAGAAGCATGGTCCATCATGGCAAACCATATCTGTTAGAACAAATTGTGGTCCATCTACATCATCAACGATCACGACACAAATCAGAATGACTTAGATTTACCAGATGTGAAGGAGACATTAAAGGCCCACACACAAAATTGTGAACGTTGTGGCAAAAGAAAACAATGCAGAAGGATTTGCAACACATACTAGAATTGCTTCGACGAAGAAATTTGTGATGAAAAGTGACGTTTTGTGTGCTGTAAGGCACAATTGAAGAAAACAAATGACCATCAGAAGGAAAATCGTGTCAGGTAGAAGCGTCACAATTTGCACAATAGTTGCAAACTAGCTGCAAAGAAAAGATTGAAAATCTTAATGTGTTGCTAGGGCAAGAATTTGTGCACAATTGTATTAGAAAAGTGAGTTTTCATATTTTTTCTTGTTGCATTGGTTTTCGGTTTAGAATTGTACATGTCCCTTTTACATTGATTTCCGGGTTAGGACTATACATTTCCCTATTGCATTGATTTATGTGTCAAAACTGCACATTTTCCTATTGCATTGATTTCTGGGTTAGAGCTACACGTTTCCCTGTTGCATTGATTCCTGGGTTAGAGCTGCACATTTCCTTCTTGCATTGATTTTTGGGTTGGAGGACCAATTTTGTGGTTTAAATGGCCAATATTTAGAATTTAGTTTCGCTGGAAGTGCATAAATTAACTATTTATAATTATAATGTTTGGAGTCATAAGATTTTAACAATTGTAGAATGTTGTGATTCTGATAAAATCGTTCTCGGCATTGAAGTGAGACCTACTACAAATTTTGCTGATTATGACAAGCGTCATAAGGAGGCCATGTCATTGAAGTTGTGTCAGAGGACATGATTCTTGAGGCGCAAAATGCATCTAAGGCAAGTGCGTTTTGGACCAATATGAAAAGTAAATATCAAATACGAAGAAAAGTTGTGTTTTGTACTTGAAGAATTTGTCTAAGGATGAGCCCCTGTCAAAACATCTTCAGATGAAAGATCTCTGAGACCAGCTCACAACAATTAACAAAAAGGTGAACGATGACGACCTTGGTTGCTCTTGTTTTGAATGTGACGCCTCCATATGAATATTTTTAAACTTGATGGCAGGAAGCGAGACCATGACATTTGATTAGGTTAGTTCCTATTTGATGCAGAAGGAACATAGATAGGCACAAGCAAATGAGTCCAGTGTTGGACAAGCAAAGAGTTCATTTTGTTGCAGAGTCGAAGGGGAAGTGGAAATGTATCATTGTTGATTCATCTTCTAAGTACCAGGTGAAGAGATTTTATTGTCATAAGGTTGGGCATCTCAAAAAAGATTGTCAGAAGCAATAATATGCACTTTCCCAACAAATTAGTCAAACGACAATTGTGGTAGCAATTGAAAAATGAGATTTTGGGGAAAAGTATGCCCTTGTGGCTTTATACTCGAATGTTAGTGCTACCAATTTTTGGCTTATTGACTTTGGCGCATCCAGATATTTTACATGTTATAAGGACTGGTATGTCAAATTTATTGCAAGTACAAACTTTTCTAATTTAGTTTCATTAGTTGATGGTCAGTGATATGCAATAGAGGGGATAGGAGATATTTGCATTGTGTTGAATAATGCTAGAAAAATCATAGTAAGGAATGTTAGGTATGTTTCTAGCATGAGTAAAAATCTTGTCGATTAGTCAATTAACAGAAAATCCCAACATTGTTTTACATTTCTCTGAGAAAGTGGTGTTTGGTGTAAAAGAGGATAGAGTAACTTGAAATTTCCCAAGGCATTGGGCAAGGTAGCTTGTATAGGCTTGTTGACCCTACCACAATCAACGTAAATGCATGTGTGGAGGGAGACTCCACCATATAGGATGTGCTGAAGGATGAAATTCCTCATAGGCTTGTTGACCCTGCTCCAGTCAACATACGTGGACTAGTTGTGGAGGGAATATCAACTATAAAGGATGTGCAGGAGGATGCAATTCCTCAATCTTAGTCAAATGCATAGATAGTTGTGTGGGAGGATGAAATGCCTCAGTCAAAGGCATGCCTCAGTCAAAGGTACTAGCTTAGAAGACCGAAAATAGGGTTTTTCATTTAGTAGAGCATGGCCATTTTGCTCTTGATTTTGACCTTTGTATGGCACCTAAACCACCAATTAAACAACCCATTGGATGCAAATGAGTGGACAAAATTGGTACTTTGGACAAGTACATGGCTCATCTTGTTGCGAAAGGCTTTTCCCATCATGAGGGAATAAATGAGATGGTTTTTTCTCCTACTACAGAGTTGGTTTTTACTCCTACTGCGAAGATGATTACATTTCAGTTGCTTTTCTCCATACCAACTCATTTTGGTTCCCTAAATGGAGGTTTGGATGAGGAGGTCTACATGGTGTAGCCTGAAAGTTTTCGTATTGGTCATGATCATTTTGTTTGCAGGATGATTAAGTCCCTGTATGGACTTAAGCTGGCTCCACGAGCTTGATATATTTTATTTGATTAACATCTCCATGATTTTGGACTCAAAACTATGGAGATCAGGCTGAAGTTACAACAAATAATGATTCATCACCGGTCAATGAATCACCCATCAGAGAATTGGTGGACATCTTGATACAACTTATGTCCACTTGACCAAATCTTTGTTTTTCTGTTGGCTATCCTTTTCGGTTTTTGTCTACACCCAAGCTCCTATGTTGGACAACTACAAAATGTTAGAGGATTGCAAATTTTATGTTGATATCTAAAGAGTAGTCTATAAATGTAATAACTAAACTCTTTGGTCCCAATTTGTTTGTAAAATTTCAGGACAAACTTGTAATGGTCTCTAGTTTAGTCATTAAGGTAGGGTGTTAAAGTTATTAATTAACTGTTAGTTAACCATTAACTAATGGTTGGTTATCAACCTTCCTAATCACTGTAACTTCTTTTGTGCTTAATAAAAAGATGGACACACAAGTGGTGTGCCATATGCCTTCCATTTCTCTTCAATATTTTAGCATTCATATTTGCTAATAGCATTTGCTTCTAAACCTGGTTCCTTCCCTTGAGCCAAAATCTCCTCAAGAAGGTCATTTGTGGAATTAATTTCAACACATAGATGAACAAAGGTTGTACATTGTTAGAGGGTAGTTTACTTGGAGCAAAAATGGAATTTGCCTAGGGCAATGTCCATACCCTCTATGTTGGGAGAACCATAGAACTGCAAGGGAAGATTCAAAAGCCTTATCCACATTGGAGCAGATTAAATAGAATCTGAAGAAGGGTTGGAAGAAGGGTATCAACGGTTCAAACACAAACTACTACACCCCAAAGTAGGGTTCCGAGTGGAGGATGAGATCCAGATCTTAAAGTTGAATCAAATTCAACAATGAAGAAGGGTTTCCAGCAAGACGAACTCCACTTGTGGAGATTAGAAAGACAAGGCTAGAGGCCATTGACTCTGCAAATCAAGTTGTGTTCCTTGTAAAAAAGCCTCTGGCTCCGTAGCTTCCGACCCTAGCTCAAGAACTGGAATATAATCTAAAAATAAATAAAAGCATCACAATATTTAAAACATTAAAAAATAAAATAAAATCTGGGGACATTCCCTCCAAGTCCTTGAAACGTTCGGGACGTCACCAAAATATAGGGGATGTGTCCCTACGTAACATTCGGATCTACCTTGTGGAACCGAATATTTGTGTACTCATCTTTTCATTATTCAATATCAATATTTTTTATTTATCTCTATGGGTACTTTAATGCTCCCAACCTATATGCATCATGTGATATTAGAGCTTGTTTGCTTGAGACCAAATTTATGTGCCTTAACATAAAATCCTCGATAACAAATATCATTTCATTGTCATAAACATAGGAAATCTAGACCTCTAACTGAAGGAAAAAAGAAGAGAAAGTGCCAAGAAAGGACCTACACACTGAGCAAAAAATCCCCAAAGCTTTAGACATTTCATAGCCACCAGGGCAAGAGTAAGACACGAGAAAAAAAATTGTAGCAAAATATTATGGTATAAGTTGTGGCATCTTAGATTTAGGGTTTTGAAATGTTGCCCTGTACAAACAATTTACAAAATAAAATGCCATAAAATCTGTCTCTAAAATGTTGTTAAAGCATTTAAAGTATAATTACAAATCATTACCATTTGCCCCATGTGAATCAGCCCCAATATTTTTTTGGTTCAATCCAACAATTGCCTTGCAATGGCACCATTATTTTCCATGAAGTTTTTAAATATAAGTTTAGGGTATTAATAGTTGAGCCGGCCTCCACAAGTCATTTAAAAAAGTATTAACTATTTATAGTCCCTCCCAAAAATATATTAATAAGGGTATATAAATATTTATCCTAGGTGAAAAAAAGATAAGTGGTGTAGTGTATGTATATACACCCCAAATTAATGAGTTAAAATATATATTTAAAAGGCAACTGAGCCCTTAAATTATACTAAAAAGGGTATTGACAAATATTATACCCTTAGACTTTGGAAAATTCAAAAGCTCTATTTTTTAAAACTTGGTACTAAAGGGGTCTTTGATATAAGTTGTGCTTTGATTATGAAGGAAAATTACAAGAGCTCATTAAGCCTATATTTGAAAGAAATAAATGGGGAGAGTTATAACTAAAGGCAAAAAAAAAATATGAAAATTGAAGTCAAATGGTTATGAACATAGTTTTAAAACTCTTACTCGGCAATTACTTGGCAGCCAAAATTTTTGACTCATACTTGGGACTTGATAATTACTTGACAATTTTATTGCTACTTTAAAAATGGTATAAATTCATAAAATAAACTAAAATAACATGTAAAACACATTAAAAAAATCAAATGAATGTAGAGAACACATAATTATGTTTTTTATTACTTTTTGACCAAACAAGAGTACAATGCTTAGTTTTAGACAAAACGAAGAGTACAATGCTTAGTTTTAGACAAAAAGAAGAGTACAATGCTCATAGACTAGTCATCAATGCACCATAAAATCATGTCTAACTCCTCTGCCACAACTTGGAAGTGGAGGGTAAAGATTCCTTCTCAGGAACATTATCCGCAAACATATCGTCTAGATTCTCACCAACCCCACCCAATGCCTCTGCTTTTGTTGCCACTGTCGCTTCTTCTGCTGCCCTCTCCGAATTTGCGACTTCTTCCTCAGTAAACATGGGCTGCTACTGCGCATACTTGACTCAACAATCCAACTGTGTATGGATCAATATTATCCAAGTCACTCGCCTCATGACTACTTGGCCCTTCCACTTGTCTCCCACTAAGACGAAAATTATATTGCATAAAGACAAGGTCATTGAGGCATTGTGTTTTCAACATGTTGCGCTTCTGTGTGAATGGTCTTAAACATACTCCAATTTTGTTCACACCCAAAAGCACTACACGACTGAGGCAAAATGTAGATGACTAACCTCTGAAGATTTGGTGTTTTTGCACCATAATCTTCTCACCACAAATCTGCAAATAGGACATTTATAAATTTGTAAGTCAACTAGGCTTGCATTTATTAAAGAAGTAATGAGAGTACAATCAAATGCTCCAATTTGATTGTTTTTCTCTGGTTGATAGGTCTTTCTCTTTTGAATGCATAGAGGTGAAGAAAAGAGCTTTCCCTCTGTATTCTTGTAAACCTGCAGTTCATCGACAATTATGTCTCTAGTTGCTTCATCAGGGATCATCCTCTCTATACGTGTTTAGGTCATCCATGACCTCTTCATCAGCCCTAAATGAATCGGAGAAGAAAAACTTGGGGTTGAAGTAGTAGGTTGTTGCATGTATATGTCAATGGAGTTGCTTGTTCCATCTTTGATCAATTAGGTGTCAAATGGGTTCATTTTTTTTTGGTCCATAGTAATTTGCTACAGCCTCCTTGGCCCACTCCATGGCCTTATACAAATAACCCATTGGATTTTTCTCTCCATCCACCAATTGTAGAGTAGGGTATTTTTTACGGGTTATTTTTTGCCAATTGGCTATTTTTTGACAAATCTATAAAATTTTATATTCTCCAATAAACAAATTTTTGAAAACACATTCTCCAAATTTTCCAATAAAATGTTCATAAAGTTGTTAAATTCGCCAGTATATATATATATTATTAGTAAATTCTATGGTTTTTTTTAATATTTTCCTACCATACATATGTTTCATGGTTTTGAATATAAAAATATTTGCCTATAGGTTTACAATTCTAAAAAAATCTTATTCCTTAAAAAATACCCTACCGTAGAACTCTAGCCAAAGACTTTGACACCTAAAAACAATGATGTACAATTTTAAAATTAAAATTAAGAGAAATTAGAGCCAAAAAAATTATAAAAAAAAATTAAGTCTAAAGTTACCTTGATGATCTTATATGTGGTCTTTGCAAACACATTTTCAAAAATAGTCTTCATGACCCATTCTTCTTTAGCTTTCCTATGAGATGGAGACTCCAACTATCGTGTGCTCACAAACATTTGCTTAAGAGATGTTAGTGAGGTTGCAATGCTCTGCAATGTGATGAAGTATGTAGCGAGTAGTGTGGCTTCCAGTCGCACAAGCTCCTTTCTGTTGGTGTGGTCTCGTATCAAGCTAAGCACCCAAGGATGATTGTAAATGTATTTTGTGATATTTATCGCTTCTTCAACCACATTTTTTACCCATGTCATCTTTTCTATGTCCTTAAGTAAGAGATCAATGCAATGTGCTGAGTAAGGGCTCCAAAAAAGTGAAGGGTGTCTCTCAAGAAGTCTTCTCGTTGCTGCATTTTCAGTCACAACTTGGACGATGTTCTCCATACCCACTTCCATGACCACTTTGTCGAAAATATTATGCAAAGTGTTCGTATTTTTTACTTGGTGGGAGGCATCAATTGACTTCATGAACACCAATTGCCCATTGAAAGCTACTAGAAAGTTTATCGAGGGAAGGTTGTGCCCCAGGGGTATTTCGAGGAACAAAAAAACCTGTCCAAGTGAACCCGAGTTGTCTCCAGTAGATAAGCCCCGTCTTTGAACTACCCTTGGGGCAACAAAAGAGTTAGAGGCTCCTAAATCATCAGAATCAACTCTCGCCACCCCCTATTCATCATGGATGCAAGTGCTTCAACAATCCTTTTTCTTTTTCTTTATAAGTAGCCATCTCTCTTTGAGCCTCAGGGGGTGCTTTGTCGCACAATCACACATCATTACCGGGAATGCGTGCTATGTGGGATTTAAGGTGATTGATTCCTGCATTCATCTTAAACCTACAATAAATTGCATATGACGGAGTTGTTCTTTGGGCCATCACAATGCTTCCATGCAGGGCCATCAGACTTCCTAGGCCTACGGAAACCAAATGTCATTTTTGAAGTTGAAAACTTGAAACCCTATAAAACAAACACATAAAAAATAAATTAAAACCTTAGGTTTTAGCATCTGGAACCCTGAAAGTAGGAAGGAAATGGAAAAATGAAGTTAAAACCCTGGATGTAGCAAACCTTCTTACCTCTCAAATACGCACTTCAAACCGTTTAACGCAGTCAATCTTAGCAGTTAGCAGCCTTAGCAGTGAGCTTCAATGGCCAATTTGAAATGAGCAATCAAGAAAAGAATATTTTATTTTTCTAGCAAGGTGTGTTTTCAAAATTTGTGGGTCTTTCATGTATGCTTTCCTTTGGCAATTGTAGGAAAATGAGGAGCTGTACAGGCCAAAGTGTTTATAACAGCAGATATATTGAAGAATATCATAGGCTACAACAAATATAAAACTCAGTGATAGAAATTATGAAATGTCTGACGTTGAGGGCAACACCACAAACTGGAAGAGAGGGCATAAATGGATTATATTATAGAGAAAGATAAATTTATTACAGCAGTCTCTCGATCTGTAGCTAATAAAGGCACAGTCAAATGCCAAAGGCACTTCTTTGGAAGATCACAATCACCAAAAATCTGAATGATGGAACGCTTTGCAGGGCACAAAATAGAGACTAAAGATGGACTAAATTACGAGCAGCAGCAACCAACATGAACCCGAATGTGAGCAGGGATGGAATGGGATGAATCTTGAGCATCGGACGGGACACGAGTAAAAGAGATTGTGCAAGCGAAAGACTATATTAAAACTCGAGGGCACCCTTGTTATCAAAGCTACAAGCTCCTATCTTAACCAAAATGATGGATGCAGACTGTGATTCTTCATGGTATGAGATAACAATGATAAAATCTCTAGCGGAAAGGTCAGAGTAGAAAATCATGACAGAAAAATAGCAGAATGACAATTTTTTTCACCCTAATCGATATGTTATTCCACTTGCCGGATTAATGCCTGGTCGATACCCATTAACTGCGGTTTTTGGTGCGTAACCACAGTTAGTTACTAGCCAAAAAACTGCGGTTAACGGGTATCAACCCAGTCTGCGGTAAGTTGGATGGTTTTCTGTCTGCTAAAAAAATTCTGATTAAACACAAAATTCCGCTGCATACCTGCGGGTTTTAATATAGAGGTTTTGAATATCATTTAGTGAAAGAAGTTATAAAAGGTGATCTTATGAAACTATAAAAAGATAGCTAAAAATTAAAATACACTTTGCGTATAAGGTGTAATGTTCTTTTGAAAAATAATTAATTAGGTCCATAAAAACGATAAGGGAGCCTAAATAAAGAAAATAGAATATTTTTTATAAAAAGGAGATATGAATGTTTCGTAATCCACTCACTGAAAATATACACAAAAACAGTCTTCAAGGGGTAATTTGGTTGTTGGGGGGTTGTTAAAGTGATATAAAGTTGAGAGATAGAAACTTAAAGCACGTATTAAGGAAATCAAGGGCACTTTGAAGGGTTATTATTCAATGCTAATAGGGAATTCATTCACTAACCTAGGAATAACAGGGGATTCATTTACTAACCTAGGAATAACAGGGGATTCATTTACTAACCTAGGAAATATTTTTTTAAAGGGACTTGGGGGAGACTTCTTGTGTTCCCATTTCAAGCAAATTCGTTCTTGAAATTGAGGGACTTGTCTCCTATGCAAATGGCAATTCAATATGGTCAAAAATATAAAAAAACCTAATAAAAGTTCAAATACAAAATAAATAAATAATATATAAACTTTTTATAATTTAAAAGCATAAACTTAAATATAAATTTGATATATTTTTTAGTCTTACCTAAAACATTATTGAATTGTGTGTATATATAGGGATGTTCATATGTTTATCCACAACCACTGTACATCCGTAGCCATCTATAGGTCCCACACAAAGAAGGAATTACTTAAGCCTATTGAAGTAGGCATGGCAACTAGTTCCTCTTATTGAAGAGGATGCTTAAGGTGCAATAACCCTTTCAAATTATGGTTGTAAGCAGTGAGTGGTACGGGTTGGGAGAGTCCAAGTCGGACGAGTGTTAAGAGATAAAGATCCAATTTTTTGAATGATGGGCAGATTATAGATATGTAGTGTCATTTATTGATCCCATAGAATAGATGTTCTGATATTTAGGCACAACTTAGACTGGTATATAGAGAGATTTGGGAGAGTGGCTGCCATTGATAAGTATAACTTAAATCGAGTTTTTTATGATCTGCTATTAACAAGATGTATAAGGATTAGGCTTCAAAGATTTTAGAGGAGTTTTATTTTGCAGAACTTCGGGCTCTTGCAACAAACCCAACACAACTAAAGACGGAGTAGGTTTAGCACAAAGGAACTTGGTTGGAAGTTTGTAGGACCTATGGCAACAAATCCATTGAACTTCAATGGCTTTCTATTTTCTCTCTTAGACTTCTAGTTTCTATGCGGACGAGAGGAACTGGTCCACTTATAGCTTCATCCTCTCTATCAAGAGAAACTAACTTACATCTAGGAGAGAAAAAGAATTGGTTAGTGTTCATAGTGGCTCACGTCTGAAGCATAGGAAGACTATATAGTACTTCCATTGACTTGCCACACGTTGGGATGTTGATTCTTAGGATGCCACACATGTTGATTAGGAGAATGTAATAGATCTTCAGTGGAGATTCGTTGAGGCGCCCTTGATCGTATCCAGAGGATTTCAAGAGTGATGATAATATTGCCATGTATGATGTTGAGCCTTGAGGCAACTTTTGAGCACTTGTTGATCTCCGTTTGTTTCTTGTAGAACTAATGCTTTACCCAAATACCCTTATTAATTTTGCTTAAACTTGATCTTTAGCTGGAACAATATTTAGATTAGATTACATTGTAGCAATGCTGTACCAATTAAGAATTTTGCCCGAGTTAGTGCTGTCTTTCATTTGTTGGTATACACGGAAATTGGTAGAGTTCTTTTGGAATCAACTGCGTAGTTTTTTTTATTGTCAGAAATTTCAGATCTCACTATTGGGTCCATCTTCAGGGAAGTAAAGGAAGAAGCCACTGCTTGGAGAAGGTGAATGCATCAAAATTCCTTAAATAGGTGACTGCGATACAAGAGAGGGAGGAAAGATTTGAAAAAGAGGGTTGGCTAGGACAAAGAAAAATAAAGGCCAAGGAAATAAAATTAGAAAAAATAAAAATTAAACTAATTAATTAATCATTTAAATTAATCAAATACATTAAATAATATATATTTTTAATTATTTAATCAATAAAATGAGTAATAATAGAACAGTTTAATTAATTTTCATTGATTAATAAATTGTAATCATTTAAATAGACAATTAATTAATTAAAAATAAAATAGATTAATCGGTAGGATTGATTAAGCAAACAAATAGATGATTAATTGATTAAATTAATTAATGAAAATGATAACAAATTCGATTCATTGTTTAATACAATACAATTAATTACAAATGAATAGTCAATTGAAAAATTAATTAACTAGTTAATTAATTGCCCTAGATTAATCATTTGTTAGTAATAAAGCGATTAATTAATTAATTAATTACACGGAAGTTGTTTGTGCTGATAGGCACATCAACATTGGGAGGGCCTAAACTAACCACATATCAGTATCTGAACGATAAAAGAATAATAAACAATAGACAATAGACAATAAACTAAAGAATTGTTTTTAGCAATAGTTAAAATTGTGAAGTCTTCCAAAAAATTAAATCTAATATTTTTTGCAATCAATCACAGCATGTGTCAAAGAAAGGGCTTGAAGGGAACAAAGAGAGGCCTAAAATGCTTCAAAATTTTGTCAAAATATTATCATTGGAGGACCCAAGAAGTGGCCCAAAGTTCCCAAGGACAGCCATCATTATGGATGCGAAAACAGTGAACATATGCTCTAGCAATGCATATCGTATCCAAGTTTGTATCCGTTTGTGCTATAGGATAATGCTTGGCAATAATTGAGAATGTGGCCTTTGTTACAGCCAAGTTTGTATTGATTTGTGCTAGCATAATGCCCAAGAATAATTGAAAATGTTGCTTTTGTTGCAGCCTCAACTTTAGCATTAAAATGCTAGCAAGCCTGCACATATTCAACATGATGTTTTAGTTGATGCACGAAGGTATATTTTGAAAAAATGAAGCCTTATTGAGAAAGAAAACCTGTAAGTATGGATGATTAACCTATTATAACATCTCTGGATGATTTCATATCCTTCAAAAAGTGGATGGAATCTTTCAGGGATGGGTTTATGGAGAAGTGCGCACACCCCCTTCCTCCCTAACAAATGAGAGTCATTTTAACATTGGGTATACTTGCATTAGACTTGGTAGATACATCCTTTAGCTGGACTTGTTTCTTAAAAGCTTTTACATTATAAGATATTAGTTTACGTCAGCATTGACAGATTATGATATGCAAATAAGACCATCATGATATATATATTGTAAAATTTAGAACCCAATGCTCTTGGGAGCCTAAGGCTGTTATGTATGTTGCATAAGATGTCAATAAGAATAAATATACAACTCTACGGAATTGGGCCTACTCAATTATGTGGCTGCAAGAGTTGGGCCATTCAATAATAATGGCAGCTACTATAAATAAATTGTTGGGTTTTATGGTCCAAAATGTTGTTAGTTTATATGAGGCATGCATCCCCTGGTGAGACAACTCCTTATAGTTAATAGCTTATTAATGTTAGATGTTAGCCGGGTTGATAAAAGGGAAGAGTAAATTAGAAGATAAGTGGGTAATTGTATGAGTAGTTGAGTTCAGTGCAAATAACAGGCTTTGTTATATAAACTTGCATTTTGCAAGTAATGAAGTCAACGATGTAATTGTCTTTTAATTAATAAAGTAATGTAGTTTTTCTACCTATGAATGCTCTATCAGTAGTATCCGAGCCACTCCATCCATTAGAGGCCTGTGAGGATGAAGTCTGTGAAAAATATTAAGTGAAGATTAATGCATTAGGAGAGTACGAAGAAGGTTTATTGTTTGCACACAAAATTCATTTTATCTTTTTGCTGTGATAAGTTTGGATGCTGCAATAAGTCTGGATAAAACTTATATTCTTATATTTTGTCCATGAAAAAGAGATTAGATATTCTTGTTCTTCCCTGAGCGTAAGATTTAACAACATTTAATTTTTTGAAACACGTATGAGCTATGAGAATGATTAGGAAGAAAAAAGGCACGGGGTTTAATTTTTTAAAGCATGTATGAGCCATGAGAATGATCAGGAAGACAAAAGAGCTTGGGAAGTTGAAAATATATGCTGAAATGGCATGGGAATAGTGTGTTTTGTGCCCACATTTGACTAATTAAATGATATAAAGATTGCTGTTTTCAATGCTGCAAATATTGTGTACATGCTGAAATAAATGTGCCCAGAAGACAAGAAAAAGCGTGGGAGGAGAAATAAAACACAAATGAAGAAATGAAACATGCAAATATCCTGCCCAAATTGCTGCCAAAAGCGTTTTGTTTCTGTCAAATGTGCAATTTTTTCATTTCTAGCACCGATTTTTTTTGTTGAGGGCATGATTGTTTCTACGTGGGTGCTGCAAATGTGCTGAACAACATTGGAAAAGCGTTGACCAAGGAGCAGGGTGTGTTTTTTGCTGCAAGAACGTTGAAAAAAGAGAAAAAAACATTGTTTTTGCTTGCAAATGATGTTAAAATGATTGGAGAGTTTGCCTGAAGCATTATTACATTTGCAAAAGCATGATTAAAGTTTCCAAGAGCGTGGTTGGGCATGATAAAATGCATTGGAGGAGTGGGATGTGATATACATATGATATATGTGCTTTTCATATGTATCTTTGCTGCTTGTTGCATAAGATGGGTCCCATAATATTGCTATTATTTTAGCTGATTTCATTGTTGGTTGATTGTCGCATATTTTTACTGTCTGGTGAATTTTTATTACTGTATGATATTTTTTTTAATATTGAAGGTTAAACAAAACTTTGTTTTAGTAATAGTAGTTGGAAATTTGGTTCAAATAGAATTGTAGTTGAGTTGGTCAAAGCTTGTTGTGAAGTCATTAAAATCTCAGAGGTCTATGGTTCAACTCTACTTATCTTTCTATTATTTTATTTTGCTTGAAGTGCAAATATGAGCTATATACTTGTTTTTAGCCTTTATATGTCAAATGTTTGCATAAAAGAAGTGGTAGTAGTCAAATACTAAGTCAATGCACACCTAGAGGTCAAGAGGTCCATTCTTACCAAGTGCAAAACCGAATTTTCAAATGCTGTCATTTTTAGTGCATATTGCATGTGATTATAATTTTCATTATTTTGCTTATTTGCATGAAGATAGGTGTGTGACCACTTTTTTTAAAGGTTTTGGCACATTCCAAGTTCATTAGAAGGGTTAGTTTTTGGTTTGGAGTTCCACTTCTAAAGGTTTTAAAAATGTGTATTAAAAATGAAAAAATAAGGCATTCAAATGTATAAAAGGTGCAATTTCGGTAGTACTCGACACCTTGGTATTGCTTTGAATTTTAAAATGGGCAGTTTCTTTGTGAACACCATGAACGTAATGCTGTACTTTCTTATTGTGGATACCATCAGAGAAAAACATATTGCATCTTGTGGTCTACGGGTCCATAGGGGTTGTAAGCACTAGAGTGTTTACAAAGTAGTTAGTTGTTGGGCATCATGTAAGATGTAATATACATAGAGTACAAATTATCATCAAGACATTGATTAATGTGGTTGGGTACTCCCTTGATGATTCTCATACTGGAATGCAAGTACAAATGATCAGAGGGATGGTGAATGCTGCACATTCATCATCATCGTGTCAGGAAATAGCAATAGGCACATGGCACAGGAGGTTAGATTGCAGGGATTGTAGTAGATGTGTCGACACAGGTTGATTATTGCCAGATGTATAGGTGGCGAATTGGCACGTTGTGGCGAGTTTTGTTGGATAGCTTTAGATAGTGCTCCAGATCATCTTTTGCCCTCTTTGGATCAAGGTGGGTTTGTTGGGTTTTAATGTCCAAAATGTTGTTAATTTATATAGGGCATGCATTTCCTAGTGAGACATCCCCTTATAGTTAGTATGTATAGTTTAACTTTATACTTTATTAATGTTAGATGTTAGTCAGGTTAATAAATGGAAACAGTAAATTAGAAGATATGTGGGTAGTTGAGTCTTGTGCAAATAATGAACTTTGCTATATAAACTTGCATTTGATACACAATGTAGTCTTATTTGAATTAATAAAGCAATTTAGTAACCCTAGTTTGTAAGAAATATTCAAAAATCCTTACCAAACCCCAAGAAACCTTAGGTGCCACAATGCAAGGGATGTGAAGACTATTTCCAGCCACTATTTTACCCGAAATTCATCTGAATGCTTGCCAAAATAAGCAGTAGATTAAAAATAGGAAAGTACCTTTTCACCAAATTATTGAGGATCAAATGCAACTTTATGATTGCTATAAAAATATGATTTTTCTCTCAAATACGACTGCTGTTCCTTGCTATTATTTGCTTCAAACCCTTGCCAAAAATATGCCACATGTTCCCAAAAATTAAGGAAATTACAGCGAACCCCTAGGGCATCCAAAATGGCCCAAAAAGTCCTTCAAGCCAATCGCCCAAGTCGCCAAGGTGCCGAAAAAATTGCAGAATATTTGTTGAGCAAGATCCCGCCTTTCACAAGTGAAAATGATAAAAAAATCATGTCAAAAATAATCTGAAAATTATTATTTAATATTCTATCAATTTAGAGCCTCAAATCTTCATCAATTCTTCTCCAAAACTCTATGCCAATATGCAGAGAAATTAGTAATAAGTTTCAGAATATTAATTTGCACAAATAAACTCCAAAAAGGATCCCCCAACACTCCAACAAGCCTTCAAACCTAGTCGCTTCACTTGCAAAATTAGTGCAAATAATAATAAAAAATATTATGCATCAAATGGACTTCAATAATCCACCAAAACATCACAATAGATTTTCAAAGCAAATCGCCCCACTCTAGGGCAAGTAACAAAACCTCTTTTAGCAAAGGTGGCATCAAAAGACACCTTTTGTAGAATGATCAACACCAAAACTACGAACACCTATTGGGCATGCATCCCAATAACTTTTTCAAGCATAAAGAAACAATTATCAAATTCAACATATCTTCAATTGTGATTTTCACCTTGTATTTGTACTTTTCAAAGGGGGGTGAACCACCTTGGAGAGGTAAAATACCTCATAACTCTCTCTTGCCAACTTTTATGATACCTTTTCCTTTTCTTTGCTTTAGCTCCCAAGCCGACATTCTTTTTAATTTCGTTTTAGGCCTTTTTGAATTAATTAAATAACTTGCCTTAATAAATTAGTAATTAAAATTACTTTTTGGCACATTTAATAATTATTTTATATTAGGTCCTTGCTTAAATAATTAATTAAATTGCTCTAATAATTAAAGTGATAAAAATCACTTTTCAAGCAATTTATTAATTATAAAACCTCTTAGAATAATCATTAAAATTACCTTAATTTTTCAAATGGTTAAAATCATTTTTTCGATAATTCAAAAAATTATCCAAGATAGTTCTATTTTAATAATTAATTAGATTGCCTTATCGCTGAATGATTAAAATCACTATTTGGGCAATTTTATTAATTATTAAATGATATGAAAAATGAACATTACATAAAACAAGCTACTCTATGCAAATTTGACAAAGAGACAACCAAATTTTACGAATAAAGGATAAATAAGGAGAGCTACTCTTTACTCATTCGTTTCTATCGAAAGACGTAAATTCAGAAATAAAAAAAACATTGAGTATAGCATCAAGTATGAGGTTTTCTTGTTAACTCGGTGCTAATGATAGAGCAAGTTCTTTTATGTGCCACCTAGGTACCACGTACTATTCTATTTTGACGTGATTTAAAGTGTCTTTCATGTACTGCCGAGTATATAGAAAGGACAAATTTTTTCCACGTATCGATGGGTATATAAAAAGGGCAGGGATATAAAGAAGTTTGGTATATCAGTCTAGTGGTATATAGAAAAATGGACCATTTGAAGTGATAAGGAACCAATTTGGGGGTTTCAAAAACTTAAAACTCAAAACAAAAACTATGTATTTAATCAAATCAATTGTTGGCACAACATTTATCGACAAAGACAACTATTTAGAATGGTCTTGGCAAGTGGAGAACACATTTATTTTCAATGATCTATGGTTCAATTTTTTGCAACGGAGATACACTAGTTGAGCCAATAAGGAATGCAAAAGATATCCAAATATGAAAGCAAAAAAACCAGAAAGCATTGGCCTTGATGAGGGCTTTAGTCGGCGGAGATGTGTTTCGTCATATTCAAGGGTGCAGCACTCTATGGGGAACACTCAGAAATTGAAAGACTTGTATGATTCCCAGTCAGAGTTGGTTCATTCAGTTGCAGTTGAAGTTGTTCAACCTTGAGTTGAATGATCGGGATGTGATGAGATTGGCTTTAGAAATTCATGCGATCTAGCATGATGTGGATGCCATGGGTGTCAAAATTGACATCTATATGACCACATTCATAATAGCCCCGTCTTTCCAACTATTCAACCTACTTGGAGTCTTCACAAGCAAATGATTAATCAATTGAAGACTCACATTTGATCAATTTGTTGAAAAGATGGTAGAAAGAGAAAAGTCCTTTGGAAGGAAAACTGAGTCTACATGAGAAAGTGTGTTATGTAAAGGGCAATTCTTCCAAAACATTCAATAAGGCCACATCTTCCAAAAGTGAAGGCAATAATAAGTATAAGAAATAAATAAGGGAAAGAGTGGCAAAAATGTCAATCAAGGGGGTCAAAATTAAAAACAGAATGACAGGCAACACCTCTACTGCAAATGGTGTGATAGAAAAGGAAGCCATGAAACCCACGAATACAAGACCCCATGGGAGAAAATTGATGCATACCGTAAGAAAAAAGAGGAAGAGTCAAAGAAACAAACAAAAGAGTCAAACTTTGCTCAATTCACCAGTGAATGTGGGCTTTCCAGTTTAGATGATGAAGCAAATAATGTCTCAGTTAGTTTGTCATGGTTTGATGCTTGGGTTCTTGATACTGGTGCCACCGTACATATGACTTTGTGAAAAGACTTTTTTGAGGAGTTTTATGATGAAAGTTGTGGTCCAATATTCCTTGCAGATAGATCAAGTATACAACCACAGGGAAGAGGTACATGTTGGAAAATAACAACATGCAAAGAGAAATAATCACAGTAAAATGAAAATAGATTCAATACACTTACACAGATATGACGTGGAAAAAACTTGGCAAATCACCAAGTAAAAAAACCACAGAAAAAGATCTATAGAATTTTATTATCCAGGAAATAATCCGCAATTACAATAATGGCAATTGCCGCGCACAAGCTCAGAAATCTGTACAATGAGTACTACTCAATGAATAATTTACAATTCATGGGTTCCTTATATAGGAAAAAATACATAGTACAAAACCGCGTTAGTATGAACCCGCATGTACTACAATCCACGTGTAGTAAAAATGCATGTAGTACAAAACACGCGTACTAACTCCCCGAAAACCCGTTGTATGGAACTTGTCCATGCTCGGGTTAATCGTCCAACCTACCAGCTTGGTCGCCACCTGCTTATTCAAATGTTGACTTCACATATCAACAGTACAATCCGACTCAAGTGTCCAGGGCTTCCACATTGTAAACTTTAAAATGTTTTGTACCTTCCTCAATTGAAACGAAACTTGTCTCTAGTGCTCATTTGGAAATGAGGCCATTCCATCTTGTTGGACAATGGTGATGTTGCTATCAAAAGGAAAAGTGACAATGCAGTTGTCTTGACTAGATATGAAGAAGGAAAATTACTCAAACTCAGGGGTGAGCCATCAATTTCAAAGAATTATGCTCATCTCGTTGAAGACAGTATGTCTCCAAACTTCTCAGCTAGTGGTCATAAGTATTTCATGTTGTTTATTGATCACTATGACAAAATGACTTGGATATACTTTCTCAAATAAAAAACTGAAGCATTTGAGACATTCAAAAAGTTTCGAATGATGATTGAAAATGAAGCTTAAACCCGCATCGAAATACTGAGGATTGATAATGGTGATGAATACATTTCAAAGAAGTTTGAATCCTATCGTAAGCAAAATGGGATCAAACATCATCTCACAGTTCCTCAGTTCGCAACAAAATGGAGTTGTAGAGAGAACAGGGCCATAATTAATATGGTTCGTGTTATGTTGTACTCTAAAGGGGTGCATCTGCACTTTTGGGCTGAAGCAGCTAAAATAACAATATACCTTCGCAACAGATCACCATCAACAACCCTTTAATTCAAGACTTTGTATGAGATGTGGTGTAGTCATCTTCCTTCAGTGCGACATCTTAGGGTTTTTCAGATCCACTTGTTACACATTAATTCCAAAAGAGAAAAATAAATTAGACCACGAGGGTCGCAAATGCACTCACTTGGGATATTCTGAATTCTCCAAGGCATTTAGGCTATATGATGAGAAAAAGAAGTCGCTTCTTGTCGCAAGAGAAGTTGTCTTTTGTGAAACTGCAAAAGACAAAGCCAACATTGATCCACAATTGAGTTGACTTGATAAATATGCAAAGTTTGATGTCTACAAGGAGTGATTTGGATGTTCCAAATAGCGAGTGGGGGACGTATAATTGGGAATCAATTGATTCTTTATTGTTTCTTGTACATGAGAATGAAACTCCTTTTGAAGGAGAAAGTGCAACTTCATCGGAAAATGATTAGGGGCCACAAGAATAGAGGGTAGAAAGTGAAAGAACTTTAGAAGATGAAATTGAAGGACCTAAACCACAAAAAAAGATGCCTTAGTGGGCCACCCAGACATTGAAAGATGTCAAACACGATGAAGTTGGGTAAACATGCACCAGAAGTGCACATGCACTTGCATCACAATTAGACTAGTTCCTTGAAGAAATTCAAGATAAGATTGAAAAGCTCACCTTGAATGATTCTTCAGAAGAACTCAATGTTGCATTTGATTCAGAACCAACATCTTTCAAACAAGCTGAGAAGTTTAAACCTAGAGAAAAGCAATGAAAAATGAGTATAGTGCATTGGTAAAAAATGAGACTTGGAAATTGGTCGATCCACCATTCGGCTGCAAAACAATTGGCAGCAAGTGGGTCTATCAGAACAAATACAAGGCTGATGGTTTACTTGAAAGCATAAACTCAGTCTTGTCGCAAAGGGATATGCTCAAAAGGAAGGAATTGACTTTAATGAAACCTCTGCATCGACAACAAAATGGACTACCATTCGTACCATGTTGGCTCTGACAACTCACAATAGATGAAAAGTTCACCAAATGGACGTCAAAATTGCGTTTCTGAATGGTGACCTCAAGGAAACAATGTACATGACACAATCTAAAAGTTTTGCAGTAAACAGCTAACAACACAAGGTGTAAACTTGAAAAATTGTTGAATGGTTTGAAACAAGCCTCTCGAGGATGCTATGACAAACTAGTTGAGCACCTCATGAACATGAACTTCAACATTTTGAGTTTGAAGATGCAACTCTTTTTATCAAATAGTTGACAAACCAATTGTATTTGTAGTGGTGTATGTTGATTTGCTCATCACAGGGACAATGAATGGTACATTGTAAAGTTCAAATCAAAGTTGATGAAAAGTTTTGAAATTACTGATTTGGGTTATCTTCATTACTATTTGGGTTTTGAAATAATTCAAAAAGCAAAGTATATCTTCATCACACAACAAAAGTACACTGGTGACATTTTGAACAAGTTCGTAATGGAAGATTGTAAGCCTCTCAACACGTCCATGGAACAAAATCTAAAATTGATATCAGAAGATACAACAGATTTGGTCGATGCTACTAAATAAAGACAACTCATTGGAAGTTTGATTTATGTGACCACAACAAGATTGGATATATTCTTTGTTGTTAGTGTTCTTTTAAGATTCATGCAACAACCCAGAGACAGCCATTGGGTAGCAACAAAAGAGTCCTTAGATATCTCAAAGGAACACAAAATGTTGGGCTCAAATTCTCTAGGGTAGGAGACTTCAAACTGGTTGGATATTCAGATTCTGACTACGTTGGTGATCATGAAGATAGGAAATCCACTACAAGCTTTCTGATGAACTTGGGAACAACAATTGTCAGTTATAAATCCAAGAAGCAATCAATGATGGCAATTTTTTCAACAGAAGCAGAGTATATGGCCGCTTCAAAGGCAACTAGAGAGATTTTGTGGCTTAGAAGAGTTCTTTTAGATTTGCAAGAACAACAGGTTTCGTTAACATCTCTCATGGTTGACAACACTTAGCAATTCAAATGGCAAAGAATCCAGTCTTTCATGACTGAAACAAGGATACCAATACCAAATTTCATTTGATTTGGAACTATGTGAAAGATGGCAATGTCAAGTCGCAACATTGTCTTATAACAGAGCAACCAATAGACATCTTGACAAAAGCGCTTGGACGATAAAAATTTGAAAAGTTCAGAGGAATGCTTGGTCTCACTATGACTCCTGTAGATTAAGGGGGGATGTAACAATATTGTAAATAATCCTAGGTGTCATATGATACATTTTGTCTTATTCTAATAAGTAGAATTTCCGTTCCTGTAGGAATAGGAAGGGTCATTTGGGAATGTGAAGTGAACAATCATCTTGGCTTATTTATTTGTAATGCTTTGCTCATTTCAAATTGAATCGTGAAGACAATTTTGGCTTGCACCAAATATTGCTCATTGTCATTCCATCATTTTATTTGGCATTACATAATTGACTTCCATGAAACTCAATCGTCAAATTAGAAGATCTAGTCAACACTCTTGTCAAGGAATTTCAATATCATGACCTTCCCAAAAATAGCCCAGGAAACTTTATCAATGTAAGGAAGCTAGTTCATGAGTCTGCCTTTGATTTCATCAAGAGATGGAAGTTCTTGGCGCACAAAGCCAACCATAATATGAATGAAGAAAGTCTCTTCAATTTTTTTGTCACCACTTTATAACCAAAACTCCAAAACAAAGTTAAGTTCCTCTCCTAAGACATTAGAGGAAGCCTTTGATCAAGATAAAAAACAATATTATCTCATGAAACAATTTGAGCCACCTCAAAAACCTAGCAAGGAGTCTTTCAAAACAACAAACAATACTATTACCACTCAAGCACCTCAAAATAAATCTCTCCAACCATCCAAGCCGGGGATTCCACTTCCCTCATAGTCAAAACCCAATCTACCCTCCCTTGAGTCTCCAAGAACTCAAGCAAAGGATGTCGACACCTCGACCTTCTAACATAGATCCTTCAAAGCCTTTGCCCCAGTGGTACAACTCGAACAAATTCTGTTGGTGGCATGCTAATTGAGGTCATTATTATGAAAATTGTTGAGATCACAAAAACCTTGCATATGACCTCATGTTAGGTGTCAAGTTTGACCATGATGCTATCGCATAAGAGCATTATCAAGAATATCTCTTAACTTCCAAAAGTCAACCAAACCAACATCATAAACCTAAAAAGTTAACGTAGCACCAAATCCCGAGATAACATCCACAAATAAATTTATAGCCAATGTTGAAGAAAGCTATGATCAACATTACATCAACTCACAATATGTCAACATAGCAAAAGTAAACTATTGGCATAACCCTGCACATAGGGATCATGTCACAAAACCAAAGAAACCCTCTCAAGAGGAAATGACACAGATTCAAGAAGCACAACCTCTGACGAATCACCTACTTGATCAACAGAGTCCCAACCTTAGGAACAATCTCCCCCTATCATAGAGGCGCCCAAAAACTATCCAAATACTCAAGCAAAACACCGCTATGGTACTCACCAAAAGCCTAGTTAGTGGAATTTATTATAGAAGAGCTCAACACCATGCCTAGCAAAATTCCCCGAATGTGAGTCAGGAGAACATCACCTTATCTTAAATTATTTCTCATGCAACAATTTCAAGCTATAAAAGAATCCAATTGCCATACAACATAGAAAAATAAGCAACTTAGTCAACCTCCACAAGGTCCAACACCCAATGCAATACACGCAATTGAGGCCATATGTTCTTCTGAATCAAATCGTAGGCCCTCCATATAATTCCCCCTGGATGATATGATCAACGATGAAATCCTTTATCGAGTTAACGATCCTCCTTTCTTATTAGTGTCATGATCAATGACACTCAAATTAGGAAAGTGTTCGTAGATGAAAGTTCAGGCATTGATGTCACTTTTCTATGGTAATTAAGACCTTAGGATATTCCCAAAATGACCTCAAGAGAACACGACTCAATTGTCTTGGATTTGACAAGACTAATCAAAATTCCCTTGGATGTATTTGGCTTCCTATAGCCATAGGACCCAAAACAGTACACACCAAGGTCATGGTCCTTGATCTTCCACTTTATTATAATCTCTTTTTAGGTTGACCATGGAATCACAACATGAGAGTAGTTTCTTCTTCAAGTATCCAATGCCTAAAATTCATTGACAATAATGTTCGCCACAAGCATGAAACCGATCCCAACCCATGGGATCTCCCACTTGCAAATCCTAGAAAAGAATTTAGAATTCCCACAACAAACACAATCAACAGTGCACGACTACTAGAGTACATCAACATGCATCCCGGTCGAGATGCCGCCATTTTAGAATCTGATGATGAGGAGCCCAATGAACTTCAAATTATTTCAAACACCTTACCCCATTCCTCCTACCAACTGATAGATACCTTCTTATATTCGACAAAGACAGTGAGAAAGATCCCCCATGCAATGCCGATGAAGCCACATATGATGGTGACTCATTTCAATGTGATGACAACGAGGTTGCCAAGCTCTTCCAATTCTACTCTCCTAGAACTTTTAGTCAAATTGTCATATTTGCCAAGGATACTCCTCATCTTGAATTATGAGTAGACCATAGTCAAAATCAAGCTTGCACAAATCATCCATCCTTTGATGAAGATTACATTGTTTCCCAAGCTCAAGCACGAAGATGCACTTCATTATCAACAAACCCTTGCACAAATGCACACCTTGAATTGTGAGGCCAACATGATCCATAGCTCTTATGAATTCGATAACCTTTCAATCCTCCTTTCTTTTTCCTCTATAGCAATAACATCCTCGTCCATGCTTCTTAGCATGAATTTCACAATATCAATCTTCTTCAACTCCTCAACCTCTGCCATAGGTAGTATAGAACCAACCTTCTACCTTGTTCTTGCCTCAACTCTCACGTCAAGAAAAATCTGACATTATCGGCCCGACCAATGATGTTCATAAAATTACAAAAAATTTAGATGACATTGGTCAGGCCAATGATGTTCAATTACAGATAGCCAATTTTGATGCCATTAGCCATGCTGATGGCAATCAGCCATCGACAGAACACTCAAACACCATCAGCTAGGCTGATGCTGTTCATTCATCACCTAATCAGTCCAATGCCATCGGTCTTGTTGATGACATTCAAAACAGTACAAAAAATTTGCAACACCATCTATTGGGCTGATATCACTTTCAAAAAAGTTCTAAAAACCTTTCTACAACTCCGAATATTACCTTGGATGCTAAAGTCATAGATGTGAGACAAATTCACGAAGAAAATGATAGCAAAGGTAATAAATACATCAATCTAAAGATGGATGTAGAATACAACTGCTCATTACCTACACAATCAAGTGACGAGGCCATCCTAGAACCCCTCCACGCAAGGGAAGATCAACTCCCTATTAACTTCATAAGCTTGGACACTTTACAAAAACACACCGTATTTTCACAATTGTTTATCACTAGTGTCGACTCAACAAATAGTGAATTGCCAAGTTACCCAGCTACACCATATCACTTCGAAGATGGCAACAATGTTAGCCAAGGACATCATTGATATCAATATAGGAACAATTGAAGAACCTCGCATAGTCAATATAGGGTCTTCTCTTACACTTGAAGAGCAAAATAAATATCGTACCCTACTTATTGAATTCAAGGACATCTTTGCTTGGCAATATTTTGACATGCCCAACATTGATCCAAACATCGTTGTGCACAACATCATTACTTACCTCGACAAGGCCCTTGTGTGCTAAAAGCAATGGAAATTCCCCAAAGAAGTTTCCAAGATTTGTCACAAAGAAATCACAAAACTCTTGGACACTATGTTTATGAAACCCGTGGATTTCTTTGAGTCCCTATTACAATGGATATTTGCATATGCAATGACTTCTAAAATATCAACTTAGCATGTCCTAAACACAACTTCCCATTAACCTTCATTGATGCTATCATAGATTCTACTGCTAGCTATGAGATGTTATCCCTCATGGAATGTTTCTCTAGATACAATCAAACTCAAATTGCTCCCAAAGTTCAACATAAGACAACATTTATCATTGAATGGGGCATGTATTGCTATGTGAGAATGTCGTTGGCTTAAAAAATGTTGGGACAAGTTAACAGTTTGCCATGACTCATATTTCACGACCTTATACAAAAAATCGTTAAGTCCTACATGAATGATCTCCTTGCCAAATCCAAGCTTTGCAATGATCATCCTTATGACCTAAAGCATTATCTTTGAGTGCCAACGCAAATATAAAGTTATAGCTCCACCCTAAAAGTGTGTCTTCTTATTGACTTCCGACAAGCTCTTTGGGTTCATGGTATCCAGGCAAAGAAATTTACATTGATCCCTCTAAAATCAAAGCTATTATCAACATGCCTAAGCTAACAACCGTTCCTCAAATCTGCATATTTGCTGGAATACTAGGGGAATTCAAAGATTTGTCCCCAAATTTTTCTATTGCACCCATGCGATCAATTTCCTCCTCAAGAAAGATGTCCAGATTGAGTGGAACGATGCTTGCCAACATGCATTTGACTCAATGGAAAAGTCCTTGCTAGAACCACCCACACTACAACATTTAGAAATGAAGCAAAAGAATATTGTTGCAGCATAAATTTCCTATGTAGGGTAAGTTTCATTTATGAACACTTTGGAAACCTTTTTTCATGCAGATAATAAAGGAAGAAAAAATTGATACACATAAAAAACTCATTCAACATCTTGAACATATATAGGAGAAGCCAGAAAAGTGGAGAAATAACTAATAGAAAAGAATGAGACACGGCCAACCTATGAAGCCTCAATAAAGGCCTTATGAAGAAGATTAAAATCTTACGAGAATAAAGAATCATTTTACTCAAAAGACTCACATGAATGTTGACAAACACAACAATCGTAGCCACGAGAGATGACGAGATATTAAGGTTACAGAATCACAAGCAAACCCTTCTCATGACGTTGGAAGCCTTAAAGAAGACAAATGAAGGTTTGAATAAATAAAGAAGTAAACATCATAAACAAGGAAATAGGTATGAGTTTCAAGGAGGAAGTTTAAAATAAGGTCAAAGAGGCATTAAATTCCAACATGAGATGGACAAATATTGAAGTAAAACCTCAACTACAACAATTTTAAGATGAAATTAAAGAATGGAAGAAGTAATTGGAATATTTCTTATCTGATATGTGACAGATAAAGGGACATGAGTGAAGAAGAAGAAAATATACAAAAACAGATCGGAGACAGCTCAAGAAGTTAGTTCAACAAGAATTGGGCCATGAATGCAACCTAACTATTATAACAGTTGACAATCAATTCGACAAAACATATATCAATACCCATACTTGGTGAAACAAAGGATTTGACCTATTTATACATTCATTTCCATTTTTTAATATATAATGGAATAAGTTTGAAGGGAGGTGGCTCATCCTAAAATGCAATTATTTGTTAAGAAGTGGTGCTTCCATTGTTCATTATCAAACCTGAAATCTGTATCTTCAAGTTATGAGGTTCATACCGAGGGACCTACAGTCTATGGTTGGTCCTTATTTTGAAACTCGAAAATCTCCAACCCCATGGTGCTACAAAATTATGATTTTTAGGTTCTGATTCTCGTATTACTTAAGGCATTAGTCTTATATTACCTTGCCTGAATAAAAAATGGGGGATCTAAGACCTTAAGGACAGAGGATGGTTGGGTCTCAGAATAGCTAGAAGTCTTATAATTCCTATAAACATAAAGTAATAGGATGCTTACTTTATTAAAAATGGTAAAGCTGAACACAAAAATAATATAATAATAAAACTTACTTGGATTATTCAATATAGGGAGGATGCTATATAGATTGAAGAATTTCTCTATTCAAGAAGTCAACCATGATCCTCAATCCCCTAAATCACTTAACTTATCCCTATAAACTTTCACTAACACTGATCTACGTGAGTGACTGTTCACTTTTTACACACACTTTCATTAACTTACATAAATATTTCTAATTTAAGTACTAATGTTCCTATCATTCCGCCCCTTAGTACGAGCAATGGAACATGTGTTTTACAAGACTGTATGAAGGTAGAGAGGGAACAAACAATTATCTACCTCTCATCAACCATTCATTGATGGGAACACATCAACTTAATCAGTGTGGGAACTACGAACATAAATCATCTACCTGTCATCAACCATTCATTGATAGGAACACATTAACTTAATCAATATGGGAACTACGAACAAAAACTCTACACTTGTTCAACCTTCACTCCTGTATCTACAAAACACAATAGTTCTCATTGAAGTACAACATTCGGAAAATAGAAATTGTACCACTAATTTACACACATACAAACAAGAACATAAAATTGAAATGTATGAGGACTAAGTCCTCATTGTTGTCTTTTTTAGCCACTGCACACATTCACTGCCACTCAATTGCAACAACAAAGGTGATTCCACATTCACCAAAGACCACCCTTGGTTTTTGCCGGTTTGGCACAAACATTCATGCCACTAATGCAATGTGTGGCCTTTGAGTTAGTGACTGACTCGAGGTCGCTATTAGGCCTCCTTCCTCCATTGCCTTCAACCTTTGTTATTGCGCTGCTTACTTAGCAAGTTTGGTGTTGAGGCTCAAATTGAAGTTCCATTGCACGTTTTTTTAAGAAGAAACTCCCCCGACAACTTTGACATAGTCCTCAACAATTGGACTTTAGGGTCGCCCGAATTTATGTCCATTACAATGATGGGTTTTTCAACTTTGACTCTCAACTTTGACTTTTAATGTCGACATACATTGATAAATTTAGATACAGACTTTCGGCACCATATAAAAGATTTATAACACCTAGAACAACATCTAATTTGTAATATAACTAAAAGTTATTTATATAAAAATTAAACTGACCTCTAATAACACTATATATGAAACATTAAATGCCAAACTACCTACGAATTTAATGAAACGTATCTAAACTTAAGACTAACTAAAAACTAGGACCTAGACTATAGAAAACTAATTGACAAATATCTTTAAAAAAGACAATGAACTATTTGACATTATAGCATATCTTTCTTTTAAACTTTGATCATGTGGGTGGAACGTATCACTCAAACGGCTGGACATTGAATGAGTGAATGAGTTTTAATAATGTCCACAAGACCAAACAGTCTATGGGACCAAGTGTCAAGACCATTAGGAGTTCTTCAGATTCCTTTCGATGTCATCCTGCCTCCTATGAATCTTTACCAACAGCCGGGCCGTGTTGTGTAGCCTCTCTTCCTCAAATAACTCACTAAAACTGCCCACATTCACGCTGTTATCCTGCTGCATACGGATATCCTTATACGCATTGCACTCCCTAATGAAGTGTGGTTCAGTTTCAACCGCTCTATCACTGCAGGAAAATGCAAGTCCTATCTTCCCATCTTTCCTTGGGAACCGTCCATCTACCAGTTTCACACCTAAGATGGTGTGAAACGGTCCTCAATTGTGCCACTAGGAGCCTAGCTTTACCTTTAAGATCGGCACTTAGGTATGCTTTATCCCCGTGTTCCCAAGTGGGATTGAACTCTTTAATATAATGCATTTTTTTATGCCCAATCTGATTTGTCCACATGGCAGTCCTAAATTTTTCTAACACAAACTTTTTTATTTCCTCTTTGGTATTAGGGCACTCATGTAACTTAATGTCCCATTTTCCCAACCACTTGATGTTTTTCTTCATCCACGTCTTCTTCCTCCGATCTAACACCTCCTTCACCACCATTTTGGGCCACTGGTGATTCCCCATGTTTTCAACCTTTTTTAGCTAGCTTAGTAACTGTGAAATCGCCGCAGTTTCCATTGGGAAAGTACCGGCCTCCGCCAAGAGGATCTCATATGGAACAGTTGCTTTAACTTTAAGACTACTGGTAATAAGATGTTTTTGAATTCTTTCCAACTTTCTCCATCTGTGATTTGACATGCTGCTTCCCCAAACCTCACAACCGTAGAGGACAACCGGTGTGACCAACAAACCAAAAAGGGTTTTCTTGGTTTTCCAGTCCCAAAGTTCCGCTTTCCTACTCCTGTTCTGGAGAAGGTAAGAAGCTCTCCAACCTCCTTGAATCCTTTTCGCCCTGCAAGTTTCCCAACTGAGCCTATTATGAAAAACAATGCCAAGATACTTGTGTTCTTCGACGATTTCCAATGGGCTACCTTCGATCATAAAATTAGTTTGCTGTTGTTTCCTTTTTAGAGAGAAGATCATGACTTTAGTCTTGCTAATGTTCACTTGCATCCCGACATCTTGGCAAAATAGCTCTAAAGCCTTCAAATGACCCCTTAAACCATGGGTGGTTTTTGCTATAAGAATAAGATCATCTGCATATAAAATTAGCTTTACTACAAAACTGGCCAACTGGATGCCACCCCCTTCGGTTTTATTTATCCATTCCTCAAGTTTGGAATACCTATTGCCTGCTCTTGTATTAGAAGCCACGTGGTTTGGACACAAGGAGCGTAAGAACATTTCCAGGATAGATGGAAACCTTCAATATTCGCATGAAGTAAAAGCCAGAGCTAAAAAACCACAGTGCCATCTCTCCAACATATAATAAAATATACCTTTTATATTGAAAAATGCCATGAGCTGTGTATTGCATTGAGGTGGAGTTTGAATGAAATCGTGTGTAGATTTTGAGCTTGACACGAATGCAATGTAAGAATGCAAATTTGGCGAGTTGCTTCAAACGGTGATGCTAACGCCGGGGAGGATAAGCCAATGCCGAATTTCTCAATACAAAGGATGAAAACGATGCAAACAACTTTAAATGTGGAGCTCGATGATGCTGTTGCCAGCGGTGAATCCAAAAAAAGAAGCTGAGTCGAGGGAAAAGACCGTGTCAATGCCAAGTGGTGTAGGCAGGGATGCAAAAGACTTTTGTCATGACGATGCAAATACAAAGTGATAAAGGCAGACGGTATCACACAGGCAAATAATAATGGCTGAATATCAAATCTTTGTCTCACCTGATTATGCTTTGAATCAGTCCATTTCCTGCATTTTTCAAGCTCGAGATTTGGTATTCAATTCTTTGCTTCAGGGCTTGATTAGCACGATCTGCTCACAGCTGCGCACTTGAGCACAAATGATACAAAAAGTGATTTTATTTTCTCCTTCTCAGGTTCTTGGATAAGATCTGCCTGCTATGCACAGTTCTGTCCAAAAAGACTTGGAGAATGAACATGTGAACATCAAACTCGAATGCGAAGTGGCTTTGATGCAGGATAAACTAGATCCGAACACAAAAAATCACAATTCAAAGCTGTCGATCAAACCTAAATGCTGAAAGCAAACCCTATCTTATGCTAATACTTCCTACTCTAAGATCTTCACATATTATTCTTATCTCATACTTCAGGGTGAAGCATAATACAACTGCCCCATCACACACTCTTAATAATACATACCCGCTCTGCTATCAGATACTAAAAATGGTAAAGCCGAACACAAAAATAATATAATAAATAAAACTTACTTGATTATTCAATATCAGGAGTAAATTATATAGATTGTAGAACACTTCTATTCTAGGAGTCAACCATGATCCTCAATCCCCTAAATCTTTCAACTTCTCCCTATCAGCTCTTGCTAACACTAATCTACGTGACTGCTCACGTTTTACACACTCATTCACTTACATAAATATTTCTAATGTGAGTGCTAATGTTCCTATCATACTTCTTTAGTAGAGCCTAGTAATCGAACCAAGATTGGAAAAATCAGGCCTTATGTACTCTGCTTTTGTTGGTTTCCAGAAAGTAGAAACTGTGCATCTTATGTTTTAGTATTGCAAAACAGTTAGAATCTTTTGGAATTGGACCGGACAAGAGTATACTGTGCTTTTTGTGGGCCTTTTAAGATGGGAATGCACTTTACTATGATATTCTGATGACTAGGGATCATGGGAAAACCCGTTTTAAACAAATACTTCTAAACTTTTTATATACTCAAGTTCCTAGTTTTCAATATGATAAGTGTTGCCTTTCATATTGGGTCCAAGGGTCAGTAGGAATAAGTGTAATTTTATTTTCTCTTGGTCCTTTATTTTTCAAGATTTTCTCTCTATTTTTCATTATGAACCGATCCTCCTGGTTTCAATATCTTTAAGTTTAAGGGAATGGCTTCTATTTATCTTTATGATTCACTGTGAAAGCGAACATAGGCACTCATGGTTTAAACCCAAAATAACTAGATTGGCAGTAACAGAACCTGATTTTGTTGCATTAAGAAAGCAATTGAAAGGAGACAAATCTTCTTTATAGACAACTTATTTCACAAGTTTTATGTGAATTACTAGTTCCAAAAGGGTCCTATTTTTTTTCCCTCTTGCTGCATTATTCTTGAGAAATATGCAAAGAATATAAAAGTGGGCTATTTCTGTATGTAATTTTCATTTTTAGCTCATCTGCCCGTGTCTGGGTGGTGCTTTAATCGACATGTCTTGAGGGTTCCTTATGGCTATTTCTTATATCTGTTCTTATTGATTTGAGCAATGCTTATTTGTGATCTACACAGCTTATCTGGATCAGTTTGATGCAAGTAATGCTGCGAAGGAGTCAGAAGTAAAAGCTCAGAAATTGTTTTCTGAACCAAGGAGGATTGCAGAGAAGTATCCCGTGGGTGAAACTGGCGATATTAAGAAGAAAAATATGATTTGTCTTAACTGGTTACTTTCTGATGAGCCATTGGACCTGGAGACTGAGTTGGCACTTGGCTTTTTAGATCATCTAATGTTGGGTACCCCTGCAGCCCCACTCAGAAAAACTCTTCTGGAAAGTGGTTTAGGAGATGCTATTGTTGGAGGTGGAATTGAAGGCGAACTTCTCCAGCCACAATTTAGTATTGGTCTAAAAAATGTTGCTGAGGATGATATAGGACGGGTAGAAGAACTTATTTTCTCCACACTCAAGAAGCTGGCTGATGAAGGTTTTACTTCTGAGGCCGTTGAAGCATCAATGAATACCATTGAATTTTCACTAAGGGAAAATAACACCGGTTCATTTCCTCGAGGCTTGTCCCTGATGCTTCGGTCCATGGTAAGAGAACACTTATGCTTATGCCATTGTTAACAAGACAGCGTCTCCAATTAAAAAGAATTGGATTGAGACATTTTACAGTTAGATCTTGGAGGGCGACAAAATAATTGTTTTTCATCATATTCTGACCATCAGTCTTACTGTCTCTTTATATTCCTTACAGGGTAAATGGCTTTATGGTAAAGATCCTTTTGAACCCTTGAAATTTGAAAAGCCCTTAGAGACCCTAAAAGCTCGCATTGCTCAAGAGGGATCAAAAGCCGTATTTTCTCCTTTGATTCAGAAGTTCATTTTGGATAATCCTCATCGTGTAACGATAGAATTACAGGTAAATACTTGCTTTTGCACAGTTGGAAAATTGAGTCAGCTTAACAACCAGTGTCTTGCATAGGAAAATACTCTCGTGTAACAATTAAGTCTTAACCTATGCATTTTTGTGGAATAGGAAGAGTACTGTTTTAGCTTCATTTATCTGATAAGAGAATTGTTATTCAGCCGGATCCAGAAAAAGCTTCCCAGGATGAGGCTGCTGAACAGGAAAATTTGAAGAAAATAAAATCAAGTATGACTGAAGAGGACCTTGCAAAACTAGTGAAAGCAACAGAGGAGCTCCGTTTAAAGCAGGAGACACCTGATCCTCCTGAAGCTCTTAAAACTGTGCCCTGTCTCTCGTTAGATGATATTCCAAAGAAGCCCACACATATTCCTACCAATGTGAGGTTTTGACAACTTTGTACTCGTTTTACTTTGGTACTACTAAGATTTTCTATTTTAGTTATGAGAATAGATGATGTCATATGTATCATTACAATATGACCTTACCCTACTCTCCAACCATATATATTTGAGTTTCATTTGGTTCTAGTGTTCTGTCTTTTCTGCATATGGAGGTTTTCTTTTATATGTTGTTAACTGACTACTTTACTTAGTTGGAAAGCACATTATTACTTTTTGGATTACAGCTTAATATGTTTACTCCTGGCAGATTACTGAAATTAAAGGAGTTAAGGTCCTGCAACACGATTTGTTTACAAATGATGTGCTTTATACAGAGGCTGTGTTTGACATGCGTCCTTTAAGACCCAGTCTTCTTCCATTGGTGCCTTTATTTTGGTAGGCAACCTACATGCTTCTCTTATAAAGTAAATGGGTGGGTTTTCAAGTGTTTTCGTCTTAAGAATTTTAAAATCTAGACTACATTGTTGTGAAAGCAGAGGTATATAAAAATATTTCACCATGATTTTTTCAATTCAATATATATACTTTTTCAAGACTGAAATAATTCAACATTGTTAAAATAAATGAAGCTTGAATAAATATTGTTATGTCATACTTGTGATGCAGTCAGTCACTGCTGGAGATGGGTACAAAAGACATGGACTTTGTGCAGTTAAATCAGTTGATAGGAAGAAAGACAGGAGGTATTTCAGTTTATCCATCCACTTCATCAATCAGAGGAAAAGTAGAGCCAGCAAGCCACATTATTATCCGAGGAAAGGCCATGGCGGGTCGGGTTAATGATCTTTTTAACTTGGTATAAATTAGCCTTTTGCCTGCACTTATTGCAATGACGATTTTAAAGTTGAGAAAATTATATGCATTTTGCTATTTTCACCTAAATTTTATGAATTATTGCCATGCCTAAAATGTATGTTTTTGTAATATGAACAAATCAATTTCAGCATCTTACCTGAGAGAAGTCCCCTGTGACTGATGTAAGGGTTCTTCACAAAGCCTTCATTTCCAGCATTTTCTATCCCATTCATATCTGGCTTATTGGGAGCCTTTTTTTCTCATGGATAGTTTTCTAATGATAACAAAATGGAACTGATTGTTGGAACATGGATATTTCATGCAATACACTTAATGCCATCATCCTTTTATGTTGGCCTTATGGATATAGAACACCAGTCATGTCATTTTTCTACTACTAATATATTAGCTTTTATATTCTGACTAAACCAATAGGTACTTTGATGACGAAAGGAGTAAGGAAAAGACATCAGAAGATACCATCATGGCTAGCCTTAATTACAACAATGGGTCAATGGGATTCTGCTTACTATTAAGATGGTTTAGAAATGGAAATATTTTTCAAAAATATGGTAGGAGGATGACCCTTGTAAGACAAATTGTTGGATTTGTTGAAATATGTCAAAGTGACATTCAAGGAACATGCTTGAGAAAGACTTTTAACGATGATAATTTTTCTGGGAATTTTTATTCTAGCAAACAATAATTAAAGATATTAGTTAACTATTAGTTACAGATTTTCAAATAGTTAGTATGTCACAGTTATCAACCTCCTGAACTGAATATGTAACTTCTTTTTTATTAATAAAACACAGCCACATGAGTATGTTAGTGTGCCTTCCATTCTCTTAATTCTTTCTTTTATTCTTACCAACATTGGTAGGGTATGAGCGGAGGAAAAGAGAAGAGGTGATACAAAACACAAAGGCAATCACATGTGCAGAGGCGGAGGGTCATGCTAGGGCATGAGATTCGCGATTTCCAAGAGACGTGACCGCAAATTGCAGTTTTGCAGTGAAGAATCACGATTTGTAGTGAAGAAAGGAATGAATCTCCAAATGTGAAGACCAGGACACGAGACAAAGAGACGTGAGTTGCAGAGAAGAAATTGTGACTCTAGACACTGTTTCTAGTATCTCCTGACACAATTTTCAACAAATATTAAAGTTGCAATTTCTATCAGGAGGGACAAATTGTAGACAAAGACACGATTTCGTTGTGCAGTTTCAAAAATTGCGATTTGCAGAAATTTGCAGGTGTTTGTTGTGCAGTCATAATTTTTCACAGCCTGTACAGGGTTTGTGGTGCGATTTCCACCAAATAAGGTCAATAGATTAGAACCCATGGCCAATATTCAAAATTTGGTTCTGTCGGTAGTGTAAAAACTAATTGGCCAGAACTATAATGTCTGGAGTAACAATATACTAACGATTGTAGAATATAGAGATTGCAATAAAGTCATTCTCAAAACTGAATCTAGACTTGCTGCGGATCCTGCCGATTTTGACAAACATCACAAGGATTTGTTTCAGATGATGTAATTCATGAGATCCAGAATGCCACTGTGGTAAGTGATCTCTGAACCAGTTTTCAAAAGCAGTATCAAATTTCAGAGAAAAGTTGGGACCTGTACCGAAACATTTGTTGTTTTCTGCAAAGATGAATGAGGGTGGGCCCTTGTCAGAACATCTCCTTTGGATGAAAGATCTTTGAGACCAGCTCGCTGCCATCAACAAAAATGTGGATGATGATGATTTGGTTGCTTTTGTTCTGAACATTTTAATGCCCTCCTACAAATCTTTCATGGAGGCTTCACACTTAATGACAAAAAGCCAAACCCTGACATTTGATTAGGTCAGTGTCTATTTGATGCAGAAGGAATGCAGACAGACACAAACAAGTGAGTCTAGTTTTGGACAAACAGAGTGCATTTTCTGCTCAGTCGAAGGGGAGGTGGAAATGTAACCCTACTGAATCATCTTCCAAGTACCAAGTAAAATGTTGTTACTGGCATAAGGTTGGGCATGTCAAGAAGGATTGTCAAAAGTGACAATATGCTCTTCCTACAACAAAAGGCTGCAGGGTCAGGTAGATGTGGCAACAATTGAAGCTGAATGGGATTCTAAGGAAGAGTATTCTCTCATAACATCATGATCAAACGATAGTGCTACCATTTCTGGTTCTCTGATTTTGGCGTATCCAGAGATTTCACGTGTTGTAAGGAATAGTATGCAAAATTTCCTACAGATAAAATATTTTTTAATTTAGTTTCATTAGGTGATGGGCGAACACATGCAGAAGATTGGATAGGAGATATTCCCATAGCGTTGAATAATGCTGAAAAATTCATAGTGAGGAATGTTAGTTATGTTCTTAGAATGAATACAAATCTCATCTATTAATCAATTAATTGAAAATCCCAACATTATTGAGAAGTTATTTGGGAAGAAGTGTATTGTGTTTGATGTAAAACAGGATAGGGTAGTAGCCCCTAGGCATTGAGCAAGGTGGCTTGTATAGACTTGTTGACCTTGCAACAATCAACTTACATGCATTAGTTGTGGAGGGGAATACCAACGTTTTGTGGCATGAGTGATTTGGACATCTCAGCTTCAGTACTTAGCCAAACTTAACAAAGCCAACATGGTTCTTTGTTTGTTGACTATCCAAGAAAGATAGGATGTGTGTGTAGGGTGTTTCATTGGAAAACAGAAGCGGAAGCCATTTCTAACTGAAGGTGCATGATGTGCAAAAGGGCTCTTACATCTCATTCATGTAGATCTTTGAGAGCCATCCTAGAAATCACCAACTACCCTCGATGCGAGGTATTTTAATTTATTAGTGGATGACTTCTCCGAGAAAATGTGGGTCTATTTCTTCAAAAAGAAGTCTGACTGTTTACATCATTTGAAAAATTCAAGGCATCGGTGGAAAACGAGACAATTAGATGGATCAAAACACTGAGATACGACAATGGGGGTGGATTTATTTCCAAGTAGTTCAAGGAATACTACAACAAGTATTCAATGACAATTAACAACCTTGTACACTCCACAGTAGAATGGGGTGGTTGAGAGGCATCACAAAACTATCATGGAGATGGCTCAATGCATGATACATATTAGGGGTGTGCCATAAAATACTGGGGAGAAGCAGTGAACACGACGGTGTATATCTTGAATAGGAGTCCTTGTAAAACTTTGAAGGATGTAACATCTTAGGAATTTTGGTCCAAAATCAAACCTACAGTGAACACGGTGGTGTTTTTCCTGAATAGGAGTCCTTGCAAAGGTTTGTAGGATGTCACATCTGAAGAAGCTTGGTCTAGAATCAAACCTGAAGTAATAACTTTTTTGTGTTTTTGCTTTTACTGCATATACTTTGGTTCTTGATGGTAAAAGGAGTAAACTATATTCCAAGAGTAAAAGATATTTCTTTGCTGGCTATAATGACCAATCTAAGGCCTATAAACTTAATGATATTTCCACTAACAAGATAATCGTTAGTTGAGATGTTGATGTGAAGGAGACAATCCTTCTTTGTTTGTAACCAACAAGCAATCATTGAGGTACTTGAATCTAGTGGTTCCTTTGAAAGATAAGGGATCTAGTCCATCTAAAACTCCTTCACAAACTCTAGTGCAACATCCCATGGCTGATATTTCTAATACACTGGTCTATCAGTGACGTCAACTTGAGTTGGCCAACCATCTAGTTGAGATTCAGCCATCCGAGAGTTCTCAGGCGCAGTGGAGGCCTGTGTGGTTTTACTCCACGATACAAGATGTGTGGGAGGATGAAATGCCTCAATCAAATGCATGGGCTTGGAGGACCAAAAACAAGGTTTTTGATTCAGTTGAGCATGTTCATTTTCCTTTCACTTTTGATCTTTTTATGGTACCTAAACTACAACGATATTCCAAAGCAAAAGACAAACTTGAATGGGAGATAACCTGTAAAGAGCGCCTTTCACAACAAGAGGGAATAGACTATGAGGAGACTTTTGCTTCTACAGCAAAGATGGTTACATTTCGGTTGCTTCTCTCTATAACAACGCAGTTTGGTTGGAAGGTGTTTCAAATGAATGTAAAGAGCACCTCCTTGAATGGAGATTTGGACAAGGAGGTCTACATGGTTCGGCCTGAAGGTTTTCTGGTGCTTGGGTGTGATCATCTAATTTGCAGGGTGATTAAGTCTTTGTACGAGCATAAGTAGGCTCCAGGAGCCTGGTATATTAAGATTGATCAGCATCTACAAAATTTTGGATTCAAGAGGAGTTTTTTTGATCCGAATCTTTGTCAAAAGCGATGGTGATGACATTGTGATACTTATTGTCTATGTTGACGATCCTACCATCACAAGTTGTGGGGCCACTGCAATTCAGCAACTAAAATCAGATCTATGTGTTGCTTTTGACATGACCATTCTAGGCCTCTTACACTATTGCTTAGGTGTCGAATTTTGGCAACATGACCATTTCATTTTCATGGCTTAGGTCAAGTATGCCACGAGTCTTTTGGAGAAGTTTAGGATGATAGATTCCCATCCGTCTTCTATGCCTCTGGAGGTTGGGCTGAAGTTGTCAGCGAATGATGATTCATAACCGGTCCTTGAATCAATCTACAGACAATTGGTGGGCAGCCTGATATATCTTATGTCCATACAACCAGATCCATGTTTTGTTGTTAGCTATCTTTCTTGGTTTTTGTCTCGACCAAAGCTTATAAATTGGATAAACGAGTTTTGCGATATGTCAAAAGAACTCTTGACTTTAGCATATTCTTTTTCAGAGGATTGCAGATTTCAGATTGACAGGTCACAGACTTTGATTGGGTAGTATAAGTTGACACTTGGAGGTTCATCTCTGAGTACATCTTTTCCTTTGGTTCAGGACTTGTTTCATGGTACAGCAAGCTTCAACACACTGTGGATTATCTTTCGCTGAAGCAGACTACAAGGCAGCAGTCAGTGCCTATTGTGAAGCAATTTGGCTACGTCAGATTTTGATTGATCTTCAACGTCCTTATACTGCCACCACTTTTTTGTGACAATCAAGGTGTATTGAAGTTGGTGAAGAATCCGGTGTATCATGCTTGCACCAAGCACATTGAGATTCATCATCACTACATATGACTGTTGATTTTGGTGATATTTCTCTTCACTAATGTACCTCTAAGGAGCAGCCTGCAGATTAATGACTAAACCGAGGAACCCCTCGGTTCCATTTTGTTTTTAAAAATTCGGGACATACTTAGAGTAGTCTTTGGTTTAGTCATTAAGGGGGGGCGGGGTCGGAGGGTATTAAAGATATTATTAACTAATAGATGGTATGTTACAGTTATCAACCTCCTGAACTGAATATGTTACTTCTTTTTGATCAATAAAACACAGCCACACGAGTATGTCAGTGTGCCTTCCATTCTCTTCATTTTTTCTTTTATTTTTACCATCAACAAAGACATTAGCTTTGAGACAGACTGCAGGATTTGCAAATGGGTGATGTGTCCATGCCAATAGCATTTCTTGTGAAGGAAATACATTTGAGAAGCTTGGATTGAGTCTGAGATCATAATTGCTGAGAGTCAGGAAAAACCACAGATGCACAAGAGGATTCAATTGCTTGGCCAGTATCAGTTCCAAAACAGAAAGTAGGCTTAAAAATGCAGTTCTAAGGATCATTCAAAGACTACAAGGGATTTATATGATATTGTAATTGGGAATAACCATGCTCATGAGAAACCTAAACAATTGAAATATAAACTGGCCTCATTCTGAACCTACACTTTATGCATCTATAACTATAGAAACTAGAGTTGGGAATTTAATAGTGATGAAATTCATATCAAGTTAGAGATCAATATTAGTTCACGTGGTTGTGGTGCTATTATCTGCTGTTGGTTTGTAATTGTAATTTTTGACTTCGGTGGATGATATCCCTCTTACCTTTGAGCCCCTTAGATGAATGTTCCTATGCACTGATCAATTTCTCTGAATGCCTAATTTTTCTTTTGATAAGATTAAGTGATTTTGATATCTTATTGATATGGGTGGAGCATGATGAGAAGCTTGAGAAATATTCTTGTTGGAAAAAGAACTTGTTCGAAGATGGAGGGAACATGTATGCTGTATTCACAACTACCAATTGTGCAAAGAGGGATGACGCCCTATTGTAAAGAGGGATGCTCATATAATGATATTAATATCCAGTTTTATATAAATTTAAGAGATTTTGTCATTACTGACTATGATGGCTTCCAGAATCGAAAGCCTTACTCGTTAAATGTGAAGAATGCACACACATATCTTGTAACTTAGACATATTTGAAAGTATCTAAAGGACAAAGCAAAAGTCATAGTAACATTAAGAACCTAGAACCAAAGTAACTAAACACTAAGCAAGAAAGAGATTTAAACATAACAAGAGGGTGTAAATCTAAGTTGGTTAAACCCCGAGCCATAAGATCTAAGTACAAATACAAATAACCCTATGAGGGAAGGACCCCTCAGTGAAGCATGGAGCTGGTGGTGAGCCCAGCGGAAGACCATGGCAAGAGATTGGCATTGTCACATGTGTGTAACGAGGCTTGAGATAGAAGAACCAATGACATCATCATTTATATTGGAATGTCCAGGACTTAGGGGGCCATGCCAGACAAGCCTAGGAGGAAGCCATGTAGTCTATCTAGAACCTTTTCTAACTTCCAAGGGTGATGATGAACCTTTGGTGGCAAAGAAGAAATTATTTATGTGTGCCTACCTCTGTGACCTAGGCTGCAGACAAGAGGAAGACACTTGACACTGATGAGGATCCTTCTTGTTTAACATGTAGATCTTAACCTAAAAGGGGCCTACTTGTTCAAAACATAAATCTAAAAAGTGTGGCGTTCATCTCCAAATATGAGAGGATTTGTCTTGTCAGTATAAAAATGGGTAGTTATTAAAGATAATCAGAACCCCAAGTTTACTAATGTTGACTTAGACCACAGACCATGAGTCGCACCAAGTGACCACCGAGAAGTATTTAAAACAGATAGTCCACCGAGAAGTATTTAAAACAGTAGTCCACTGAGAAGTATTTAAAACAGATAGTCCACTGAGAAGTATTTAAAACAGACAGTTTTAATAGCTAAAAGGATGTCTTAACTTCTTAGGTCATAACGAATTTGTATGTCATTGCAGTTATGAATTAGTTTTGATGTTTAGGTAATTATGGCAAGTACCATAGTCTGCAACCAACATGAGGGCTTGCAAAGATCATTGGTATCATGGAAGAAACTCATGATTAAAGATTTATAATCTTATCAAAGTGCTTTTAAAAGACTTGCATAGGGGGAAGCATTATGATTAGCTTCCAAACTTCATTCTTTCAATATCTATCCGCTTAGTCACAAGGTTTGGCATTTTTTAACCATAAAGTTTGAAATTTGCCATTTTTTTTATGCTGTGAAAAAGTTTGGCGGTTCGGCCAAGAAAACACAATTAAAAATCACAGCAGGAGGCAAGATTCAACATGATTGGAGGAGGTAAGCAAAGGTGTCTTTTTTCTGTGCAACAACATTGATTTATGAGGAAGTGTGGCGTAGGTGTCGAGCTGCAGAGAGTAGATGCCAGACAGTAGTGGGAGGCCCCAAAGAACGGAATTTCCTAACTTATACCACTGTATTCCATGGTTTTGCAGACAAGTTGAGCAGCAGGGAGGTAAAAGCTCGAAAAATGGGTGGCTACTTGGCTGTGATGATGGCCTTCATTATTGAATTCCACACCACACTCTCCGCAATTTCTGCAACTCTGAGGAGAGCTCTGGCTGGGCTCTCATTATGGTGATCGTGTAATTGTAGTAGTGATTGGCACAGGAATATGGCCCACATAATGAGAGGAGCCGAGAGGTAAGTTTAGTTATAAAGCCTGTTTTATTTTATGTTTATTCTTCTGATTTATGTTTTTCAAGTTTTATTTTATCTTTTTAGTTTTTTAAACTTTACTTTTTAGTTTAGTTTTTATATATTTTTAATTTAACTTTTATCTTTTTAATTTATGGTTTATATTTCCTTATATTTTATCTTTTAAAAAAAAAAATTTATATGATACTTTATTTTTGGTTTTTTTTTTTTGTATTTTTTTGTCATATTTTCTAATTTGATATTATATTTATTTATTTTTAATTTTTTTAATTTTTGTATTTAGAAGAACTGGGTTTGCCATTACAGTGATATTTTTTTAGCGTAGGTTACGGCTTGGGTTTGGCCATACAAAAAATAAAAAATATAGAAATTCTAGCCTAATAAATAAGAAATTAGTGACATTAACCACATAGTATGCATATTAAAAAAAAAATAATCTCAATATACTAACCGAATGCCAAATTTCATGATAATCATGAATAAAAATAATAATTAATTACATCAAAATTAATATTCATAGTCATCTTGCTATTCATCGAGAGAATCAACATCAACATCAACATCAACATCATGATGTGGTTCATTAGAACCACAAGGACTAGCACTCCTGCGACTCCCGCTAGCTAAGTTGTGTCACCAAAGAAGTGTCAATGTCAACTAAGGATTACAAAGTTGCTTGATGAAGCTTCAAGTCTAGATAAGCAATAGAAGGTAAGTATGCAATGAGAAAATTAATTGCTTTTGCTTTTATCATTTGTGTTCTTTCATCTCATGTTTTTGTGTTTCACTTAATTTTTAGGGTTTGCAATATGTTTTTTTTCCTCTTTGCTTTATGTCAAAATTAGAGAAAAAATAAGAAAAAAATTAAACAAATGTTTTTGGCTAAGATTTTCCGTGGGTTCTTCTCGGGTTCTGCCTGAGTTCCTCTTGGGTGACCCAATTTTGCTCGGGTTCTTCTATTAAGTGCCTTTGCTTTTATCATTTGTGTTCTTTTATCTTATATTTTTGTGTTTCACTTTGACTTTTAGGGTTTGCAACGTATTTTTTATTATTTTTAATCGTTGCTTTACATCAAAATTTGAAAAAAAAAATTTTTAAAAAAAAAATGTTTTTGGTTCATATTCTGCCCGGGTTCGTCATGGGTGACCCGGGTTTGCCTGGGTTCGTCTGCAAAAGAACCCAAGTGAACCCAGGTCGTCGAGGACAAACCCGAAGCGTTTCCATGGGGAACCGAATCCGTACCCAGATCAGGTACGTCCCTAGGCAGGGTTCTGCTGTTTTGTATGAATCAGTATCTTAGTTTTAATTTTAATTTTATTGTATTTTTTAAATATTTTATTAATAGAAAAAATTCTATTGGCCGAACTTAATGGCAATTTTTTTTCAATCTTTATTCATTGGTGAACTTGAACCAAACTTTATTGTTGAGCTCGAACTTGAACATTGTGTCTTAGTCTATCCGTAATATTGTCATCTTTACAAAAGCAAACAAGTTTGGATTTAAAAAGCATAATCAAATGCTCCTTAAAAATCCTCTACTCCTGTAAGTTGAGGGGAACTGTCTTCATGAAAATCTGCCTTACATCTTGTCCTCCAAAGGAAATCAGTGGTGGACAACTGCATCGTATACCATTAGGTTTTGTGGCTGTTTGATCTTCCAAGGCCAAAGGAAATCAGTGGCAGACAACTGTACTGTATACCGTTAGGTTATGTGGCTGTCTGATCTTCCAAGTGTCTCCTGAAAGAGGTTCTTGCCAAGAGAGGTGGGAAATGAAAAATATTTAAAGTCAACCTGTAACCATTGCCCAAAATGTCTCGATAGAAGTACATCTGCAGAAAACATGGTCATCTATATCTTTTTCCCACATAGGATGCATAAAGAATGTGATATACCAAACTTACGGAGCATTGATCTGACTGCCAAGGCTTGGAGAGCACAAGCCACCCCAAGAATTTTTGTTTGAAAGAAAACCTTGCTTTCCAAATGGACTGAGAACAGTTGCCACCACTCTTCAGGAGTACTGACACCTTCTATTGATTGTTTTTGAATTTCGGTTCCGTTGGAAATGTTTGTTTGGTGCAAGTTGACATGTAGACTTGACTTGATCAAAATATGGTCCCTTTGTGGCATTCTAACCATACAGGTTTATGTCGTATGAGATTGTTGGGCGATAACAACAGGAAGGAGACTTGGCAATTACATGGTGGGAAGTTTCATTTAGTGTAGACTTCTGAGAGGTTTGTGCAAACTACATTTGTATTTGAGAAAAATACTACTCTGTGATTTACAGTTTGCAGGAAAAATAAGAAAGGAGAAACAAAAAAAGACTTGTTTAAGAAATGGAACCATATTCAAGCGAACATAGGGAGAGCAAGGAAACACCAGAGAAGGAATTAGATTGATTGTGAGATGTTTGATTCCGTAGGTTGGTTTGATCCTTTAAATATGTAAAGACAAACAACATAGGACGCAGGTCTTTTTGCTATGACGTTGAGGATTGGAGGTTTTCTTGTTTTTTGGTAATGCTGACAGTTGTGACGGACAAAAAACCAAACCAGATAAATGTTTGTGATGAACAGTGATGAGATATTGTGATGAACCTTAAATGGGATTTCCTCACAGATATTTGATTTTTTTATCAGCAAAACTTTCAAATTATATTAATATTGGCAAAAAAGAACAGGAATATAAACTTTTTCTTGCCTCTTTGAGTCTATGCCTAGAAGTAGTTCCCTATAACAATATTACTGTGAAACCTAGATTAGCATTTCATAATATGAATTGTAACCTGTAGTGGATGTTGACAAAATCTAAACTTCTAATAGCAAAAATGCCTGTAAATTCTGAAAGAGGCACAACAAAATTCCAAAAACTTAAAAAATATGCCTGAAGAAGAAAGATGATCCCAAATAAATTATTGAGCCCAAAAAAGGACTATTTGATAGACTGTATATGCCTATGGCAGCCAAGAAGACTCGAAGAAAAATCTGTGGAGGACAATATAAAATAGACAATTGCATCTGGACTGTAGTTTTGGTGGATGAGCTTGAGAAGGCTGAAGGCAATTGACACAGTTTTTCTTTGACTTGAAAGCAGAAAACGGCTGCTTTACATCTGTAATGCAATAAGAGGCCAGACCTAGAGGACAAATCTTCAGATGCAAAGAGATAGAATTGAACAATGACTGTTTTGCTAGGAATGTCACTAGCGGCTGTAGTGCTATTTACTAAGGAGATTTAGGCTGAGAAAACTAGGTAGAGAAAACAGTTTCAAGGACTTTCATGCCTCCTATCATTTCCAAATAAGAGGTTATTTCTAAAATACATTTGACTTGCATTCCTCACTTTGCAATTTGATGCCCACAACAGTTGTTATACTCTGCAATGAGTTTTTGGTGATCCAAATGAGTTGTTTGAGGCTGTATACGTGTTAAGGCGACCCTTAGAAGTGCTCTAGATTGGAGGAAATATAGCTTCTAAAATGATTGTGTTAAAATTTGTGATGTTAAATGCCCAACGAACAAAGATGTGTGTGCCCTTGGCATAGATCTAGAATTTGGGGGCTGAGAATCTTGTCCAGTTTTGGTGGGAAAAGCAGAGTCCTAGCCATTGGTGAGCTTGTCATGGAACACTTACCTGTACCTGCAAACATAACAAATGCATCAAATACAATAAGGATGGTTAATGTTCACTAGTAAAGAAACATGGAATCTTAGCATGGAAAGTATCTATTATCAAACTGCATCCATTGACACATGTCCCTCAACAGTTGGAATACTATGGATCACAAATTTTGAACTCCAACCAATACCCTAACTGTTATAATTAACAAATAAACCATAAGGCCTGAAGGGAAAACTATTTTTTTTGGTGGGTTCTCAATAGTTGTCCTATCTAGTGGTGTCTCATTTTAGACTAGGATGATTTTAAATATGTATAGGTTGGTTATTTCATCATTTCATTCTCAGTTGTATTCAATTTTTCTGCCATCCCTTTCAAGATTGTCAACTCATCTTGCTACTATCCATTATGGGATTGTTGGTTAAACCTTGTTATCATCTGGCCACATGTCACTATCACTGTATATGGTTTTGCAAGACTATCACTCTTACTTATGCACGCAAGCACTTTGGCTAGTCATTCATTTAATCTCTGCCACTGTCCCCCTTGCGACTGTAAGATTATCTCAAGCATGCGTCCATCCATGGGATTGTTGGTTCATCAAACATGGCACCATCCATAGGACTGTTGGCCTGCCCATCATGCCGCCATCAATAACGACTGCAATTCGTCTTGAAATGTAAAGATATCACAGTAGATATTTTAGTCAAAGTGAACTTGAAAGTACAAAAGTGGATTTTTTTTCACATTAAAAATCATCAAGTAGTCAAGTCAATGGGATTCCCATACATTCAAAAAACCTATTGAAAAATACATTTTTTCAAAGTTGAAGTTGGCTTTGTCCTCTGGTCAACTCACTGTTGCATAAAACAAACAATGATACAGCATAGTCAATGCTACAAAATCTGGTTAAAACTTTTGCATGAGGACAATGCAATAACACAGGTTTGTACTTTTACTTTGTGAATGTAGTCAAAGGAAACAATAATAACAGTCAAAACGCCCTAAATATGGTCCTACTACAAAAGTCAATGATGATGAAAATCTGGTCAATGTTGTTGATGTCAGCTCATTGGTATAGTCCTCTGTCCCTCTCATTTTGCAACTTTTTTTCCTTGATGAGTGCTGTGGGGGGAAGATAAATTGATTGATAGATGGGTCCCTTGTGTCTCTTGTTGACCCTTATAAATCAATGTGTTAGAAACAAGAAACTAGATGGCAATGGAATTGTGTCGGGAAACAAGATTGAGGAGGTTTCAGCATGGGATAAGTGTAAGAAATTTAGGAAACTATTCAATCACACACATTGCGAATATTTTAAACACTTTAAAAGATCAAACATGGCTACCACGACCAAAGACATGCCCATACTATATACAAAATACATATAGAATCATTACATACAAATCGACAATAATCAAATTATAAACAAAAAAAGTTTACTTCAATAAGAAAACAAACACAATATCTATCATCTATGGTCAATATTATAATGCCACAGAAATGAGAATTAAGTAATAGTCAACAATGTCGACAATGTGCATGCTACACATGATGGCTAATCATGAAATGTTAGAAAACAAATCTATCAAAGATGAGAAAAATGTCTACTAAGAGGGCCTTGCCCTTCCTCCAATGAAAATTGATATCTAGAAAGCCAATTTTGCAGGTCGAAATGGGTTTGAAATTGCCCTCAATCAACGTGTTTCTGAAGCTTGGAAACGATAATTTGATATTTCCTAATGCAAAGTGAAACCCTAAAGCGTGGAAGCTTGGGAAAAATTGTATTTGAATGCTTGAAATCTCAAACACTTTATTTTTCATGTAAACTTGGCTTCTAAGCAAGCTGTGGTTTTAAATTTGATTTCCTTTTTTTCCCCCCAAACAGTTGATTTCTTTCTATGTTTCTTGTGTTCTTTATAAACTGTTAATTTTAATAAGACATAAAATATTACGGATAATTAATGTTATCTCTTCATTCGGCGTGCCTTCCAGCAATAGTAATTATAAAAAGTGAATGCTTAACATAAAACCATGGTTGCCAGATCTTGCTGGATCTGCATGAAATCTGTTTCGGACTAGATTTTTCTAACCGTTCGGCCCCTTTTTTTTTTACTAAATTTTTCTGGCACAAATACTCTCAGCAACTTTTCAATTATATCAGAACATTTTTGAATGACTGCTAATAGTTCTTTTGGTTGAATGTAGAGTACATTGTTTTGATTGTATTTGTCAATTTTGCATATTTATAAAATTATGCTCATATATATATATATATATATATATATATATATATATATATACCGGACCGAAATTTTCGGGCCTTTAATTATTTTCGTATTTTTTTCCCCTCGCAAATGGGTCCAGATCTCCAGACTTGGTAACTATGCATAAAACATGATAGAGAAGTGGGTGTTATCACGAAGAATACAGAAACTTGACATATGTGTTTAAACCTGGAAATGATCACTTGTTGTCTATGGCAGGTTCGCACTATCCTCCTAGATGTTCATTTCTCAGACCAGCAACGGTTTAAGCAATTTGTTTCACAAAGTAAAGCGAGAATGGAGGTATGCATGCTAACATTTGTTGCAGGTCTTAGAGATGCACTCCATCTGAAGTCTCAACTTATATCATGAATTTATTTTTAAGAGCGGGGATTTTTAATTTCTGATTAATAATGACCTTGATAAATTGCATTTTTGTAGAGTAAATTAACAGGCAGTGGTCACAGCATAGCTGCTGCAAGGTTAGATGCAAAGCTAAATGTTGCAGGATGGGTCAATGAGCAGATGGGCGGTCTCAGGTTGGTTATGGCTTAATATCATCTGTCTTCGCCTTAAATAACAGTTTTGCCTGTCCATTGTGGGTTGACATAAATTGTATGAGCGTTGTTCTTGAGTTGTGAATTGCTCTTGGGGCCAATGTATGATTTCTAGATCTACGGAAGCATTAAAATTTATACAGATAAAGACTCACGAAGATAGAATATTCCTAGAAAGTACTTTTTGGCTTGTTCTAAGAAAAAGAAATGGTGCGAAGGACACATTGAGGAAACACTATTTGAGAAAATTCAAGTCATTGGCTGTTGTCTCCTAATTCTGAAAAGCAACCTTATCTCATCTTTTTGTAGGGTTTACAAAATTTTATTTTAAATGGATTTGCTATCTTTTGTGTTCATACCATGTTGAATCAACAGGGTATATTGCAGTGCTTTAAAGAATATGCCATATTCTATAATTTAATATTTTCTATTGAGAACAGATATGTAAATTACAATTGGTAATAGACCATGAACAATGCCTAGGGTTGAAACTTGTATGATCTTTCAATCTTTTAACAGTAAAATATTCCTACATGCACCCATTTTAGATCTTTGTAGCAGACGATGTGCTGATAAAGTTGAAACAATCCAATTTTTTTGTTATATCATTACTTGATACAGACCCCTTTTTAAATCTTGATCAGTAAATATGATAACCCCCTCACCCACCACTACTGAATGCATTCACCTGAGCTCATTTTTTTTTTGGGCTGCATCATCATGACCGTGTAGCATAGGAACATGCCCATAGGTTGAACCTAGGGAATCATCATGGCAATTGCTCTGCCTTACCACTAGATCATGGCTGTCTAGACACGTACTACAGATTTACAATATTGCAAGAAAACCAATAAAAATAATTTATGATCATTAATATGGACCCAAAGCATTTTGGATGGTGATGAAAAGGATCATGTGTAAAAAACGAAGGAAAAAAAGGAAGGATGAAAGTAAGAGAAAAGCTCACCATGCACTTTGGTAGCAAATCTGACATAAAACACTGATAAAATCTGTTTCAGTTCCAAGTGGACATAAGTAATGAGAAAACATCTGTAAATGAGCCCAAGGTATAAATTGAATTAAGCCCATCATTCAGGATTTGGTCAAGTGACAATAATTTCTCGACTCAAGAAACTGAAAGTAACTGAAGGATCTAGATGGGATGTCCCATCGGCACAACGGCGTGAAAAACAAGAAGCTTTTGGCGATGAAAATTGTTTGCCTTCCATCAATGGACTAAGGAGGTGAGAGGCAATCTTAAATGTTCCTCGAAGGATTTTATGAGGGATTTAGGAGTGTAATCAGAAAAAAAGGAGTCAACCGTAGTATTTTCTATAAATGAGAAATTCTAGTGTAATTTTCCCAGAGTGAACACGTCATTTTCTTCATCAGTTCTATAAGGAATAAAAGCAGTTTTATTTTTTGTGTGTGGAGTTTCTACTCTGAGAGTGTTTCGTAACATTAAATATTTTTCTTTTTATTTGGATGCACGTGTCCTTGTATTTTGGGTTCAAATTACTGTTTAGATGTTCTTCTTGCACAGAAAATTAACAGTTTCGGATTTCTGTTCATTTTAATCCGTATATGTTAACCTACACAAGGAAAGTTTAAGGATTTTGGAGTCATAAATACTCTCCTGTTTTCTATATTTGGGTAAAGATCTGTTTTGGTGATTTGCGCTTATTCATAGTGATAGAATAACTGATCACAGATTAGACAGACGATATAATACAATGTTCTGAGAGTATCAAGAGAAATCTAAGATGGACGCAATGAGATTGGCTTCAAGACACAATATCCTTCCATTAATTTCATAAACTCATCCTATTGCTCAGATGCAGAATATAATAGGATTCAAATAAGAGGGATTTAATAAGTTTTGGAAAATAGATTAATAGGGAAAATGGTCTTACTTATAGAGGTCTAAGGTGATAAGACAATATTAAATGATCACACAAATTAAGACACCGTTATTAGCTACACCGGGGCTAATTACTATATCAATGGAGTAGTATTCTGTTTAGCTTTTAAATGTTTAAATGCTATCGCTATAGTAGCTTAAAATTAAACTTACCAATTTTTACACTATTAGATATCAGAATGGGTTATAAATCGAGCAGTAGAATAGTGGTCAACCAACTTTGAGAAAAGAGGTTGAGGTATCCTTCAAGAGTATTTTTACTAAATTGACAAGAATGAAATATTAAATGCGAGCTTTTAAATGAGTGGTCAAGCCTTTCAATGATTGTTGAATGAGGTGGTTGTGGGCCTTATTGAGACATTGTTTGAAAAAGTTATGGTTGTTTGAAGTTGTGAGGTTTCACGTGGTTTTAATAAATTGGAAAAAATTATTAAAATGCACATTTAATGAACTCGAGAAAGAAAGAAATTATATTCATGGGAAACATAGCTAAAGTTATAAAAGCTAACCAGGAGTGCCAAAAGGGACTCAAACAACAAAAATGAAGTATCCAAAACTAAAACTAAGTCCCAGATAAGAAGGAACATATGAAAGTCATATGATAAAAATCAATCTTGTGAAAAAATCCTCCTCATCATAAAGACAAACCGATAGAAGAAGGGCCAATCTGAGTCAGGAGCAGGAGGAGGCCCAAGGGCCAACATCCTCATAGCAGAAGGGTCAATCTGAATCTGCTGAAGTGCTCAGGATATTGTCTTGGTCTTAGAGGTTTCGACTTAACAATCCTGGGAGAAATCAAGTTACTCCTCTCAATAGCTCTCCTAACATCTTAGGTTGTCATTCCTCAAGACCTGCAGAGGAAATTGGTAATGTGCATCTGCCCCCCTTTTATGGGTTGTGAATGGGGGAGGATAGCTCACCCTCTATGGGGGAACTGAAAATTATAAGTCAGAAGTCGGGTTGGATACATAATCTAAAATATTTTGGTTATGAAAGGAAAAGAAACTTAAGAATGGGACGGCTTGTTAGAAACCATGCAGCATATTTGGTTAAGACCATATAAAACCTTGGTTGGAGTTACACAAAGGCATTTGGGAAGTCAATAACCATATAAAGTGTGACTATGACCCATTATTACTCATGTTTTCATTTTTGCTCTACATGGGTGTATTTTTTCCTCTTCCTCCTTTTCCCTATTGACATGAGCCTACACAAAGCCTCTATGAAAATGAAAATTCCTCTTCCTTATTTTCCATATTAACATGAGCCTACACAAAACCTCTATGAAAATGAAAATTTGAATCAATGGCATGTAAAGTTAACTTGTATTTTTAGAAGATGATTTTTTCTAAATAAGATCCTTTTTATGTTGAAATGTAAATCAATGCTAAGAACAAAAATCAAATTAGTGGAGCAAATCTTTAGAATTGTAGTTTTATTAAGTTGACAGAACCACATTCTTCCTTATAAGCAGCTGTAAGGCACCCCAGAACTCCAATCTCCACTAGTAAATTGTAGGTAATTCGTGTTGGACTATTGCATGTATCTATTTTAAAGCTTACTATTTGTGCTCCCTTGTAATCAAAGGATTATGAAAATGGATATTCATACTTCTTTTCAGCATGTTATTTGAAAATATTTAGCGTAAATTTAAGAATGCTTGTGGTATGGGTTTGTGTGATATATGCATGTTTTTTAAATTTGATTTAGGTTTAGGTTTTAGTGTATGAAGGATCATTGGCTTCACAGTGAGTCCAACCAAAAGAATTCTTGTCATGTTTACTTGCCATAAAAATAAATGCAGAAAATAAAACAACTGAAGTAAACCTAAAAATAAATGTGGAAAGTAAAACAACTGAAGTAAACCTAAGTCTACCTAGTTTATCATCCACTCTCCCACTTTCTCATGTCGTGAAGTCTATCTGAGGGTGTACATTATCATTTGTGAATCCGAGGACATAGTTTTGACTAGTTGTCATGCACTGTATATGCAGCCAACAAATTCTTTCCCTAGCTGAGTATAAATATTTATAAGTTATAACTACAACTAATATTAAAGATTTTTATGAATGGATTTATACCGAATTTAAAGGATTCTGAACCAATGAAATAACAAACAATAATTGCAGGAAAGGAAATGAATTGGAATAAAAATCACACAAAGAAATACTTGTTGTAAAATAAGTGGAAGCTTCCCAATCAATACTGATTTAAACTTTTCCCACATTTATAAAATTAAACCACACTTTGCTGAAAGTAAAATTTAAATTATAAATCAAATCACACAACTTGCTGACAATGAATTGCTGAAAGTGGAAACACAAAACACACTTGAAAGCAAACCTAGGTACGATGGAGGGAAATTGTTGACAAGCACTCCTCTTGAGTGGGCCTTTTCCCGGTTGGAATGATGCACAAAACCCTTGCTAGATTAACACAAAATGCAACAACTGAACCGTTTATATTTAAGATTAAACGATTACTTTAAATTATGTAGCAATAAAGGAATTGATACGGAAACAATTTCCTTGTGATTTTGCTGATTTTTCATGGCGAAAATCAGCAAAAGCAGAACCTTCTTCCAACAATACTTTTCTAAATGTTGAAGTTTACGACAGTAATTGCACTTTGCGCTCTCTGACCAATTACGTGGTTGTGATGCTGGTTTTGTGGGATCTTGCTTGAACCTTTGCTCTTATGTAGAAACTGATTTCTTCTTTGTGTTTGCAGAAAAAACAACCTTGCATCCCTATTTGTTTCATATTGGTTCTGCCTTGTCGCCTTTTGTATTGAAATTTGGTATATTAAATGTAGTATCCCATTTCATCTTACTTTGATTGTTGATGTAGATGAATACACTCATAAGGGTCAGGAAGACTGTCTAGTAATATGAAAATAGGCATTTCGTCCTCTAACATAGACCCAACATTTGTTAGCTAGTCTGAAATTCCCTTCATCGTGTTGATACGAGTCAACAAACTTTCTCCTTTCTCCCTCATGGATCTTTTGTTGAGGAAGTCTTCGATAAAGGGCCAATTTTTTAGTCAGTCTCTGTTTCATACAAGGACTTCAATATGTCACATGCTTGTTTTGTAGTTTTAGATCCCTTTCCTTGCATTGTTATTGAATTCTCAAGATTCAATATGATGGCTAACAATTTCTTTTCATTCTTTACGGTCCATTTATGTGTTGCTTCTAGTGAAGTTGAAGGCATAGGTTATCCACTTGATATGGCATCCCATAACCTTTTTCTTTTAGCGCTATAGCGAGCTTGTAGCTCTACAAGCTGAAGCATTTTCCATTAAAACTCTATCAAACGCATGTCTGAAGTAGATGCAACTGCAGCCATGATTGTATCTTGAATGAACTTGAATAAAAAAAACTAAACAAAAATTGCACTGTTTGATGAAGAATCGTTCACATAACTTGCTATGATACTATGTTAAAAATTCCAAGAATATTAAATCCCAGAGATGAGAGAAAGCATGAATTTCTGCAAAGAGGAACAAAAAAGAAACTCTATTGCATAAAATAAAAAGAGTGTACAATGCTTTGATTACATGGGTATTATATTGAACTTTGAGAGATCTATATTTAAGAAAAGCACATGCAAGTGCTCAAATAGTTAATCTTATAAATAGGATAAAGCTAAAATAACTTAAAAAACCTAAAACTACTTTATCCTATTTCTAATTTTTAGATAATTGATGCACAACTTACACAAGTTTTTCTGAGGTAGCACTACCATAAATTAGCATTATTTTAAATAAATGTAACATCTTAAATTAACACATAGGGTGAAATCTGGAATATTCCAACAAGCAAGACGGTGATGCATGATTAGGGATACATGATGCTTATTACAAAGTAAATAGGACATGGCGAGGGGGTTCATATCGAGGAGAATCAACATGGGCAATCTTCCTTCGTAGCTAAGGGAGAGTAGTTTTATTCTCTTGACTAGAAGGGTATGGATGCACAAGAGGAAACTCCTCACTAGTTTTAGGAGACATGCGAGGGGAGTCAGTGCTGTAGAATTTCACCCAAGATAGAAACCCAAAGACATCTTTAGGGCGTAGGAAATAGACATAGGGCGATACAGATCTGAGGCACTGAAGGTATAGCCTATAGGTGATGGCAGAAAGGAGGTGGGCAGACCTTCACAAAGTGATGCTAAGCCTTGTGAGAGTCGTGATCAGACAACTTAGCATTCTAGGCAAAGTCTCGTAAAGCAACTCAATTGGAAAAAAGGGGAGAAGCTGTTGCTAGGACCTCAAGGGTAGGCTCCAGGACACAAATCGTGATTATGTTTTTAAATATAGAGGACTCAACACATGGTGTGGTAGAACCAACAATTTATGTGTGCCAGTCGAACACATGGTATTACAAGACTGAGGATGTCTTTCAAGACCACCAACTCCAACAACAATGTAATTTTATACCATTTGTTTGCGGAATGAATTACCTTTACTCTGCTGAACAACAAGAGAAAGTTATTATTCTAGTGGCACTGGCGCTGCCCCCCTGCCCCACCAACCCACTTTGGCAAGGCTGAGGCAATGATGTGAACTTTATCAAACTTGCATATGAATAACTTCTCAAAAGGCTGTTTGTGGTGTGCACCATCTTATGGCTGAAAGTAGGAGATAATGAGATTCAAGTTATTAGTTTTGATAGATTTATTTCTGAACAACTTTCCCTACGAGGAAAACTTTTGCAGATGATCAAGGCAAGGAAAGGCATCTCTAGTTAAGGTAAGTTTTTAGGTCCAAACTTAGCTAGCATGCCAATCTGGCATATGAGAACTCCCATGTAGGAGCAAGGGGAGTCTTCACTTTACCATATACATATACTTATGCATATGCATATGTATAAGTGCATATACATATGCATATGTGCATACATAAACACACACACATTCACATACACATACATGTGTGTCTATGTTGGTCATCTCTTTCTTTGTATGTTATTGACAATAGCTGGAGTGCTAAATTTTTTTAAATTCCTAGATTGCTTGTGGTATGAGTTTATATGAAATATCCATGTTTTAATTTGATTTCCCAATATGAAATATGCATGTTGGAACAGATACACATTAAAAAGTGGAGATATATTGGAGGAAATTGTTCTATATATGCCCTATTTTATCATCAGAAATTGTTGGTGGAGAACTCCACTTGTGAGGACAAGTGCATTAGTAACTAGATATTGCTATACATCTAGATTATCGTCTATCAAGTGTATTGGATTGTAGTTGTAACTTGCAACTTATTATTTTGCTTGGTAATCTGGTAACATTCATTTTGAGGAGTACCAGTTGTCTTGTTGATTATGATCTCTGAAGTTTTTTCCTGGCCCTTGAAGGTTTCTAAATGTCATGGAGATGGTGATTTACCTATGCTTTTGGGGTGCGCTTATGATTTTCAAGTCCCACTACTGTTGTGGAGTTCAATTTGATGAACTCTTTTATGGACACAATTCTTTCCATAGAACTTTGTTGAGGGTTAGAGAGAAACCCATTGCCATGAAGCTTCTGTGCATTCAGGTTGCAGATGGTGTTTGGTGCAGGAGCATTTGCAGTATTCTAGGCAGTAACTATTGTACCTAGTGGCATGGGAGTTTTGGCCATTGTAATGAACATGCCAAGAATTTGGTTGCCAGCCAAGAATTAACGTTGTTCCTAACATCACCATCCCATAGACTTTCAGTTCCACCTTTACTTATTATCTGTTGATCTCTATCATTATTAATGACCAAGGGACTGGAAAAAGATCCAAGTGAAAGTAAAGCTATGGGAACACCTAATGCATCTCCTATATAAATAGTAGGAAAAAAGGGAGAAACATCTGATGTAAATTGCAAATGAAAGTGCCTCGAAATTGAGAGAGGAGCAGACTAAATTTAGTGGGTGGGGAAAGCTGGAGCAATATAATCCTAAAAGGAGGTGACTTTACCTTAACCTTTAGACCTGCGTTACCATGAAATGGAAACGAAACACAGAAATGCAGATTTCCAAAAACCCTTGGTTTGGAAACATTCATATGCTATACTATAATATATATATATATATATATATATATATATATATATATATATATATATATATAAATATATAAACAATTCATAATACTCATTTTTAGTCCACAAAAGATAAAGCACAAATATAGTATTCATTGAAGTTCAAAACTATATATATATATATATATATATATATATATATAAACAATTCATAATACTCATTTTTAGTCCACAAAAGATAAAGCACTTAACAAACATAGTATTCATTGAAGTTCAACATGCTTAAAATTTCACATGTTCATGAATCATGTGTTATAGCCCAGGTTCAAACTTCAAAGACAAAATTTCACTTCACATGGCATATCATAAATCATCTAGAATAAATGATGAATGCCACTCTCACTGACGAGTGTGTGTGTTTTGCCATTGCATTGAGTGTGTCTACATAGGTTTAACATAGCGTACTCTAAAAGATTAGGGTTTCTTTAAATGTTTTTACATTTTTTTTGACTTGGTCAATGACCTGTGCCGCCAGAAACGTATGGTACATTTCTGGCATGTGCCTGGGCATTTTTGGGCCACTTCTGGCGGTGCTTCGTATCAGAAATGATTCCAGGCAGAAATAGGGGGGACGAGGGTATTTCCTTGCAACATAGCTTTAGACTAAGTAGGTCTTTGAAGACTACCAAATCCTACAGCAACCATGTAGGCTTGTACCATTGAAGGTTGAGAAAAAGTTTGTAATGAGTGTGTCTCCAACTAGCTGATGCCCTTGTGACCTTTATCGAACTTTCATATGAATAACATGCACAAAGTCATAACCATATATACTCATGTACATAAGAATCAATGCTAAATCAAACTCAAACTAGTAAACATAATCCATGTCAGACTGAAATCGAACGGTACGTCATGTAATACCATAATTAAACATGTATGCCAAAGCCAATTTCATTTAAAATATCAACATGTGTATCAAATGAAATAAGTTTAAAGTATCTAGGCACCATAGGCCAAAATTTGACAATGAACTAAACAAAGAGGCAGATAAGACAACTACATGATACATGAAGAAATGAAGATTCGGGCCTCACATCCCTCTCCCCTTAAAAGAGACTTTCTCCCTCTTTGTAGTGCGCATCATCCTGCAGCTGAAAGTAGGAGATAATGAGATTCAAGTTATTATTCTGAACAAATTTATGTCAAGTAGCTTTCTCTACGAGGAAAAATTTAATGGATGAACAAGGCATTGTATCTCTAATCGTTGTACTATATAAAAAGACAAAGGTAATGGTAATTTTCAGGTTCAGCCTGGTGAGCACCCATTCTAATTTTCCTGATATATGTGATACTTGGTAGACAAATTGAAAGTTATTTAACACTTGGCTAATGTTGGTGATCTTGGGGTGTAACTTACGTGAAATGTTTAATGCGGACATTTTAAAAGTTATTTTGGGTTTTGGTTGCCTTAAGCACCAATGGGACTAATATCTTGAGTCACCCTCTATCATGAGAATCAATATATTTAAAATCCTTGCTAAAAGGCGGCCTAGGAGTAATGGCCAACCTTTTGCAATGTTGTTTGTTGCTTGACCCCTGTTAGCTTGATAGGCTTTTTATAGATTTATTTCATGGTTCCTAATAATTCCCTTTATGCTTGCTATGATCATATTTGTTTCCATACGTTTCCGGCATGTGCCCGGATGTTTCCGGAGCATTTCATACTAGAAACGATTCCGGGCTGAAGGGGGGGTGGCTGGGTCGTTTCCCTGCAATGTGGCTTTAGGCTAAGGAGGTCTTTCAAGACTACCAAATCCTACAGCAATCATGTAGGCTTATACCATTGAAGGCTGAGAAAAAAATTGTAATGAGTGTGTCTCCCACTAGCTGATGTGCCTGTGACATTTATCGAACTTTCATATGAATAACTTGCTCAGTGTCATAACCATAGTTACTTATGTACATAAAAATCAATGCTAAATCGAACTCAAATGAGTAAAACATAATTCATGTCGGACTGAAATCGAACGGTACACCACGTAATACCATAATCATTCATGTATGCCAAAGTCAACCTTATAAAAAATTAACATGTGTATCCAATGAAATAACTATAAAGTATTTAGACACCCAATGCCAAAATTGAACTAAACAAAGAGGCAGATAAGACAACTACAAGATACATGAGGAAATGTAGATTTGGGCCTCACATCCCTCTACCCTTAAAAGAGACTTACTCCCTGTTTGTAGTGTGCATCATCCTGCAGCTGAAAGTAGAAATAATGGGATTAAAGCTATTAGTCTGAACAAATTTATGTCAAGTAGCTTTCCCTATGAGGAAATCTTCAGTGGATGAACAAGGCATTGCATCTCTACCTCCTTTTACTATATAAAAAGGTAAAGGTCATGGCAATTTTTAGGTTCAGTCTGGTGAACACCCAATTTAATTTTCCTGATATATGTGATATTTGGTAGACAATCTGACAGGTATTTAAGACTTGGCTAATGTTGGTGACCATAGGGTGTAACTTACGTCAAATGTTTAATGGGGGCTTTTTAAAAGTTATTTTGACTTTTGGTTGCCTTAAGCACCAATGAGACTAATATCTTGAGTCCCCCTATCATGGGAATGAATATTTTCACCATCCTTGCTAAAAGGGGGCTTGGAGTAATGGCCAACCTTATGCAATGTTGTTTCTTGCTTGACCCTGTTAGCTGGATAGGCTTTTTATAGATTTCTTTCATGGTTCCTAATAATTCCCTTTATGCCTGCTATGATCATATTATGCTAACTAGCGCTGAAAATTTTTAAGCTGTTGGAATGGATATCATGGTGGTTTCCATTAGTTTTTCAAGGACACGATTAATGGCCAACCTTCTGCAATGTTGTTTCTTGCTTAAATCTGTTAGCCGGATAGGCTTTTTATAGATTTCTTTCACGGTTCCTAATAATTCCCTTTATGCCTGCTATGATCATATTATGCTAACTAGCACTGAAAATTTTTAAGCTTTTGGAATGGATGTCATGGTGGTTTCCACGAGTTTTTCAAGGACATGATTAATGTAGGAAAACAATATGGTGCTGTAAGCTTCCAAAACCGGTGATGGTCAGTTTTAACATATTCGTTGTAATCGGTGGGCAGTTATGACAATGAACTAGGGTAAATGCATTCAATATCTGGGAGCCATAGCAACGCCATTGTGGAAATGAAAATGTAATTGAAAGTAGTGAAGCTTCAGTGCAAGGGGCTCCTTCGGTTTGGTCCAAGTCATCTCATGTAAGTTTTTTAGATCTCTTTGCAAATGTCTTTGTTTATGTTGCTGGTGGTTTGTGTTATGCCTTGTGGAACCTCTCTAGCTTTTGGTGGTTATCTTTGTGATGTTATCCCTATGATGGGATTTTGCTCCACATTAATACTCTCCTTTGTGAGGTCAGGAGCAAAACTAGGAAAATCGAAAATAGGATTGCTCTTGACATCAAAGCTATTGTTTTGGAGTAAGGAGCTGACTTTCTCTATGCCTTTGTCTAGTAACTTGTGTTTGAAGATTGAGTGTCAAGAAAAGAATGCCTGTTGCAGATTTAATGGATGTCAGTCACCAACAGTATCCTGCAAAGTTCCTGTAGGTCACATTGTTCAACTTTTCTAGGTCCGGATTAACTCTCAAATTTGGTGTCCAGAAGAAAGATGTTCATTCTGCATTTTTGGCAGGCAAGTTTATGATGGTGGCTTTGCTACGTTAGAATGCACCACCTTTGTAATATTACAATCACTAAGATTTAGGCAAAATTTTAATATCATATATTTTCTGGATCTCTATGTTGGAAATTACCAAGTCACTGTCCCATACAAACTGAAATATTGCTATTTGCCCTTTCCTTAAAATCGAATGCCTCCACCAAGGCTATGGTCCTTAAAATTTGGAACTTTCTCTGTGTGGCTTCTTTTATGTGGTTGATGAACTATAGCTACTTATAAATCTTCAAACACAGACTATACAGGGACAGAATTTTAAATGAATTGATCTACTCTAAGACGTGGTGCTGCATTGATTGTTTTATGCATTTCAGAATTGAATTTATAAAACTTTGAACGTAGACTATATGGGGTTCTAATTTTAAATGAATTTTTCTTCAGCTGCATCGATTTCTTTTATGCATTTGAAACTTCATTTTTTTTGATGTCTTGTAATAATTATGCAATGACGGTTACATTTTTATTAAAATTCGTTTGTATTACTTTTTTGCTTCTTTCAGCTATTTGGACTTTCTACAAAATCTTGAAAAACAAGTGGAAGAGGACTGGTTAACAGTTGCAGGTTTACTAGAGGAGATACGGAATAGCCTATTTTCAAGGAAAGGTGCACTGATCAACTTGACAGCTGACGAGAAGAATCTTGTAAATGCAGAGCAACATGTGGCAGACTTTCTCAGTGCTCTCCCTGATACAAACTCTTTGGTGATCCCTTCCTGGGACAGTCGCCTATCCCCAGTCAATGAAGCTCTTCTAGTTCCTACTCAGGTCATCTTAGTTTTTACTCTTATTTCCTGTCTTACTGATATTTTTTGAAGAGATTAATTAGGATACAAGTGTCTGATGAATTCATAAAACATTGGACCACAGGTTAATTATGTTGGTAAAGCAGCAAATATCTATGAAACTGGTTATGATCTAAAAGGTAGTGCATATGTCATCTCCAAGTATATTGGAAATACATGGTTATGGGATCGTGTACGAGTTAGTGGTGGCGCCTATGGAGGGTTTTGTGATTTAGATTCACATTCAGGTGCCTGCTTCCCTTTTCCTTTATGTTACAACATGCTTGAAATTCATTAACTTGATTAGAGTTCTAATCTCACCTCATAGGGAATCCATGTTTGAAATGAATGAATCATTTCTTTACATTTTGCTTTAAGTTCCGTAAAATCATCTGACACCGTTTCCAATTGCTACTGCTAGGAGTATTCTCGTACTTGTCTTATCGAGACCCAAACCTATTAAAAACTCTTGATATCTATGATGGGACTGCCAAGTTCCTCCGAGAACTGGACTTAGATGCCGATACTTTGTCAAAAGCCATAATCGGCACTATAGGTGACGTGGATTCGTATCAGCTACCAGATGCAAAAGGATACACCAGGCATGTTTCATTTACAACGACAGGCATTGTCATTCACTATTTTGTGAACTAGATATACAATTTGTATGCATTTCACTCATCATTGAAAGCGGGCATTAAAGTGTTGTATTTTGATGTTCTAGCCTGATGCGATACTTGCTGGAGGTTACAGACGAGGAAAGGGAAAGGAGACGTGAAGAGATCTTGTCGACCAGGTCAACAGCTTAGTTATTTTTCCATTCTACAGAGAGCTATATTATAATTCAATAATTTTCAGAGAACAGAATTAACTCGTATTCGTTATTCAGGGCCCTCATAGTAGACAAAATGGTGCACTTGGGATATGATTTTATGGTTGTTAATGCAAATGTTCTTTCTAATGCCGATTGCTTGATAACTTTTGCAGTTTGAAGGACTTCCATGAGTTTGCCGATGCCCTGGAAGCTGTGAAAGACAATGGACTTGTCGTCGCGGTTGCATCTTCCAATGATGTTGCTTCAGCCAACCAAGAGAGGCCCAACTTTCTGGTAGAGAAAAAAGTTTTGTAGATGAGATTATGACATTCTATTTGTAATTTCCATTATTATTGCAGAATAATGATTTGCGATCATTATTGTTGCATGATTGAGCATTTCATACTCTCTCATTTAATTTATCACTTCAAATATCTGTGATGCTCCATATTATAGATAAATATTTGTTCATTTAATTTAATCTTTTAAAAATATGATAATGTAATACGAGATAAAATGAGACAATGCAAAGATTAAACTGCATTATCTTTGGGTGTTCTAGTTGCAATAGGCTTTGAACAAATGAAATGGATGGGGGAACATTTACCAAAATGCCATTTTATGAAAATGATGTCAATCAAACAAATATGGTTTTAATTTGTGTGATTCAATTTGGTTTAAGGGCCTCATTTTAAGGGATGGAGAACATATTAAAGGATGACAATCAAATTCTCTCTTGAACAAAGTGAGTGTAGCTCATAAAGATGTGAACTTTGGTTATTTTCATGGTGAAGCTATGTTAAATTACATTAATGAAATAAAATTGTAGCATAAAGGGGTAAAAATTTGACAATTGAAATATGAAAAAAATTTAAACGCAAACTAGTTACTTTGAAAGTTATGAATGCATATTAATATTGGATTTCTAAACACAATATATTTTGTTTTATAATTTAAATGAGCTATTTTATTATAAAGTGTATATTTGACTGCTTAATTGGATTTCTAAACACAATATATTTTGTTTTATAATGTAAATGAGTTATTTTATTATAAAGTGTATATTGGACCACTTAATGATCTTTAAATAGCAGTGTTATGCAAATATTCAACAAGAGGTGGTGCTTGTGTGAGGAGGTAATATAAGTTTCTTTGAATTTAGTCTATCGGTAGCTTGTGTGGGAAGCTTCTCCTTGTAAATAAGGAATTACGCTTTTATGAGGGATTACCCTTTTCTATGTAATCAACCCAACTTTCATATTTTCACATTGATTAGAAATGTACTTCATATCTTTGGATTTACATGGGGATTCCTTTGATTTTGTGTGTAGGAGCCCCCATTATAGTTTGTGCAGTTGCGCCTTTTGTATGTAGGTAAGCTACAATTAACCTAATAGGTAAGTGTACAAGAAATGTATCATTATTTCTTATTGAAACCTTAACAAAATCGTATTCATTATAAATCACAACAAAATCTCAAAGGGACTCCATTGGCAAGGCAATAAAAATTACGAATCTGGGAATTTTTATTTACAACTTTTATCTCAATATATTAGTAAAATAATAGTTGTGTGTGAAATGAGGTCCAAAGAGTAAGAGGACATGGTAGTAAATTCTAAAAATAAGGATGAATATTTAGATGCTGATGTCTATATGTGTTTCGAATTATTTTTACCAAGTGTCCCAGTAAGCACAACCAAAAATTGGTAGTGCAAGAAAAAAATGTGGCAATTGAAACATTTAAAAAGAACCAAGTTTTATGTATCAAATTGAGGATTGATGTAGTTGAGGATGTTGGCTCACTCGTTTAAAAACAATACAGGGATTTGAATGTGCATGCTCTGGGCAAGTTGTCGCTCGACTCTAATGCTTATATTTACAGGTTGATTAATAAGGTTACTTGAGTTTACTAGTACGAGTCCCTATAGGAATATCATTCAATGGTAAGTAATTCAATTCTTAGGAAATTGCTTGCATGACCTTGTAGCTTCAAGCATCAAAACATGTTATGTATGTACCAGTTGACTCGAATGTTTATATTTACAGGGTGATTAATAAGGTTATTTGAGTTAAGTGGTACGAGTCCCTATAGGAAAATCACTCTATGATAAGTAATTCAATTCTTACTGAATTGCTTGCATGACCTTGTAGCTTTAAGCATCAAACGTTTTATGTATGTGAAAATTTAAATTGTAACAAAGTGTGTTCTCTAGGCAACACTTACAACTTGCAGATATATTATAAGATCTACATCCTTTAGACAAGGTGTAGTGCCTATGCGATTCATTTATCCCTTATTTTATTGTTTATTTTATTTTTATTTGTTTGCCAATTATTCATCCTTTATCTTAGTGTCTATTTGTTTTCAAAACCATTTATCCAATTATGTGTTGAAAGGTGGTGAAGATAACTTGGTGACATCATGCACAAGTGTTAGAAGTATCACCAATGAAAAACAAAAAAATTGGAGGACATGGATCATCCATGAGAGGAAAGTCCATTAGAAGAGAAGGGTTTATAACATTTATCCTTATCACATTAAAAGAGGATGTTCCACAAGAGTAGGTGGATCACATATTGATGAAGTCCCAAGAACATCTATATGTGAACTTGCATCAAATAAGGATACTATCCTCCAAGACATTATTAAATTCATTACGATGAAAACACTATATAAAAAGGAGAGCAATATCTTGTGAGCTTTGCAAATAGATGACAAATGTCTTACAAATAGTCATCCCAAAGAGATGGCTCTTCAAAAAGGATAGCAACATGCTACAAAAAGTAATCAAAATCATCACTAGTTGGAGTAGTAGTTGTTGTCTAAACTGCATGCAAAGCGTATCCAAACAACTACTGAAGTATCATCCAAATAGTGAAAAGGCACTTATTGTGTGTGAGGTTGCAATTCCATGGAGATAGACAAACAAATGTGACCAAGGGCCATGTAACAATGATTGAACCAAGTATCATCCTTGTCACAATTGGATGATTTAGGAACTTGTCCCAAAAGATAAGGACATTAAGCCTTTTTTAGTGACAATTTTCTGCATGTACTCTTGCCATGAGTGGTAGTTTGAACCAAGGTAAACACGATTTTTTTTGCCATTTCAAGCATGTTTACAACAATTTACTCTAGGCAAAGTTCTTATGTGAGGTTAAGATTTATTTCGACAAAGCTTCTCTCAATTTCTCAGATTAATGGTAATTGTTCACCCATGGTACCTAAAGATGTTTATACAACCACAATTTGAGAGACACATGCATAAATAAATGAGAACCACAAGTGTGTTTGGTGTTGCACATGCAAGAAAAAGAAAGACACAAAAATAACCTTATAGAGGTGCACCTCCAAAATTAATATTTTTGACACTTTATATGTGTGCAAAAAAGTATCCCCTCTAATTTGCAAATGATTTGTAGTTAGCACAACGATTTATGCATTTTACAATTGTGTAGACACCTAATTTTGGTCCGCGGATAGTTTTTTGTGTGGAATTGCATAGTTTTAGGGTATTTGTGCATTTATGAATTATTGATTCAGATTTGGTTCTTATTAGCACATTTGTCAAGGTTTTTGGTTATATGGGGTGTCTAGTTTTCGTTCTTTCTCCCTCCTCCCTTATCTTTCTTATGTGAAAATGTTTGTTTCACCCAAAACTATTTAATGTATGGTCTTGTAGACCTAGAAGTGTTGACTGTGTTGATCTGGGTTTGTTAGTGCTTTGGGTTAGTTTTGGGTGCACCCTTGGCTTTCTTGTCTGTTAGGTGTTGGCTTGTGCACCAATTTGGTCCAAATATGAATTTAAGAGGTCCATAAATACACGTGCATTAGTGCAAATAGGACATGAATAAGACATGCAATGAATGAGTGATAAGTGAATTTTGAAAGCAAGAGCCTAGAATTTATTGAAAAGGTCAATTGTGTTAAGCACATATTTCCAACATTTAGAACAAATTTGAATAAAAATTTGAAGAATTTACTTTCCTTGTGTAACTTGTTCATGCTAGCATGAAAAGTCATATATGATTAGGGCTTGCATCCATGAATTGCTTTCTGAAATGCATTGAGTGTTTTTTTCCAAAATTTCTCCAAACTTAAGGCCTTGATAATAAATGAAGGATAATAGAACCACCCTATTAATTCTCTTAATTTTCATTGGTATGCGATGAGTTGTTAGGATTGTGGAGAAGGAAATTAGTTTCACAGAGTTTTGCGTAGAATTCAGGGAAAGTTAGCTAGGTTTTTAGAGCCATGGAGTGGGCAAATAGGGTTGCAAAACTGGATTAAAAAAATTCACAGTTTACTAGAATCATTACTTGATGGTGCCAGGAGCGAGCACTAACATTGTTAAAAATGTGCACTCTAAAAAACTATTTTCTTTTCCTACATTTTGTTTGCCTCACTTTCTAGACTTATTTTTTACTGTTTATCTCTAATGATTGTCCCATGATTTAGGACAAATGAAATATTCTTCAAAAACTCCCTCTTTTCATTTATTATTGATTCTAAACTATTATTTATTGCAATTAGGTCCGATTTTCTATTTTATTTGATTTAATGTGATTAGGCTTAGATGCATTGTCGTCTGACCACTATCATGCGAACCTTACATGATGTTCAACAACACATTAAAATATTTTCTCAAGGGTCTCAAAAGGCAAATAATAGGATTAGTTCACATGACATTTCACACAACCCTTTGGTTTATAAGTTCTTGCTTACTCTTTGCCAATATGATTTGTTACTTTAAAATTTAAATTATTGAATGGAAAAGGAGATAATTCTCATTATATTAAATAATTTTATGTTTCTTGTCTAAATTTTGATCATAATGATAAATTATTGACTATGTTATTTCCCAAAAGTTTAAAAGATTATGCTTTTGATTGATCCTACTCTTTGCCACGTGGATATTTGTTTTAGTGTTGTTTGCTAACAATTTGTTATTGGTTAGCTACCGTTTCGTTGTAAGGACTAGTTTGCCATGTTTGTTGTTGATAAGCTCTATTGTATATCTTCTGAGAAATTGTCGCAGGTTGGGGGACCTGTCAAAACTCTCTTATCGGTTCATAGCTATGGTAAAAAATGTTTACCCTCAGCCTACACACACACACACACACACACACACAAACACACACACACACACACACACACACACACACACACACACACACACACACTTACACACACTTACACTTTTGACTAAAACTATGAACCAATGAAGAGACAATATATAACGACCCTCACCCAAATAATAAAAAGCTAAGATAAAATCATTTAAAAAAACATGGACAAAGAAAAGGTTAAACTCACTGAACTTATCAAACAAAGAAAGAAGCTCTTTACTCATAAACAAAAAAACATGGGAGATAACATCTACAACTATGGCCCCTCCCCTGGGTGATGCAACCTTCTTTAAATAAGCCCTTTTTTAACTAAAGAAGGGCATCCATACACAGAGTGCCCTGATCAATTGAGTTCGCCGCATCCATACACAATGTTGATGAGGGCACTCTGTGTATGGATGCGTTGAACTCAATTGATGAGGGCACTTAATGGACCATAGAAGCCCTTCTTTAGTTAACGAAAGGGCTTGGAGCATCGTGTAGAAGTCATGAATAGTGATATAATTTTGAATAGTGGTGGAGTTGGTCTACAAATCTATGATTACATGGGGCAAGAATCCCTTCCACATTTGGGAAGAGATGGATTCTCTGAAAGAGGAGGAAGACAAGTTGGTTGGGCAAAAATCTACACCATTTCACAATCAGAATCCATAGGCACACGTAGAGGATGAAGAAAATAAGAAAAAACATTGTGTATGGATGCGTTGAACTCAATTGATGAGGGCACTCAATGGACTATAGAAGCCCTTCTTTAGTTAAAGCCTGTTATGTCTTTCGTGTGGGCAGGGGCTTCACTGTGACTGATTTCTTGGTGAGGATCCCTTCATACAAACCCTGATGGTGATGGCGATGGTGATCCTTCTCCACACCGCTAAACCCTGTTACGTCTTTCGTTCCCTGCTTGTAACTTCCGCTCTCGCTGTTGCTCTCATTCACCGTCCCACTCGCAGATGTTTGATTATTACTATAGAATCCCAAATATTTTTATCAATTTAAATATTGATTATTTTTATTTGTATATTATTTATTTTTATTTATATATATTTTATTAATATACAAATTCTTTTTTTCCTTCTGATTATTATATAAAAAATTTCAAATAAAATATTATAATTTAATAAGTTATTATTTTTTCTCAAGAAAATGATATATAAATGACTTTCATTCATGAAAATATAATGTCATAGATAAAAACATAAACAATCTCATCTATATATAATAATATTGAAGTGAGCCAAGTTATGTATCATGTAAAATGCTACAATTATTACTTAGACTCTATCAGTCATCATGATAATCATCTATCATGATAATCATCTATCATCATATTGTCATGATCAATCTCTATCCATTTATCATTCATGTCATGTTCATATAATGATTCATTCTCGTAATTGAGACCATCTTCATCATCTTCTTCAAAGATATGACCATAAATTATTATAGATTGGTTTTAGATTAAGGTAAAAACAGGTTTTGAAGGGACCCCAAAACCCTAAAGCAAATGATGAAGGATATAACAATAAAGTCCACAGGTGAAACCTATAACCTACTTCTAAGAAGTATCAAAAACATGTTTTACAGGGACCTGAAACCACCATTCAAGAACATCAATAGACATACCCCAGGTTTTATAGAGACCTGGAAACTCCAGTTGATAAGAAAACAAAAAACCAGAAAATGGAACCAGTTATTACATCCTTCTTAAAGAACCAGGACAGAAAGAACTCAAAGATCCTACTCTTCTAATTCCAAAATCATCTTTACCACTTCTTTTCCAATCACAACAATGTCCTGTAAAGATATAGCCGCCCCCGTAGCACCTTCTTGCATTTCCTTCTTCCTTGAGCTCTGTCTGGTTCTCTTAGATTGGTTATTGACTTAGGAAAACATAATTAAAATAATTATTAAAATACTCGAAGTTAAATATTTGTTAAATAGCTAATTACAATATTTATAAAATAAATATTTGGATGCCATTTTTTTACGAGTTAACAATGACTAATTTCTTACCGGCACAAATCCTCTAGAATGAACCCCCCGGTGATCCATCCAAAGGTTTCCAAGCACTCTAAACTTTCTTAATGGCACTTAAGTCATATTAATCTATGCAATAAAATGTAAATGTTAAATTAAGGTTTCAATAAAAAATTAAAAAGTACGTAGGATTTAAAATAAATTTACAAATTTACATGCAACCTTCTTTATGTTTATTTGGGTTAAATAACGAATAACCAACTTTCTCTAATTCAATCTCACTTTGTGGGCCTTGTCTTGACTACTTTCTATCCTTACGCTGATTTAAAAATTTATAATTTTTTAATTAATAAATATAAATAACAAATATTGGCATGCCATGGTTTTATTTACACCCCATATTCTAGTCAGTTTTAACCGATCATTGCATATTTTGTTTGAAGTAGTTGCATTTACTCTTAGAATTTAGAATCTTTGCCTCTCCTCATATGTGTTTCCATGTTCATTTCTTGCAATTATATATATATATATATATATATATATATGTGTGTGTGTGTGTGTGTGTGTGTGTGTGTGTGTGTATGTATATATATATGTGTATGTATATCTGTATGTATATGTATATATATTTATATGTATATATATATATGTATATATATATATATATATATGTATATATATATATGTATATATGTATATATATATATATATATGTATATATATATGTATATATATATATGTATATAGATATATATATGTATATAGATATATATATGTATGTGTATATATATATATATATATGTATATATATATATCTATATATATATATATATATATATATATATATATATATATATATATATACATATGTATGTATGTGTATATATATATATGTGTGTGTGTGTGTGTGTGTGTGTGTGTGTGTGTGTGTGTGTGTGTATGTATATATGTATATGTATATATATATTAGACACCAATAAATATTTAAAAAAATTATACTAATTAATTACGTGGCCTTACCTACACATGCCTCTCTATTCTCATAAGTGTCGTTATCTTAAAATTTTCAAGTATTTTTACATTGTGGTAAGATATGTCGAAGTCTCGTTGAATTATATTAATCAATCAAGGTTTATGCTTAACTGACATTTTATTGAAATCTTAGTGGCAATTTTCAAGAAATGATACCTTCACTCTGAAGACTATTCTTTTTAAAATACCTATAACAAATTAAATAAAATTAAAATAAATTGAAAATTATAATGGATACATGATAATATTAATAAAATTAAGTAATTTAAATAATTATACAATATTTATCATAATATATGCACTGAGTGTAAAATTCACATCTGATCATCTACAGACAATTTGACTTTAAAAGTGCTTGACACTCAATGTCTGCACTCATCTACTATGAGACAAGATGGTTGATTGTTGTTAAACTCTAGTGAAGGTGCATCATCGTAATCCCCCAACCCTAAAGAGAGAATATTGTTAAGGCTATTGGTGGGGGGCTCCAAGTGGCTTGATTTAAAAACACAATAATGAGAACCAGAAGGCTACAATGAAGACACAAAAGATGATTTGTAATTAAAAAATAAGGTTAAAAACCAATGGATTTAAAAATAATTTAATTAAAATTAAAAAACCTACAAATATGGAAAACATTACCTTTATCGCTCCTTTACATAATTCGATGGTCAACGACTCATATCGTGATGCTCCATCTCATCACTATGCAATTCCGCATATATAGCATATCTGTCATAAAAAAACTTAAAAAATATATACGAATAAATATAAGTGATATAAAAATAAATACAATTTAACTTTTTTGATACATGCAGCCCAGTTTCATACCCCCTATAGATCATCAATGCCTATGAGGGGTGAGGTACTCCTTTGCTGCTAGTCATGTAAATGACTAATGAGGTTGTGAGAGGGTGTATAACTCCTTTATATCTCATTCCGTGGCTGCACGAACATTGGACTTGCCACAAACAATACCATACAACACCATTTTAAAAAAATGACATGGATCATAAGATTACAATTTTCGATGTCCTTAATATTAAAAAAAAATTCATCTATAAATTAATTATTTTAATAAGCAATATTTTTGCTAGAGTTTTGGCCTAGGATTTATTTTAGGGTTTTTACCTTAAATTCTTTCTAGGGTTTTTATCTACAATTTGTACTAGGTTAATGCTAGGTTTTATGGTTGAGGTTTTGTGTATAGTTTTTTGCTAGGATTTTTGTCTACAATTATTTGCCTATTATTTGTACTAGGGTTTTAATTTTGGGTGTTCGCTTAGTGTTTTTGATAATTTTTTCTTCTGGTGTATGTTTCAACATGTATTTTTTTGAAAACTAAAATAAATACAAATGCAAAAATTAATTATAAAATAATACATACCTCTATTCTTTGATTTATGAGGGGTTCCACATATTCCTCGACTTCTTTATCTTCAACCATGTTGGTTTGTTTAGATATATGTAACACTTGTGTCCACAACTCTCTTTCCGAAAACTCAGATCAATCTTCTTTTGAAACTAACATTATTCTTTCTCCTCTAGATGAAGTGTTACCTCATTTAAATTTTGTGCACATTTTTATTATTCAATGAGGCTTCTTCTTTTCTCCTTTTTTTGATGCTTCTATCATTTTATTTGTTGTGTTGTCCTTTCTTCTGTTTCATGTCCACAAAATAACAAAAAAATAATATTAGGGAAGGTCAATGGGCACACCCATAATTTTTAATTTTAGAATTCTTTGTGCTGTAACTTGTGCTAGGTTTGCATCGTATTTTTTTGAAATATGCGAAGCAACTTGTGCTTGTTGGATTATTTTAAGATGCAAATATGTTTTTAATTAGTTTTATGTTTTTGTTACAGGTTGGTTTTGTAACCAACTTTCTCTTCCTGTAAGCTTTAAATGTTTACCTTTGTAAAAAAATAAAAACAAGTTTTGATATTGAATTAATAAATCAATTATTCCTCCATTATTTTGAAGGCCATCAGTGGTATCAGAGCTTATTTGAAAGAAACCATGCAGGAGGATTGAAGAAATTGGGAGAACGCTAGTAGAGGAGAGATAACAATATTTTGCATAGTGCATCACACATTTTGTTGATTTTTGATGGCATACAACCCTATACGTCTTTGAAAATTTACCAAGGATAAATTTTGTTCAAGTTTCTAGATTGCACTATGAAACTGATCTATTGATTATGCCATCTTATTAGTGAGAGTACCAGTAATGATCATATAATCAGAGTGCCTAGGGCTTGCCTAAAAATGATTTTGAACTTATCCAAGTTGTAACGATCTACCCTTGTGTGCATCATCTCCATCGCACAACATATCAGATTGAATGTCATTGACCACAATGATCCCTTCAAAGACTAGTTGACGAACACATCAATTTTTGATATCATTTTGATGCTGCCACCTTTAGTATAACATGAGCTGATAAAGAAGAGGACCCATTGTCTATCGTGTGTACCATTCTACCCATTGTCATTGCCACTCACACATTCCTCATAAAATTTCTAAGATGCACAAGTATTGTCTTGGTGCAATAAGCTTATTTAGGTTTTATTTCTATTGACTTCCATTGTGTGGGCCCCTCCACAATCCCTCCACAAAGGTGCAAGTAAAAATATAAAAACAAATGAAATATTTTATTTTTTTCTTCTATCAAATCAACATCATATGGAATATCTTGTTACTTTGTATTCAAGTTTGTTGAAGGGCAAGTTGGTCATAGTACTTTTGTTAGTTTATTTTATAAGAAAGAGCTTAGGGTTGAAAACCTATTGATATCATTTTGGTCAAAATTATTATTTTTTGATATCATTTTGTAAAAAGAGTTATAAGGTGTGATATTTTTACAAAATCTCATAATTTATTGTATTTGGAAGCTATTTGGAAGGTAAAGGCAAAACTTGACATGATAATCTTTTTTTAGCATCATGGTTCAAATTATCAGTCTCATTTCTAAAAATGATAAATTGTCACCTAAAAACTATAAATATTGGAGTAGAAACATGGAGAACACCCTCATATTTAATGATTTGTGAGAAACCATTGAGTAAGAGACCACACCACCAACTGAAGTGGCGAAACTGGTTGAATATCAAAAACATGATAAGCATGCACTCACCCTATTGAAATCATCTTACACTGAACATGTTATCATTCATATTGAGACAATTAAAATTGGTGCTTGGAAAACATGGAAACATGTATATGACAAACAAAATGCATATAAAAATATTGACCTTCTTATGTATCTTTTGAACAATAAACTGGTAGATAATGAATACATCTCTGAATATCTTTCTCACATGAAAACATTGAAACAAAAATACTGCACAATTGGTGGTAAAATTGATGATGACATGTTAATTTACATCACATTGAATGGTCTTAATTCTACATACACAAATTTTGTTGAAATGCTAAAGCTTAGTGATAAGCTTAATGGTTCCACATTTGACACCATCTGTGAGTTATTGACTCAACATGAGAGACAATTTGTAAAGAAGAAAAATATGCTTATTGAAGAGGCTCACTATCTAAATCACTGGTCACAACATAGAGATCATCACCATATACAACAAAATTTTTAGAAGTATTCTCTGAAACACTCTCAACAACATTCTCCACATCATTCTCGACAATCTCCATAACATTCATGCCAACACTCTCCAAGGTTTTCCATACACATACATCATCATAAACATTATTCTCACTCCTATAGATATTCTAGTGATTCAACATCTTTTGTATCTTATAGACACAAGAAAGATCCCACATATTTGAAATATGGTGGAATTGGATATCTTGCAAATGTATGTCCTTCACAAGGACCTTGTTCTTCACATAAAAAGAAAACTAAAGCAAATTATGTGGATCATTATAGTGGCAGATCTTATAGTTAATATAGTTATTTTGGTTATTCTGAAACTTCCTCTGATTAGGAGGCATCTTATATGGCCAAGGTCTATGGTCCTAATGGACTTGACACCATATTTTGAGTGCTTGGTGATTCACCCATCTTGTGCGAGCTACTAGGCTCAAGACTGGGATTTGTTGTAATAGTAGTTTTTAGCTTGTGTTTTTGTTTTAAATTCCATTTTTGGCTTTCCATTCTTGATACTCATGTCATAGAACAAACACGATCATTTGATTTTATTTCTCTTGATACACAACTTCTCACCTCTCATCTGATAGGGGCGAAGATATTGCATTTGTTGGTCTTTAATCAATAGTCAGTGACAGTGCATGTTGACAGGGGTTGTTATCACTTTCAATGTTACCAAAGGTCATTGATATTTTTTGGACATCAAGGATAAATGCCATACATAGTATGGGTTTTTCACTTGGATGGGTTCCTATGTGGGACCTTATGTAGATCGATGTAGTTGGACATGCTTGATTGTGTTCCACTATAGTGCGGTATGATGATCATCGAGGATGAATAGACTTTGATCATGTTCATCAGCTATTTTTGACCATAACTCATAGGGGTGGGATTATTTATGGACTGACATCAGTTTTTGGTTAGTGCTAGAGGTATAGTACACCATTTGCAGTTGTGATAAAATTCCTTTGATGACTTCAGAGTCATTGCTCTAGATATTTTATATCCCTTTGGATCAAGGGGGAGTTTATTGGATTATTTTATGATCCAAATATGTTTTTAATTAGTTTATATTTTTGTTACAGATTGGTTTCACCCGTTGGTTGGTTTTGTAACCAACTTTCTCTTCCTGGAAGCTTTAAATGCTTACCTTTGTACAAAAATAAAAATAAATTTTGATATTGAATAAATAAATCAGTTATTCCTCCATTATTTTGAAGGCCATTAGTGATATATTTGTTCAAAAAATATTTTTTCAATTACAAAAATCTCTATTAATTTTTGAAAATTATTAAAGATAGGTTAATTTAGAAAAAAATGAGAAATTGGAGGAATTTGAGAAATCAAATAAATTTAGAGAATTTGAAAAAAATAGTAAATAACTTAGGGTAATTTAGGGAAATTGGATAAATTAGTGAGGGAATTATGGTAATTTGGGAAATTAGAGGAAGTTTAGGAAAACTAGAGAAATTTAAGGGAATTGAAAAAATTAGTAAGGGAATTAGGGTAATTTGGGTAAATTTGATTAATTTGGAGAAGTTGGAGAAAATTGAAGAAAATAGAAAAAATAATAAGGGAATCAGGGTAATTTGGGAATATTGGGGAAAATTTTTAGAGCATATTTTGAGAAATTATAAAAATTAGTTAGGGACCAATTTAATTTCAAAACAAGGAGAAAATTAGCTAGTTGATTGGAAAAACTTGTTATATAAATAAGATGAATATAAAATTTTAAAAATATTATTATAATTTTGTAATTTTCATACAATAATGCTAATAAGGTCTACGTCTAATTGAGGTAGAGATGGTTGTATCCCTTGTAGTGTTTCTTCAAGGATGTTAGTCCATGATTGCCTTGCTATATGATAATAATTGATAATAAGATTTGTGATATAAACTGATAGAAGTCATGATGTTGATGGCTCTGAATATGAATGCCTCGGTGGGATACATTTTAATAATCTCATTTATTACTCTAGTTGATATTACATGTGATTTTTTCTATACAATAGGTTTAGATATCTAACCATGTCATGTGTTTGGTAGTGATGGTGTTGGTGGTGAAATAAGAACTTGGATGGCATCATCATTTTCATGAAGAGGAAGTGATGATGTACCACAAAGAAAACTTTTCTTCAAATTTTTGATAAATTTCATCTTGTTCATCCATTGTAAAAAAATTATGTTGGGAAATGAATAACATTTTACAATTAAGTAAATTCAATTGTAATATCCATACATTGTAAAATTGAAATTAAATAATAATAAAATGTATTTGATTTTTTTTGTCATACCAAATACATCCAAATTAGATACTATAAAAAATTAAATAAATTTTGTAAAAAATACATAATTAATAATCAATGTCAAGTACATTTTATTTTTTCTTCAAATTGTTGAGTTTGTGCCTTTGAACGAATAATCAATAAAAAGTTCTTCACCAACACTCATATTGACACATATCATCCTTTTTATCATTGACACATTCCATGCATTGAAAATTTGGAGAAGCTAAACATTTCAGCCACATGTACTATTAATATAACCCAAAATATTTTTAAATGCATTGGAACGATCAACAATGTCTATACGATCGTGCATATTATAGGTATTTTGTGGGTCAAAATGAATTTTATTTTCCATAGATTTTGAATTTGGATAGATACAATATATAAACATACTAAATTAATAATAACCAATTTATTCCAATTTATAAAGCTATACTTTGCATCATAAAAATTAATATTTAGATCCCTGATTGAAGTGCAGTAGTAGACTCAACATTAATTGTAGTAAGAGTGAATAGACTAAGGCTTGCATATGGGATAATTAATGACATGTGTATTATATAAATTATCCCCCAAAATGCAAATACCTCATAATGAGGTGGTAGTGCCTTATCCATTGGCCACACCCTATTATCTAAACAATTAGGGAAATAAAGATTTATATATGTTTAATAGCCTATCAAAAATTTCTTGGTCACTTTTGGACTCTTCATCATAAATTTTAATCTTAATCTTCCCATTATATTTAATAAATATATTTAAAACTCATGTCATCTAGGTACTTTGTCTAATATAATTGTGTTGGATCTCTTCTTCAATGCATTTTTCCTTGCCTTTGTCATTATACATATTCTAACTATCCTCACAATTAATTGTAATATATAATACTAATGAGAAATATATATCTATAGTTATGACTCACTCCAGAGATACTAGAAATTTTTAAAAACAATAATCAATACTAAAACAAATTATTGTGAATAAATCAACATAATGAATTTAATTATCAATTATCTTAGGATTTACAAGTAGAAGTGGTCTATATATATAAATTAAGAGTTATAGTCCAACTTTGATTTTGACTATGTAATAGACATATAAAACAACTTCCACATGAATAGGCACATGAGAGATGAAACAATCAAGCTATAAGGGCCATTTATATTAATCTAAGCCTAGGAAGTTTGCATACTAGACTAAGTCAACAAATCTAAATTATTGGACCCGAATTTTTAATAAAATATTCAAAGTATTTTGATACCATAACACAGAAAAGGATGACACATAAGAGAATGGAATGAGAGAGAGAGAAAGATTGAAGAACATGTAAGACCTTGGTGTCGAAGGACAAGTTACAAAATATAAGGAAATAGAGAATGAGTAGAAGAAACGGGACCCAGAGAAGTGCAAGACTAGGATAAGAGTGCAAGGAGAGAAGGCAGTTACAAAGTTATTCATAGAAGTAGTAGAGAGTGATGAGAGACTAAATCTAGCATCAGTCCATGAAAGAAGATGAGCACAAACATAAAAAAAAAACATATAGAGGGTATATATGGGTGGTTAGGCTCGAGTCAATATGATTTAATTATAATGGCTCTCCATGACTCATTATTGTTAATGGTCATTGGTTAGTCATCACTTTTATATGAATCCTTTGACTGTAAATCATGATGTGTTGAACTCTATAGTGTTAAATTTGATTTTATGATAATACTTATATGTATTATATGAAATCGACAAATGAATGACTCTAGAATAATGTTGGTAGTAACAATGACTAAATGGAGTAACTCAAACACCTAAGTAAGATAGAGTTGTCTAACCACAGTCACATGGCAGAACCAATGGGGATCGGTCTAGGGTAGGCACCTCGAGTGAGCGTGTGAGGTTACTCCTCATGTGATATATCAGTGCACAAGGGTAGATACACAAAGTTAGGGGATAGAAAACATGACACAATGAAAAATACAAAGCATTTTCTATAAAGGGCATACGCCCTTTTTAGAAAACCAATGTATAATAGGAAAGGGTCGATATTGACCCTAAAGGGCATATGCCCTTTACAAAGGGCGTATACCCTTTAGACTGCAAAGGACACACACCCTTTATAAAGGGTGTACACCCTTTGAAATGTAATTTTTTTGGCCATGTTTGGTGTTTTGTAAGGATATATTTAGTAAAATAAATGTTAAATATAAGTTTACATTTTAGAAACTTATACTTTAATTTTATTTTACTAAATATAACAAATTAGGGTCACTCTACATCTTCTAAAATTCATTATAGAGCTGTAGGAGTTACCATTTAGAAGTTAGTTTTCCAAATTCAATTATGGTTAATACTTAGTTTTCAAAATTTTAGGGTTAAAGATATAATGACAAACAAGGTTTCAAATCATGTTACATATGCAATATATCTATACCATTGAGGATTACATGCCTACTTTACCTACTTAAGTATTCCCTATATACTTTATCTACTTGAGTATGCTCTACCTGATTAAATAATTGAGTCATAACTTGATCTCAAGGAGTATTCCCTACCTAAATACACAAGCCATATCTATTTACTATTCCCTGCTAGTGTCAAATTAAGTGCTCCACTTACTCAACCTAGTCTACTTCAAGGTCCTCTAAAAACTTGATTATTGTTAGGTCTCTTCCTAACCATAAATTATCTCTTGGTCTATCACAAAAGGTCTTCTGAGTATTGGTATTGAAAGACTAATGACATTAATCTTTAGTATTATCTCTTGACTTCTTAGCCTTTGTATTCAGATCAAAAGACACTTTCAATGACTTAAAATAGGGTACTCAATCCCAAGATAGTAATCTACCTTCAAGTAAAACCCTTATTTGACTCCTAAAGCAATCAATTGTACATCCTCACTTCTTTGAACAATAATATGAGGGTTAGACCAATTATTTGACTCAATTTTCTAAGTGTATGAAGAACTTCAACTCAAAACTCAAATGATAACTCTACCCTTTATAGGCCTATTAGGTCAAATTCTACCTCTTAAGGACTCGATACAAAAGGTATACAACTACCTTGTTTTTTGGATTCATTCAATTCAAAAACTCAATGAAAATATCAAGACCATGATACAAGACTCATAGGTGTTGTTACAGAAGCTTAAAATACCAATTAGATCACTAAAGTGCCCAAAGAGTTGATTAAGTCGTTAACACTATTACAATATTGTGTATAGGCAGTTTGGTCTTGAAAAGGTGTTATTAATCTAATTTCATCAAAATATTATTATAAATTTTTATTAAGATGTTTGGAGACTATCTCTAAGGATAAGAAACCAATTTCCTTTATTGCTTTCTTAAAAATTAGAATTTAATAGAAACTATACTCTTTAGGCTCGGATGACCTAATCTACTTACTTGGAAGGATATTGACTCGGCTTAAATTTCAAATGATTTGAATCACTTTACTTGTAAGTATTTTATAGTGTTTACATAATAACATTGGACCTTCATAATAGGTTTATACTCAATCAACATTGTTGGAGATGTACTAAACTTGGAGTTTGCTATCTTTGCCTTGGAATCTTCTTAATAACCTTGTTCTGAACTTATAAAATAAAATTTAATTAGTGGGTCTATCAATATGCATAAATGAATAGCCTACAACATGAAACCTATAATATATATACATATATATATATATATATATATATATATATATATATATATATATATATATATATATATATATATATATATATATAGTAATGATACAATCATTATACATTACATCTACCACATAAATGGTATTACATATAGGTATTTAGTCACTTATACATGACATATTCCTAAGGTCACTCATATTAGACATGAATGTAGATAATAACGCTAGTGTACTCAATTTACACCTAAACTATTAACCCCAAAAACTAAACCCTAAAGCCTAAGCACTAAACCTTAAACCCTAACCATTGAAACCTAAACCCTAAGCCATAAACCCTAAACCATGAACACTAAATAATATACCTAAACCCTAGACTCTAAAGGCCCTAAACCTTGAACCCTTAACCCTAATACATTATCCTTAAACCAAAAAAAATAATCCATAAACCTTAAACTATAAACCCTAAATATAGAAACTTAAAACATTAAACTCTATACTTTATACCCTAGACCCTAAACCCTAAAACCTAAATGTAAGCCCTTAACCCTAAAACCCAAACCATAAACCTAAAATCCTAAATCCTAAACCCTAAAACCTAAATTTAAGACTTAAACCCTAAACCCCAACCCTAAAACCATAAACCATAAGTCATAAACCTTAAACATTAACTCCCAAACCAAAAATTCTAAACCAAAATCAAAAACTAAAAACCCAAAACCTGAAATATTAAACCTAAATCCCTAAACCCTAGACCCTTAACCCTAAACCTAAAAACCTAAACCCCAAAATATAAACTATAAACACTAAACCCCAAATCCTAAACCCTAAGCCCTAATCCCCAAACACTAAATCCCAAACCCTAAATACTAAACACTAAGTTCTAAACCCTAAACCCTCAACCAAACCCCCAAGACCAAAACCCTGAACCTTACACCCTAAACCCTAAACTGTAAGTGTGAAACCATAAACCCAAAACCTTAACCCCAAACACCAAGCCCAAACCTTGAAAACTAAACTCTTGGTCCCTTGAGCCACAAACCATAAATCCCAAACCTTTAAGCATAAAATATAAATTGTAAGCCCTAAATCCTAATCCTTAAGCCATAACACTAAAACTTGAACCCTAAACACTAATCCTTATATACTAAACCCTAAGCTATGAATCTTGAACCATCAACCATACACCCTAAATTTATAGATCCTAAACCTCTAGCCATAAACCATAATCTTGAGTTATCACCTATATAGAGGAAGGAGAGGGGGTATTGGCTAAGCCATATAGAATTATAGAGAAATGATTGACTAGGGACATTTGTGTAAAAGGATTTAAGGTGGATTCAAGATGAATTCCTAAATAATTTTTGGGGTTTTTAATCAATAGGTCTATTAATATGCATAAATGGCTAGCCTGTAGCATTCAACCTATAACATACATATAATAATGATACAATCATTCATACATTACATCTACCACATACCTAGTACAACATGTAAGTATGTTGTCACTCATACATGACATATTCTTGTATTCATGATACAATCACTCATACCAGACACAAATGCAGCTAATCACCCTAGTGCACTCCATTTACACCTAAACTATTAACCCTAAAACCTAAATCCTAAACACCATTAACCTTGAACATTGAACCCTAAACATCATAAAACTTAAAAAATTAACCCTAATACATTATACCTAAACCCAAAAAAATAATACCTAAACCCCAAAACCTAGACCCTAAACATAAAACCTTAAAACCTTAAACCCTAGACTTTATACTCTAGATCCTAAGCCCTAAAACCTAAACCTTAAGCCTTTAACCCTAAAGCCCAAACCCTAAGACTAAAATCCTAAATCCTAAACACTAAACCATAAAACCTTAACCCTATACCCTTAATATTAGACACTAAACCTTAAACACAAAATTAAAAATCATGAACCTTAAACCCTAAATACTGAACTCCAAACCCTAAATCCAAAACCCAAAACCTTGACCCCTAAAATCTTAACACTACACCCTAATATTGAAACCCTAAACCTTGAAAGTTGAATCCTAAACCAAAAACCTAGAACCATAAAACCTCAAACCAAGAACCATAGATCTTAAATCCTAACACTGGCTAAACCTTAAACCTCAAAACCTAAATGCTAGAACCCAAATAATCAACCCTAAACACTGAACTATAAAATTTGATCCCTATACCCTGAAAATGAAACCTAAAGGATAAAAACTAAACATACATTATGGAGACCACACCACAGAGGAATGATGCAAGCATTGGTAGTTTAACTCAACCCCTTCTCCAATTTCCTATTATAATTCCTACACAAGCATAAATATTTCAATGCAAGGAGAAAACATGCCATAACAAAGTCAATGACACAAATGCTAATAATTTATACTCATGACCCACATCATTATTTGAGAATAAATCATAAACATGAGAAGATCCAACATGCTTTGGCCCTTTTGATCAATAATTTGGAAATAATTATGTCTAGAAGAAGGATTTCACCTCATACAAAGTAAGCACAAAGAGGTAATTTTTGACCTATCATCATTTTTCATCATCCCTCATCATTCAAAATGAATTTTTGCCATGAAAGTGCAAAGAGGATATTATCTTATTTCCACCATGTAAATCATTCGATAATATCCCTAAATTAATCCATCATGACCCTATCTAATCTACTATACATGAATGAGAATAATCACTCTAGTACACTCAAATCAGAACAAAAATAATTGAAACACCATTCAAGATTCATTTGAAGAAGATATTGTTAAGTCTGAAATAAATTTATACTAACTACTAGATTGAAACACACTCCACTAGATGAGGGAGTGACTAGGGATGATGGAGTGATCAGGTATGATGAGGGATAATGAGGGAATGGTTAGGGACAATGAGAAATGAGGACAAATGAGGAGGGGTGATTAGGGATGATTAAGAATCATGAGGTTTGATGAGGGAGTGATTAGGGATGATGAGGGACATTGAAAGATGATTAAATATTGACTAGGGATGATAAGAAATGATGATTGTTACTGAGGGAATTATTAAGGATGATGAGGGATGATGAGAATGTGATTAGGGATGATGAGGGATAATGAGACTATGACTAGGGATGATGAGGGATGATGAGGGATGATGAGAGTGATTGGGTATGATTAGGGTTGATGAGTGTTGATGATGAAGTGTTTAGGGATGATCAATGATAATGAGGGATGATGAGGGTTGATGAGGGAGTGATTAACAATAATGAAGGATGATGATAGCCAATGAGGGAGTGATTAGGGATAATGAAGGACAATGAGAACTAGTGAGGGAGTGAATAGGGATGATAAGTGAATGTGAGGGTTGATGAGGGAGTAATTAAGGATGATGAGGGTTAATGAGGGAGTGTCCTATGTCAATTTAGAGAGGTAGAATATGACTTTGTTCTACGTGACTTTAGAATAATGCATGAGATTGTAATTGAAGAATGCATAGATTGACGATCTATTCAACATTTTTTTAGAGTTAATGGTATATTTTTATAATGAATTTGAATGGTGTTTCAATTTATTCTATTTATAATGGAGTCTATTAGGGTGATTAGCTAAATTCATGTCTAGTATAAGTTATCATATCATAACTATAGGTAGATGGCATGTATGAGTGAATGCATACATATATGTAATAGGTATGTGATAGATGTCATGTATGAGTGACCATATCATGACTATAGGTACATTATAAGTTACATGATATAGGGTAGTCATGCATATTGATAGACCCATTTATTGAAAAACCCACAAATTATTTAAGGATCCACCTTTAAGCTCAGGTATTCAATAAGGGAGGGCATACTCAAGTAGGTAAAGTAGGTAGGCCATCCTCAATTAGGTAAAATATGGGGCATAATCAATGGTATATATATATATATATATATATGATTTTTAAACTCATTTCTCATTCTATCTTCTAATCATAAAATTTTGAAAACTAAGTATTGACCAGATTGGATTTTGAAAAACTAACTTCTAAATGGTAACTCCTACAACTCTGGAATCGATTTCATAAGATGCAGAGTGGCCCTAATTTGTTATATTTATTAAAATAAATTTAAACTATAATAATATTACATTTAATATTCTTATATTACCATTTATTTTACTAAATATATCCTTGCAAAACACCAAACATGGTAAAATAATTTGCAGTCCAAAGTGCTTACCAACTACCTCTAATTGTAAAAAAAATAAAAAATATACATGTATTTAAATAGGGAGTATGCCCTTTCAATATTTAAATATTTTTTTAGTACTTTCCCTCCAAATTTGCCTTGGGTACATGCTTGGGGAGGTTTGAACCTAGATTTAAACTAGTCATGGAGTAACCCACTTAGTTTCTAATAAATTTAGGAGTCTTTTTCATCTTTGTCGACACATCTGATCAGGAAAATTATATTATTTAAAAAAAAATTATATGGGTTTATAGAGGAGAAAGTGTAGTTTTAGAATATATAATTTTTTTTAATGTTAGAATATTATTTATAATTATTACTTAATTTATACATAACACACCTCATTATGGACTATATACATATCATCACAAATTACCTTATAATTTTTCTAATATTAATCAAAATTTTATAAAAATTATATTTTAACAATCTACACATTGTCAACTATGTAATTATTTTTATGAAGTTAAGGTCAAAAAGTCGTGTTCGCACACTTGCAGTTTCAATTTTATAGCTATCTTGACTTGTAAAATAATTTAAAAATTATATATATAATAAAAAAATTAATAAAAAATATTCTCAACAATATTTGACATTTCACCTATCCATTTATGAAGTTTCATACAAAAATTCAATCGTTTACTCAAAAAATGTGTTCGTACACATGCAATCTCCTTATCTTTTCACAACAAATGACCAACCTATTATCATAAATGCATCTATTTCACACACTTTTATCATCTGGTTATTAAAATAAGTTATATATTTAGAAACTAATTTCAAAATTCCATAATTCATGTTCTTATGTCATTGTCAAATTCCTTTTCAAATTATCTCTAACATTCTCTCCAAGTTCAATTATTGTTATTTTCAAAAAAAAGTGTTACTTTATACCCCCACTTTTGTCCTCCATTATCCTGCATCTATCTACAAGATCTTTGGCATATTATTTCTATTGGACATGTAACGAATACTTAGTTATGTTAATTTGAGGAAAAAGACCCAATATTTTTGGTTTTTTTGCTAGGACTTGTTGCAATTGTTGGCATGATGGTAGAAAAATGCTTGAGCAGCTAAATTTGGAAAATGTTGAGCATTGGGTTGCTACCATAGAAGATAACTTTGATCTCCAATATATTGAACCAAGATTTTACACACACACATGGGTAAATAAATACCTGTATTATTTTCTATATGACATATTATTTGTCTAATTACCCATTCACTTACATGCTTGGCTTTCAACATATGCACAAGACCACTCAATAAATTATGGATGGAAGGCTTCTTGGTTAGTAGAATGTCAGATAAAATTATCAAAGTTGAAATATACTTAGACACGTGCAGTGGATATGTGGTGGAAAAGAACACTCAATAGATACATTATGGAATACATTATCTCACATACTCTTAGATGGAGGAATCACAGTTCAACTTTCTAAGGGAATTGTGTAGGAGGTATCTCAAGTAATTTCCTTTAGAAATTAAGAAGCTTATGGTTGATTCTGGACTTGATAACTTCTCCATGGATAGATAAAATATCTCAAATATGAACAACATGACTGATGGGGAAATGGAAGTGTATGCATTAGTATGGGATTGGTAGTTCGACATGGAAGTCAAACAACATGAATTATAGAAGTGTAAGTATGATGAAGTCAAGTGTAAGGCTATAAGAGGTATCAATCATAGAGACAGATGTGAGGATACTATAAGTGCCACAAGAATCCTCAAGAGGGAGGAAAGGCATGGTAAGTACTCTCTAACCATGGATTTATTCCCTTCTATAGCATAGGTCTATGCAAAATAAGTAGGATAAATATTGACAACAAAACCCAATCTAAATAGGCCCAATTCCCCCACCATAGTGCATGCTCATGCATTTGAGTTTGATGGGATTTTTTTAGAAACTAGGATACTAATAGTGTTGAATCTAAAACTAAAACCATAAAGGAGTCTCTAGAGGTGTAGGATCAAGCCAACAATTTATCATTGATTTCTACCTTCCTATTGCCACAAAGACCTATGGATCACCTTGGAATGCCCGATGGACCAAATCTAATAAATGGGAAGAATACAAGACCAAAAATAACTAATCACCCTCCCCTAGTGACCATTATCTTTGATGCACCTATTGCTATAGGAGGTGTAGAGGTAGTACTGGTGGTGGTTCTATTAGAGCTAGAGGATCAGGTAGTAGTACAAGAGGCATTGGTGGATCTCCACCACATGGTTTAGGAGGAGGGACTTGAAGAACACCACAATAAGGTCTATTACAACCAACTAGTGCACCTATAGTCTACTATGAGATGACACTTTAGTTACCTAAATATTGAGGTGTCAAAAATACAACAGAACATGTTCACAAGTGTGAACTCATTTGGCAAGTGTGGAGTATATTTTATTAAGAGAGAAATGCAACTTAGTTTTCCACTAATTTATTAGATTGTAACCAAAAATAGTACCATAAATTTGATCCCCAACAAATTGTTGTGAATTATGAATTATTAAAGGCTAATTTTCTCTAAGAATTTGATATCCCTAAATTTGAGCAGCAAAGTATTGTTGCCTTAAAAGACACCAAGAAAGATTTAACTAAGAGTGTGTACATGTATGGTGAACATTTCAAAATTATTCTTTTAAAACTATCATTTGGGATTAACACGATGCAACATGCTCAGTGGTTTGTGGGAGGTTTATTAATTCTATTCCATTGTGTCTTATCTCACAAGACTTTCATTAAACTACATGAGACTTTAGAAGCCACCCTTCACATTGAAGCCATGAGAAGTATAGATACAAGAATCAACCCATTTATAGAGGCTTAGATCATTGTGATGGATTCTCAACTAGAGAAGTTTTTGACTAATAATGCTCATAACACCCACAATGACTTGTGGTGTGTTGACTATGAAGTGAAAGGCCATAACATGAAAAAATATCCATGGAGGAATATTCATGATGTATTGAAACAATCTTGTGAGATTTACAATGAAGATCATGATGTAAGGAGTTATCCCTTGCTTTAACATGCCACTTGAGAAAAAGTTTTAGTGTAATGTAAAATATGTGATGCATAAATGCATGATACCAATGACTATGGGGCATTAATGAGATTCATGAAGCGTGCACATGAGGTACACACCAAAATTACATAGATAAAAACTAGGAGGCTAGTGGAGGTATATATTTTAGAGGTTGAGGGCATGTAAATGGATGCAAAGGCAATCATTTTACACCTAGGACATGTTACAAGTGCATTTCTCTAGACCACTACCATCATGACTGCATGATTTATCCAACCTGCACCTTTTGTAAAAATGAGCATCACTTGGAAGAATATACTAATTTATATGCTAATATCATGAAATAAAAAAATGATAAGGGAATTGGGATGATACATGTTGCAAAAAATCTAAATACTTAGTGGAGACCACACCCTACCACTCCACCAACTAAACCTTAGGTAAATATTACTACATAGAGTGGCACTCATTCCCAATCGATTTCAAATCCACCCAATGAAAAGGTTTAGCATGAATAAACTCATGTAAAAAATTATCTTAATTCTCAATGAAAAAAGAAACTATTTCACAAGATAGCAAAGAGATATAGTACCCATAAACTTATGAAATGATGAGTTTCAAGAGCTATGCAATCTCTTCCTTAATGAAGACATCATTCCTATCCTCAAAAATTGGTTCTAATAATGAATGGTAAAGCCTTCATAAGACCATTGTTTAAACCATGCATGATGACAAGAGTCCATTTTTAACCAAACCTAGATTGTGAAAAAGAGGTCCTTATCAATGCGTCCATTGATGTTTGGATGACATGTGACATATTGGTATAAATTGGTGTATAATTTAATGTTTTAACCAAATATGCCTAGAAAAATATGGTGATCCCCACTTTACAACCCTCCCCACATGTCTTGTTCATGGCCAAAAAGACTCATGCATTACCCATATGCATTCTTAAGGATGTCATTGTCAACATTTTGGGAGTTATTTTTAAGGGTAATTTTAAGGTAATCGAGTTTGATAAAATGAATAAATTCCCTACTCTTTTGGGTTAAACTTGGTGCTTTATAAACCATGTTGACTTACAATTCAATAAGAAGTATATAAGATTTGAAAATGACACTTAACACGTAATCATACCTCTAAATAAAGACCAATAACCCCCCTTTATGGAACCTATTGATGTTGATTAGGATGTAAATACAATATATAACATTACTACTCAAGGACATGAAAATGTGGATACTACTCCTGATGGTATCTTGTGATGGGAAGATGCTTAGTCTATTTATGACATTACTAGTGTCGCTTATGACCACTAGGATCAAGGTGTATACAATATAACATGACACATCTATGGTGTCTTATAAAATCACCTAAGTTCCCCTCCAAAGGTAATTTAGCACCAAAAAACTATTCACCTCATTGGTGGATGCCTAATGGTTGGACCACCCTTATAGTTGAACTAGGCAATTAGGTTTCATGGTCAGATGGAGGTCCATGAATACTTATAATAGTTATAGGTTTACTATGTTAATAAGGATGAAAGGTTCCACATTATCACCTTTTTATTTCAAGGGACAACTACTCAATGGTGGTCTAATCGTAGGTATCAATTAGATACATGTGAATAATTATGCACAACCATGCATAATCACTCCACCATGACAACCATGTTCATTTCACCTTGAGTTATAATGGTATTAATTCTCTAAAATAGCATATAACATAATGTGAAAGCCTTTATGGTACATGTATGGTGCAATGGAGGATAATTTATCCATATTAAAAGAACCTAATACTCCTCCCATGGCTTAATTAGAATCAAGATTCTAATATGAATATGACCATCAAGAATATATCTAAAAGGGTAATCAAAAGGTTGTGTACCGAGTTGATAAGGGTACTAGTTGTGATCAACTAGAGCCTTCATTTGACCACTTACATCTACATATAGAGTGTGGGGCATGTGATTTTAGAGATATGATGTAGTCTAAGCAAAAATCATATTATGCACCACTCCAGATAGTTTTGCAAAACATTAGAATGGATGATGCAACTAAACTAGCCACAATGGCCAATTATTGGTCTGATGTTGAGATAACCAAGATATTTAAACTTTTGCATGAGTACCAAGACATTTTCCCATGAAACTACATAGAAATTAAAGGAGTGAATCCATCATTAGGAAATATGAACATTACATTGGTTGAAAGTGCTCGATTGGTGAGGAAATAACCATATCAGATGAACCCAAATCTACGTACTTGGGTTAAAGAGGAAATTAATAACATATTATGTGTCATAGTTATTACTATTATTGATGAATTTGAATGGGTTAGTCTCATGGTGTCAACATCAAAAGGATGGCCACATTTGAATTTATGTGGAATATAAGTTACTCAATGTGGTATGTATAATAGATCCTTTCCAAATGCCTTTCACCAAGGAAATTTTGGAAGGTGTTGCTAGGTGTAAGATCTACACATTCATCGATGGTTTTTCTAGCTATCACCAAGTCCAAATTGCTGAAGAAGATAATGCAAAAATAACCTTTGTAACTAAATGGGGTTATTTTTTTATAATGTTATGCCTTTTGGCCTCAAGAGTGTTCCAGCTATGTCCTCATGAATTGTGGTAGAGGCTTTCATGTATTTCATCCACAATTTCCTTTAGGTGTATGTGGATGATTAGATCATGTATGGTTTGGTATGCGACCACTATGACAATTTGTGTCTCATGCTCAAACATTGCCAACAACTTTAGATTTACTTAATATTAATAAGTTCATATTTGCCACTCCATTTGGGATCTTGTTGGAACATCTTATTTGTCAGGGTGGCCTATTGGTGGATCTAGCTAAAATTATGGTTATTGTCCAAATCCTAGTACCAACCACTCAGCATGAGGTCTGTGCCTTCTTAGGTCACATGGGGTACTATTATAAGTTCATTTATGTTTATGATAACTTAGCCACCCTAATGGAATAAATACTTAAACACAATGACTTATTCTTATGAATGACTCAACACCAATAAGCATTTGAGGCCCTGAAAGAGAAACTAGTGATTGTACCCATTTTCTAGTTCCTGAACTGGAACCAACCATTTCATGTGCATGTTGATGCTTCAAGCATCATATTAGGAATTATCCTAGCAAAAATAAATGAGGGAAACCTTAATCATATTATTTATTTTTCTAGCTGAAAGCTTACACCAACAGAATAAAACTACTCTATGATAGACTATGAATCCTTGTCTATGGTTTATGTGATTTAAAAGTTTTGCCAATACTTATTGGTAACCCCATTTATCTATATGGGTCATGAAGTTCTCAACTATTTAATAAGTAAACTAGTATTGCATGGGTGCATCTATCGATGGATTATCCTCTTTCAAGAATTCTAATTTTTTATTATCATCAAACTAGATAAAGTTAATTTTGGTCCAGACAACTTCTCATGTGTTTAATTTGGTGAACCAGTGTGCTCCATAGATGATGATTTACTTGACATGTAAATTTTTCAAGTTACACATGTTCCCAAATAATTAGAGTAAATTTCATCTTTTATTATAATGGGTTCCATGCCAGACAACCTTACCACCCAAGAGAAAATGTAACTAGCTGTGTGCGTTACCCCTTTCTAGCTTATTAGAAGAGACTTGTATAAACTTAGCCAAGACAAAGTAATATGAATGTGTGTAATAAAACACATGCATGTGGAAGTCCTTTAAGAGGTCTATGAGGGCATCATAGGAGGGCATTATGTTGGTGACATAATAGCATGAAAAGTTATAATAGCTAGATTATGATGGCCCACCTTATTTAAAGATGCCAAAGCTTATGTGTACCAATGTGATATCTGTCAGCATGTAGGTAAAAAAAATTGAAGGGATGTTATGCTTCTTCATCTAATAATTTCTCATGATCCATTTGAGAAGTGGGCTATTGATTTCATTGGGCCCATTTAACTAACCATGCTTTGAATTGGTGTGCCATACATCATTACTGCCACAAACTATCTCACATATTGGGCTAAAGCAGTGCATAAACATGATTATACTACTTCTACCACCCCCATATTTCTCTACAAAAATGTCATCACAAGGTATGAATGCCCTCTAAGTTTAACAAGTGATCATGGTACTCACTTTCTTAATGAAATAATGTGATCCTCTTGGATGAGTTCATAATTGTGCACCATAAACCATGCCATACCACCCTCAAGCTAATGGCACAATTAAAGCATTCAAAAAGATCTTGGGTAACACACTGACCAGGATTTGTATCATTGGTCACAATAATTGGGATGATTGAGTTTATAGAGTCTTATGGGTGTATTAGACCACATATAAAAGGTTGAACAAGAGTACTCCTTTTAATCACATTTGACATTGAAGTAGTTTTACTAGTCGAGTTCCTTATGCCCTCTTTATGTATTACACACATTAACTAATTGGATGAAGAAAAATATCTAAAATCATGCCATGACACTTTGATATAGCTGGATGAAACATGCTTTCTCACACATTAGAGTCAAGGAGTTGAGAATAAAAAATAGAAATCTTGGCATGATCAACATAGTAAAACAAAAGTTTTTCATCCTAGTATGCATGCCCTGGTCTATGATTCAAAGTTTATGAATCACTCAAGAAAACTATGGATCTGATGGGATGGTTCATTTATTATTCATGATATCCATTTGATAGATGCTTAAAAAATAAAGAGGTTAGATGGATAATTCCTACCAAGCCACTTTAATGGTAGTAAGCTCTATCCCTACCATTTTATATAATTATTCAATTCAGTGAATAAGGCATATGCCACTATGTTAGTTAATGACTTTGTTTCATTTTTCAAATAAGTATGGCATTGGTTGCATGCATTTTATAATTGGTTTGACACTTTTTGATACTTTGGTATTTAACACTCTATTTCTCTATCTTTCTTAACATGAATTTCACTAATTTATGATGTGGAGAACCACACAATTTTTTTTAATGTGGGGTAGGTTTTAGATATAGATATGCTACTTAAGCTAAAAGTGTGTAAAGGAAACATGTAAGAGGAAGCACATAAATAATACACACAAGAGGAAGCACATGAAGGAAACACATAAAGTAAATGATTGGAAAACTATTTAGGAGCATAGAGTTAATTTAGAGAGCTAAGAAGACAATAGGGCATGCAAAATATGGCATAAAGAGAAGGTGTGAAAAATAAGATGTGTGAGGGATGCACACAAGATGTAATGTGAGGTGTACAATAGGTGGTGCATGACCCAAGTAAGTGTAATGAATATGGTAAAGTAAATTCTATTACAAGATGGGTTAAAATGGAAGAGGTAGTTCCTTCCATGAAAATAGAAAATTTGAATTATTACATCTGGCATAAACTATGCGAAAGGTGTAATAACTCTTAGAGGAAGGATGGGACATGTAATTATTAATGATATAATGGTATGAATGACAACCATATTGAATGGACATCAAGGCATATTATTTAGATCATTAATAGTTTAAGTGATGGATGGCAGTGTGGAGAAAAAATAATGCAATGTGGAGGAGTTAATGCAAAAAAATTCAAGATATCCTATCAAATTATATAAGGCTTCCCATTTCCATTTTTTATGATTAAAAACTTGAAGAATTTCAAATATTGAATAAATGAAAACTAGTGACGAAGAAGGTTATTGCACAGTGAATTGATTTTAAAAAAATGATATAGAGATTGAAGTGATATGCATTCAAAGAAAGAAAAGTAGAAACATGTCCACACAAGTAGATTAGAGAATTACATGTTATAGGTGATATGTTTTCCATTAGAGGAGGTTGAAGTAGGCATTCAAAGCATTTTAGGTCTACAAAAGAGAAGTCAAGATATATTCATTTAGGAGAGTTGGTTGGATGCACGATAACATTTAAGGACCTTGATCGGTGATGTAGTTGAAGCAAAAAGGTAGGAAAAGAGATCCACTTTTAGTTATTTCTAAATTTAAAGAGTTAAAGGGTACAAAGGAAGGAGGTCCTGTGTTCATTTGAGAAGAAGGTTCTAGTGAAAGTAACATGTAAGGTGAGCACTTAATAGGGTTAAGGGAAGGGATCCATATAAGATAAATACCAGACTTGGTATGCATGGGGAAGATGGATACTAGAACACCATATCTCCCTCCTATTTTGATTGAAGAGATGTAATACCTAGAGATGATGTTGTACATGGATGATTTTAAGTCTATGTTTTCCACCTGTCAGGTCTTGGAATACAATCACCATCATACTAGCAATGAAGCCAAATTATAGTGTGACTATTAGATAGAGTGTAAAAAAACCATAAATGAGATCACCTATGATATAATAGTGTATAATGTACTGGAGGATGTGGGGGTACTCCAACTCTTCTAGCTACTATATTTTTGGAAACTACAAGAGGTGGTTCGATTCTTAATCTCATGCATTCGTGCACTTATACTTTGTCAGATGCAAAACGAAGATCACCCATGAATGGATTAATAGAGTAACCAAGATAATTTTTCTAGATTTGATGTTAGTACAGACTTTGAAGATCAGGTAGTAATTAATAGAATGGTGGTGGTAGTAAAGTATAAGAAAGAAGGCCATGCTATGTACATTATTATTTTAAAAGATCTTGTAATTTGAGTAGCTGTGTGCTTAGCCATGACTAAGCTAGGGACATATATAAGTAAAAGGAAGTGGATATGACATACCTATATATATCTAGTCAAATGAAAAAGGAAATAAAATATAATTACTCCCTATACTTTGAAGAGAAGATTGAGCATGATGTGGAGAAGGCACATCATGTACTCAACCAGAAATTTCCTTGGGGCATAATTTTTCTACTTCTAGTTTTTGATGAGATTGGCATAATGGAGTACTCAAGCATAGAATAAAGTGGGTTTACCCACAAAAACATATGTCCCACACTGAATAATTTAAGTAATTTACTTGCCCTGCCTTCATCGTACCCTCCTACAAAGCCAAAATGAAAGGTTGGTTTGATGGCATGGAGGTATATGGGAACAAGTGGTGCATACGCAAAGAGTTTCCCATCTAGATGGGATTCCATGCTTATTTTACTATAAAAAAACACTATTCTCTCTTATTCTACAAACAAATTGTTAGGGTGGCTTAAATTACTCTATGCTTTCATCACCAAATACTTATTGGACTTGGTAAATCACATTTTAGATGTGTTCCCTATGAATATTAATGCAATTTTTTTTTACATTGAGATCCATATTATTTACAATTTTTATATTTACCTAGAGAGATAAGCATATGTGAATAAACATGAATTTTAAAACATTGAACTTAATCCCTATAAGATAGTCATGCAAGAGAATATTTGGGTGATCTTATATAGGCTTAGGCCACGGAAGAAAACATCAAGAGACTATGAGAAAAAGGAACCACTTACCCATAACTAGAAACATATACAAAGGCAAGGGCATGGGTGAAATAAAAAATTCCAAGACTTGAAGCTACCAGTTCTAGCAAGATGCAAAACCAACCCAAGGTCATCCCAAAATGCCAACAATAGGAATTGCCACCACTAAGGACCCATTGGTTGATTATAGAATATGAGCACATCATTGCATCCTAGATGAATAATCAAGTAGAGCATAAATGATAAACGTGATCCCCCTCACTGAAAAAAGCCCAGGAGCTTCTTATAGAAATAAAGATGACACTACACAATCCACTACCTGAGTAGAACCTGATGAAAAAAGTACCTTGAGTGGTGATTATAGACATAGGTGAGGTGTCTCTAGAATTGTACCCTATCAAGGAACCCAATCCTAAGTTAAGTAAGGAATAACCCCATGAGTTGAGACAAGAACATATTATTATGCCCAATGAGGAACATCTTATGTTTGGACAATAAGTGAACATTAAAATTTTGACACCAAAAGAAGTAGATAGGGGAAAAGGCCCTGACAAAGAGGACCTTGGTGCCAGTACCAATGATTAATGAGAAAAGAGTCCTAAAATCATTTATTTATAATGTGACCCCAAAAAGGGCAAGAAACCAATACAAGAGGTGGAACAACAATAATAGGCAAATTAGGAACCTCCCATTCACACCACATTTCAATATGACATGTCAGATAAGTGATTGTATTTGTGGAAATTTTCATCAAACATGAGTCCATAAAACAAACTCAACATGTGATGTCCTTTGTGATGGAATTGTATCATGATAAATAACACTTTTAACTTCCAAGGGATAACACCAATATAAGCCTATAAGTGGCATATGTTCTAGACAAACTTCGGGTAAATATTGTGAATTGCTCCCTGATGCAAGTAGGCACAACATTGATAAAGTTTTCCTTAGAAGTTTCCAAGAAATATATTATTGATAGACATGCTATGGTCTAAATTTTTTCCAAAAATTAAGAGGTTGTATGACTATACAAATAAGAACATGAAACATGACACAATATTAAAGAAGAAATTAAATAACTCAAGTGCCAACTAAATGCAGTGAAAATGGCTCAATTTAGGACTTTGAGCCTTTTTCAAACAACTTTAAGAAGTGAACTAGAAATTGCAAATTTATTTCTTGTTACTGGTGAAGTAATCAATAAACTAGAGATGCTTGTGGACCTTCTACTCAATAAATGTAAAAACCAAGTAAATCCTAGAAGGAGAAAATTTGGGTAACATAGAAATTTTCTAAGGCCATGGAGGTTTGCCACACATTATTGAATAAATGAGCACTATCATCCTCATCATGGATGGGATTTTTGTGAACTTGGCATAACATACTTTGTTTTAGAAGCATGATTGTTTTTTGAGTAACAATAGCACTATCAATTGGTTGAGAATATTTAAGCATCAAGAACAGGGCCAAATGCGTAAGATTTTTATAGGATGTTAAAGAACTAAAAACACAAATAAGAGACCATAGATAGTAGTTAAATTCTAGTTTCTCTTCACTTCAAGCACAAGTTTTGGTAGAGGTTGGAGTCCTCAAGGACACTCACAAGACTAAAAGTGCTCAATTTGAGACTTTGATAACTCAAGCTGATACCTTTTTGGAGCATCTCATGTAGTTAAAGAGATTGAAAGGTGAAGTGGAAGTTATTATTTATAATATTCAGAGAGTCCTTAACAAGTGGGAGGAACTCAAGAACCAATTACATTAGGTGGATCCCATTTTTTTGACTAAAGAAACAACAACATAGTCCAAGACAAACTATCAAATTAGTATGGGGTGATGTTGAACCCCAAATTTTGTAATAAAATACTTAAAGTATTTTGGTGCCATGGCACATGAAAAGATGATGTAGAAGAGAATGGAATGAGAGAGAGGGATTAAATAATCATGGTAGACCTTGGCATGGAAGGGTGAGTTGTGAAAGACAAGTAAGCAGAGAATGAGTAGAAGATGTAGGACTCAAAGAAGCATAAGGATATGATAAGAACACATGGAACAAAAGTGATTACAAATCAATTTATGGAGGCAAAAAATATTAATGAAATCAAAAATTTAGCACCGGTCTATGAAATAAGAGGAATACAAACATGAAGATATATCATAGAGAGGGTATATAAGGGCGGTTAAACATGAGTCAATATGAATTAATTATAAAGGATCTCTATGACTCATTGTTGTTAATGGTCATTGGTTGGTCATCACTTTGATATTATTGATGTAATATAAGGTGATGGGTTTACTTGTGTATAAATACCCCTTATATTGATTTAAAAAGTGTTGTTTTCATGGTTAGAGTTGATAGATTCATTATTGGATTTATTGTTAATGCTGTTAGATGTAATTATGAAGTGGTTATCAATATAAAATTGAAGAGATAGTTTAATGAAATAAACATCTTGTAATATTATTCAATTAAGCAATAAAGTATTTTGACTTTAAATTATGATGTGTTGAAATCTATAGTGTTAAGTTTAATTTTATGATAATAGTTATATGTATTGTATGAATTTGATAAATGACTGACTCTACACTAATATTAGTAGTAACAATTACTAAACAGAGTAAGGATAGAGTTTTCTAACCACCATTATTTGGTATAACCGATGGGGACCGATATAGCTACATGTCTTTAGTGAGAGTGTCAGGTTACTTCTCATGTAATATGTCAATGTGCAAGCTCATTGGCATCTTCTTTATGCTAGGCACATAACTAATACTTAGTTATGTGAACTTAAGAAAAAAGACCCAACATAAATAAACTAATTAAAAATTAAATAAAATGTGCACACATATAAATATTTCACCAACACCATCTGTTGAAAAATTATTAGGGAAGTCTAATAAAAATAAATGAAGCTTAAAATCCTCTAAAAATGGGTCCAAACAACTAGGCTTGATAAGGTACCCATGTAACTAAATGTTTCCTTATAAGCAGATAAAATGAGAAAAGTTGTAGGAAGAAAATCTACCCTAGAAGAGAGATGAGCAAAAGCATAAAAGACTTTGTTAGATGAATTAAGATCCCCATAAAAAAAATGTAGAAGAATCTACCAAATAACATCTATAACAATGTAGAATTGAAGAACTTTCAATAAAGTTAAGATCAAAGAAACCTCCAATTTTATCATAGGAATTATAATCTATGTGGTAAATTTGGTCATATAAGAAAAAATATTATAAAAATAAAGATAGAGTTCATCATAAAAACTCTAAAAACAACAAAATAAATAAAATTAGAACCATTAGGATAATCAAAACCATAATCATAACAACAATCAAGAATAAAACTCTAATTTTTTGATTTATATATTGCCTTCTTTACTTTTAATGAAAATAAATATTTTTAGATATTGGTGCATCACATCAAATGACTTGTTTAACTCATATTTTATTTGACACTAGAAATATATCTAAAAAGGTTTATTTAGGTGATGATTCATTTGTAGAAGCTATTAAGCAAGAAAAGTCAAAATTTATAAATGTTGTTATTAAAGATGTTTTCTATGTACCTAAACTTATGAAAAATATGTTATCCTATTCACAAATTATGAATGATAATTTCATGGTAACTTTGATTAAGGATAACTAATTTATTAGAAATCAATGTAGTTCCATGATTTTTGAAGTTATTTAACATAATAGTTTATACATATTTACTGCTTCTTCTGCACATTGTCTTTCATCATTTAATAGAATGAATCTCAATTATGACATGTTAACTTTATAAGTTTTATTGATATGTATTCTCATAATATTTTTGTTGGTCTTACTTCTATTTCATCTCATCATGAAACTTGTAAGGGATGTTTAAATGTTTAACACCATACTAACCCTTTTCACAAGAATCATGATGTAAATTCTTCACATCCTTTAGAGTTAATTCATAGTGAGGTTACATGAATCCTTAAAGTTACTATCTTAATGGATCTTTATATGATATTAATTTTATTGATGATCATACTAAAATTATTTAGTCATATTTTATCAATAAAAATATGAATTATCATGTAAATTCAAAAAAATCAAATATGTTATTGAAAACATTTCTAAATTTTCTATTAAAATATTAAGTTCTAATAATGGTAGTGAATATATTAGTAAATAATTATAATTTTTTGTATTAGTTGTTGTATTTAAAGGGAAATAATAATTCCCTATTATCCATACTAAAATGGTATTGCTGAAAGGAAAAACCCCACCATTATTGAAATGACTAGAACAATGTTGCATTATGCAGATGTTCCTAAGTTATTATGTTTCTAAGCCATGAATAATAATATTCATATTATGAATAAATTCCTTACTAAAGCTTTGAATTTTTATACCCCTTTATAAATATGGTCTAAAAATAAACCCAGTGTGACTCATCTTAGGATCTTTGGTAGTCTTGATTTCATCTTTATTCCTAAATATAAAATAAAAAACTTGATTTTACCTCCTATTCATGAATCTTTGTAGGTTATGGAGGTAAAACTAAAGTATTAAGAGTGTATGATCTTTCTAAAATATAAATTATTGAGAACATAAATGTTTTGATCCTTGAAAAAACCTTTTGTGAATGCTCTGTGGAAACCCCTTAATGTTCTTCATTTGATGATCCTGTATCTCTTGTTATTCCTTATGAAGAAATAGATACCCTAGAGGAATTTGATCCAATTTTAGATAATTTAGAGTCTGAGGAATATTCTATATTTCATGTTCAATCTAAAACACCTAAATGGGTAGAACCCCTAATCCAATATTCTAGTCTTGATAATCTTAATAAATTGACTAGGAGTCAAAAATTCTTATCATGCTTTAATGACTATGTATGAATGTGAACGTCAATATTTTTAAGAATCCATTCAAGATTATATATGGAAAGTTGCTATGTAAGCTAGGTATAATGCCTTGATTAAAATTCAGACATGAGATATTATCCCTCCTCTACCTAAAAGACATATTATTAGTTGTAGGTGGTTTTATAAAATCAGATATAATTCATTTTGTAAAATTGACAAATTTAAAGTAAGATTAGTCACTCATGGTTTTACTCAAAAAATTGGGATTGACTATGTTGATACTTTTACTCCTATTGTGAAAATGAGTACTATTGAATTACTCATTACTCTTGCATCTCATATTGGTTGGATTATACACCAAATGGATGTAAAAAATACATTACTAAATGATGATTTAAAAGAAAAAATCTATATGACTCAGTCTAAAGGTTTCATTGACCAAACAAATAACATTTTATTTGTAAGTTAAATAAACCATTGCGTGGTTTAAAATAAGCTCCTTGAGCTTTGTATTCTAAAGTCACTAGTTATTTTAAATAAGTTTCTATAACTATAATTTTGATAATGATCTCTTTTTAAAATTTGAAAATGGTCATATTATCTTCATTATTTTCTATGTTGATGATATTCTTATTACTGATGATATAGTTAATTTAATTCATAAGTATAAGGATAAACTAAGTCAAATTTTTGAAATGACTGATTTAGGTATTCTTCATCATTTTTTTAAGAGTGACTATATTTCAAGATAAAAATTTAATTATCGCATATATATATATATTCTTATTAAGTTTAATATGACTGATTATATATATAATATTCTTATTAAGTTTAATATGATTGATTATAATCCTACATCTACACTTATTGAAGCTGGTGTTAAGTTTGATCTAAAACTTGTGTGTGACAAAGTTAACACCACACTTTATAGAAAACTTGTTGGTAGTTTGATTTATCTAACTATTATTAAGTCAAATATTTCATTTGCTATAGGTATTGCTTCTAGATTCATGCAAGATCCATATTTAGATCATTTGAAATTAGTGAAATATATACTTCATTATATCAAAGGAACATCAAATTTTAGTTTATTTTATTCTTATATTGGTAATGTTAAATTATATGGTTGTCATGATGTTAGACATTATGGTGATACTATAAATCATAATTTTACTCTTAGATATGTGTTTGTGTTTGGTGTAGGAGCTATCACTTGGAACAATAAAAATCAACCCACTGTATCTATCTCTTGTACCGAAGTGGAGTTAAAAAGTGTTATGAAAGTTGCTAAAGAAGTGATGTGACTTTAAAGGTTGTTAGGAGAACTTTATTTGGAATTTTTTCATAGTACCACCCTTCTATGTGATAATCAAAGTTGTATAGCTCTAGTGAAAAATCTAGTAAAATATCAAAAAACTAAGAATATTGAAGTTCATGTGCATTTTTTTCCTATGGATGAACATGTGCTAGATATCTTCACAAAACTACTAGGTGATACCAATTTCTATCAGATTCATGTAATACCATGTCTCTCAAAGTTACGATTGAAAATAAATGTGCATGACAATGTCACTTACTAATGACCATGTGTTTACTTATTCTCATTGTTAAGTATTGTAATAAGTCAATTTATGTGATTTTGGTAAACTACATAAATTTTGAGTTTACATTGTACCCAATGCATAAAAGCATAATTTGTAATGGAGGTGCTTATATTATAAAAGGCTCCAAAAATGTTTGGTTGATTATTCATGAGAAATTATGAGATTAGTATCACATTCTGCTAGCCTAAACTCACTTTGAGTAGTTTATGAATTATAATTTTTTTTGTTTCAAATTTTTTTTGGTATGATGATGGTTTTAAAACCTTTAAAAATTTACACAGTATAATTCTTTTATTAAGGTGACTATGGCATATATACCCACTTACATATATACCCACTTAACATTAAAGGGGAGTGTTGGAATAAATAATATTTAAGTGGCAATATTTATCCTTGACATAATTCAATGGTTAATAAATCAAATAAATATATTAAATTTATTAACACGAGGTAATATCATGTAAATAAATTTAATATATTTTACCATTGGGGTTCTTCAGGGAGAGGTTGGACCCATTGGTTACAATAGTCCACCTTCACACCCCAATGGATAAATAAAATTTACCCTAGGTAAATATCAAATTGATACTCATGAACTTTGTGAAGGATTTTATTTATATTTACGTGTGGTAAATATTGTACAAAGAGTTTTATGAAGGCTTATTAGAGGAGAGAGATAAAGATGATTTGTGTATTGGGGTGTTTATTATTAATGAATATCAACTATGGGTTTTTCACCTCCATTGAAGGTTTTCTCACCTATATGATGTGTCAATGATCTGTATCTTTACTTATTAATTACATACTTAGATCTCCTATGTGTATGTTCATATATATATATTACATAAAGTTTATCACCAAATATGATTATGATCAAAGAGACTGAATTTCATGAAATCAAGAACAAAGATCAAGCCCAAGAGAGATACACATCTATATGAATGAGACAAAAAACACAACTTAAACCAGAAAAACATCAGAGCATGTTGAAGATGTATATAAACCAATGCCAACATTCTCATAAATGTTAATCAATCAATGAAGGTGTCTCCTATAAAAAAATATAATAATTTATATAACTAAATAAGGTAGTTTCATAGATAGAAAATAAAGAATGAAGCTTCCATAAAAAAAGAATCCAATGAGTGTCTATATGGTATGTGTTCCATCCCACCGGTATGTATGGGTAATAAGCTGATGCATCTACATAGTATATAGTAAAACATATTAGGTACATAACTTACTTAAACATGAAATAAATTAGGGAATCATCAGCCATAATACAAAATGCCCCCATAATGTTGAGTAGAGAGATTTATGGAAAAATTAATGTATGCAACTAGGCCTAATTAAATAAAACAAAGGAAATGAAGAAGAACACCAAGGAGCAATAAGGGCCCAAATGATATTGACCAATATTCTGTATGTAGTACCTAAAACTAAGAAAAAAGTGTATAAAATAAGGCACATACACATGAATGTAGACAAGGCTATGAAAAAACATAAAAATTCCCATTAAACTTTATAAAATAGTGATATTATAATGAAAATATGCATTAATAGAAGTCTCATATACAAATATTTTTTTTGCTTTATAAATGAGTGCATTTCACATTTTCTGATGCAATACATCAAAGTTTTATAAAGTTTTATAGGTGATAAATTACAAATAAATTAATAAAAAATAATATTGATGCAAAAATGAACCAATTTTAAGTCACTAATGTTAAGAACATGATAAATCATACACTTTAAAAAAAATAGCAAGTTGATCTAATTTACAAATCAAAAGATATGGTTATTTGATGTTTAAAAAAAAAAGTAAGCAAATTTTAGAAAACCCTATAATTAATGGTAACATGGTTCACCAAAATATAAAATAGACACCACCATTGTGAATATATCAAAAAATAATAATATTGAAAAAATAAAACCCCCAGGCCTCCTAGATCATTAGATATGAGCCTCCAAAGTTTGATGCTATAAAAGAAAGTTGTATTGGTTAACGATGGGCCCTTGGGGGATAAAAACCTAAGTGGGTGGTCACATAGGCATTGTGAATTAAAAAAAAAAAAATGATTGAGAGAATTGAACCCCTAAACTATCAATGATTGGAAGCCTTCATCAAATATTTATTACTAATGCACCACATGAGTGCTAAAAGTTTAAAGTGAAAGAGCTTGCCTTTATTGAAATAACTTTAGCATATTTAAGACTGAAATGAGGGCTAGTGGTGGTGGTAGAAATGGGTGATGCAACCCTAAAATTTATCTTGAATAGTAACATAAATTTACCCCTACTAAAATTAACCTTACAAATTATTGTTCACCTTCAAACTCTTGCCATGGGTGCATTAGTGTTGTATTTTTTACAAACCATGAAAATTTGGAAAAATATTGAAGAGAGGAATCTAATGATGTGAATCTTGTCCCACATTTAAAAAAAAAAATGCAAAAAAAACTTGTCTTATCTGCTGCTCCTTTCTTGTACTTAAATCAAATCCTTAAAAAATTGATAGAAAATCATTAAAAGCTCCAAAAAATTCATTTTTTAAAATTGGAGTATTATAAATGAAAAATAGTGGAATGCACCTAGAAAATTTGATTTTTCTGAAATTAGAAACAACTTAAGAAAATAATTAAGTTTACAATTTTTTCATAAATAAAATAAACATAGATGGTAATTTTGAAAACCTAAAATGTAGGTTAGCAGAAAAAATTGCTTAGGGGACTATAGAGTAAAGTGGAAATATTGGCTTCATGAAAAACATAGAAATCCACAACTCAAACTTGAATATCCTCGCTCTGACATCATGAAAAAAAAGATAAAGACTCATGAATTTATCTCCATAGTTATGACTTACTTTGGAAATGCTATAAATTTATACAAGAAATAATCATTAATTAAAAAAATATTACAAATAATCTAACAAAATGAATTTTATTATCAACTAGCTTGGAATTTACAAATAAAAGTGGTCTATATATGGCAAAAACAAGAGTTTTAGTCTAAATTTGTTTCTAACTATGTAATAGACATGTTTAGAAAATCCTCTACATGAATAGGCACATGAGAGATGAAATGGTCAAGCTATGAGTGCCACTTATCCTAATATAAGCCTTTGAGGTGTTCATACTTGACTAAGTCAACAAAACTGCATAAAACTAAATAAACTAAGTAAAACTTAAATAACAGATGCATATATATAAATATTTCACCAACATAAAGCTATACATTGGGCCATAAAAATTAATATTTGAATCCCTAATTGAAGTGGAGTAGTAGACTCAACATTGATTGTAGTCAAAGTGAAGAGGCCAAGACTTGCATCTATGATAGTTAATGATAGGGGTATCATATAATTTATCCACCAAAATGTAAATACCTCATAAGCATATGGTAGTTTGTTATCTTCTAGCCACACCACATAATATCACAAATTAGGGAAATGAGATTTATATATGCTTAATAACCTATAATAAATTCCCTAATCACCTTTGGACTCTTCATCATAACTTTTAATCTTAACTCTCCCCTTATCTTCAAGCAATATATTCAAAATTAATGACATCTAGGTACTTTGTTCAATATAATTGTGTTGGACTTCTTATTCAATGCATTTTCCCTTGCCTTTGTCATCATAAAAATTATAATTATCCTCAAAGTTAATTGTAATAGATAATAGTGGTGAGGAATAAGAAGTTTATTTATCTAAGATTGATATATCTAAAACAATTTTTTTTATAAATTACGATTGATCTTGAATATATTGTTTAAGAATAATAAGGAAAAAATGAACTATCCATAATATAAAATTAGAAATTGAGATTGATTTTTTATACATTGTTTAATAATATTAAGGGAAAAAATGAACTATCCATATTATAAATTACCAAACAAGATAATATTTTAAGTAAAAATAATAATATTACAATACAAAAAGTCAAATTTATTAACAAATATGAAAGCAGATAATGGCTGCAAGTGGCGGTAAGGAAGGGGACGGCCCGGGCGAGGGTTCTGGAAGCACGCAGATGCTGTAGGAGGAGATTTGGCAAGGGAAGGAATAGGTTTTTGTGAATGAGCGACCCAGGATCTCAAAAATCAATCTCTATTTTCCACGGTCTTAGGATAGACCTGTTTTGGTAATACCTATAAAATCTGTCAAGGAAGATGTGGACTATTTGTCTGCTCATACCTTGATATGTAAGTTTATGGGAATTCAAATTTCCCAAGCGGCCTTGAAAACTTGGTTACGCAGTTCCTTGTAGGTAGATGGTGACATGGACATTATGTTGGCAAGAAAGAGTTACTTTTTGGTAAACTTCTCCTTTATTTCAAACAAAAATCAAATTTTTGAGGGTGGACCCTATTTATATGATAGAATTGGATTGTTCATCAAACCCTGGCATTCAGGCTTCAATTTTGTAGAGGATTTACCTACAAAAGTACCTATGTGGGTCCATCTTTTGAGGCTTCCCTTGGAATTTTGGAGAGAGGATATCCTCCATCAAATAGCTGCACTGTTGGGAACACCAATTGCGGTAGCACACCAATCACTGGACATAAAACTCATTTCCTATGCCTGAATCTATATGGAAATGGATATGAATAACCCGCTACTGGATGTTATGGAAATTTGCCTGGGAGGCTCATCCTGGGTCCAACAAATTGATTATGAGGCCATACCCTTTTGATGCAAAATTTATCATACTTATGGTCACTTGCATCGCCAATGCCCCCAGGCTAGACGATTCACTGGGATGGAGTCTAATAGAGGTAAGGAATCAGGCCAGTTGGACCAAATGGGCTCATCCAAGCTTGGTTCAGATAAGGCATCAAAAGGTAAGTCTCATTCGAATGTGGATAATCTAGCTTATGGCCAGTCAGATGCCAATGGTCTTGATAATGAAGGATTCACCCTTGTAAGACGACGGGTGAAAGGTCATGGGCAGAAGCGTAGGAACTAAGACAGACCCCTTGAAGGGGGTTTAATCATTTTGAAACCCTAGATTACATGGCCATTGAGGATGGCATTCCTTTGGAGGAGCTGGTAGGACCCTTGGAGGGTGAGGAGAAGGGCTCCTGCCCCATTGAACCTCAAGACATAATTATTCAGACAAATAAGCAGATAGAGGATGCACCGGTAGAAGGGCCATTGGCAGCCCTATCAGAGCACCAGAATAATGAAACCAGTTGGGCTGATTCGGTAAAAGACAAAGATACATCCTGGAAAGACAAGGGATCTTTGTCAGTGTTTGGTATAATGCAGAGGCCACTCAAGAAAGTCTCCTTCACCACCTTGGCTAAAGCAGGGCACAAGAAGGATCATGAGAAAATCCAATGGATGGGGGACTTATTGGTGGAATCAGGGGCGGTCAAGACCCTGGATGAACACTTCACCCAATCCACCCAATGATAGTCCTATCATGGAATGTAAGGGGATTGCATAGTATCCCCAGACAAAAATCTATGTGGAAGTTGCTTAGGGAGCATTCTCTAGATATCATCTGCATTCAAGAGACCAAGCTCCCTATTGATGCTATGTTTAGTTGTTTGTCAAAGTTCTAGGCCCAGGGGTAATGCCAGTGTGGGGGTGCCTTAGGTAGTGCAGGAGGACTTGCAATTTACTGGGATCCAGTGAAGGTCACACCACAACTGTGGATGGCGAGTCTCTCGGTGCTTACTATGGTTGCTTCTTCTCCTGAGTGTGGGGAGCTGATCCTAGTCTCTAATGTCTATACACTTGAGGATATTTTTGGGCAGCACAAGCTTTGGGATCATTTACGGTATGTGTGAAGCTATTTTCCTTATTTGCCTTGGATAGTGAACAGAGACTTTAATGTGGTCCTGAGCCTAGAGGAAAAAATGGGAGGACTAGCACGCCTTGAACCTTCGGTAGAGCTGCTTAGATATAATATTGACAGGTTACGCCTGGTGGATGTGAAGCCCATTAATGGGCTCTTCACCTGGAACAATAGAAGATCAGTTAAGGAAGCTATTTCTGAGCACCTAGATAGATTCTTAGTGTCTTGTTTTTGGCTTTCTAGTGCTTTTTCTCTGGCTTCTAAAATCTTGGATTGGCATGGGTCAGATCATCGGCCCATCAAGCTGACAACCACGTATATCTCTGGGCCCAAGAAACCACCTTTTAAATTTCAGCTTATGTGGCTTCAGGATTCTTCTCTTCATTGTCTCATGACCAGCTGGTGGAGGCAGGGAGGACCTGCTTATGGCACGGCCATGTATTCCTTCACTAAAAAACTCCAATTTATGAAGCAAAAATTATAGGATTGGAATAGAAACAACTTTGAGAATCTCCATGTAATGAAGAATAAGGTGCAAGAAAGGCTGAATCTTATCACCAGGCAAATTCTTGACTTTGGGTTGACAGAGGATCTGCATAAGGCTAAATTTTTGGCTTTGCATGACCTTTCAAAATGGGAACTCCGGGAGGAGATCTTTTGGAAGCAGAAGGCCCATATTGATTGGCTTCAAGAGGGTGACAGGAACACATCATTCTTCCATAAGTTAGTATAGGCGAGGCACAATACAAATTTTATACCTTCTCTTGTGACTTCGGTTGGTACCTGAGTTACTTCATCTACAGATATTTTAGAGGAGGCTATTAGATTCTACTCTAAGCTCCTATCTGGTGCATCACTTCCTACTGATCTAGAGGAGAATGAGATATTGGCTTGCATACCTTCTCTCATTACGCCTGATATGAATGATGCTTTATTGAGATAGATTGACAAGGAGGAAGTCGAACGAGTGGTTTTTAGTATGCATAGAGGAAAAGCTCCAGGCTCAGATGGGTTTCCAGCCAAATTTTTTTAAGAGTTATGGAGTGTTATCAGCCAAGACTTAGTGGAAGTTGTGTAGGAGTCTTTCCTCAACAAATAAATGCTTAGAGCATTTAATGCCACATTCTTGATGCTTATTTTGAAGGAGAAACAAGTTAATCAATTGGACCAGTTCAGGCCCATAACACTTTGCAATATGGTCTACAAAATTATCACTAAGCTCATTGTTGAACGGCTAAAAATCTGGATCCCCATGATCATTTTAGAGGAACAAGGGGGATTTGTTGCTGGAAGGAAAATTCTAGATGGAGTGGTGATTGCTTCAGAAGCAATCCACTCTATGTTTAATTCTCAATAGAGGGCTATGTTCATTAAGTTGGATTTGGCGAAAGCCTATGACAGGGTAGATTGGAGATTTTTATGGAAAATCCTTCTGGCATTTGGCTTTGGGTAGGACTGGGTAAAATGGGTGTTTAGTTATGTTACAATGCCCTCTTATTCAGTCCTCATTAATGGGATGCCATCTAGACTCTTTGACACCTCTAGAGGACTCTGCCAAGGGGATCTGATTTCTCTTTTTCTGTTCATTATTCTTGCTGAGGGGCTGGGTCACTTTATTAAGATTTGGGCTTCACAAAACATGATTCAGGGATGGCAGTGGGGAACAGGGTTGACTAAGTTGACTCACCTCCAATTTGTGGATGACACTATCCTGGCTGGTAAAGCCCAGATTAAGGAGGCAAAATCTTTTTGAAGTACTTTGGATTTCTATCTAGCAGCTTCTGGTCAAAAAATCAATGATCATAAGTCCTCCATTTTTTTCTTTAATATTCCTAAGGCTATCCAGCGAAGGATTGCAACTATCCATAGATTTCAGATTCAGACTCTCCCGATCACCTACTTGGGGGTTCCTATTGTGGTTGGTAGGCAGCCCACACTTTTTTGGCAAAATGTACTGGATAGACTGAGGCAGAGGGTTAACCATTGGACCCATCGTTGGCTCACGACTGTAGGAAGGGTGACTCTTTTACAATCTGTGATTCAAGCATTGCCCATTTATTGGAGTATGGTCCAGGTTGCTCTGATGTATTTTCTAAAGGAATATGATGCTCTTGCTCAGTAGTTCCTATAGAGCGGCAATCTTAGAAATTTGAAATGGAGTCTAGTTAGTTGGAACATTGTATGTCAACCTAAGAAGGATGGAGGACTTGGGTTGAGATCGGCTATTCTATCTAGTCAGGCTCTAGCGGCTAAATTATATTAGCGGTGGTGTACCAGCCAATCCTAGCTTTGGGCCCGTATCCTATCATCCAAGTACTTCCCAGGGGTTAACCCGACTGAGATTCCCAAAATGACTATTGAGGGTAGAGGTTCCATGGTGTGGAACACCCTCAAGCTTGGAGCATATTTGGTGCAGTCGAGCCTCTTTTGGATCTATAACAGAGGTACTAAAGCACTTTTTTGGGAAGACTCTTGGAATGGAGCCCCTCCCCTCCGGTCCTCCCACCCATAGCTGCATCCTCTATGTGATTCTTTTATCAATGCTGGATGGACTACGGTGGAGCATTATAAATAAGCTTATAGTGTGGGGCCCTGCATAGCTTACAAATGGTAGAATGAGACTGATTGGCCGCAGGGAGGAACTGTGGAGAACAAATAGGGGCTTTCTTAGATACTAGCTGGTAGAGCTTGCAGCGCCTTGATGGAGAATGATATCCTGGCCTGGGTGGGTGAAGCCAACGGATAGTACTCAGTCTCTTCAGGATATCATGAACTCATGAAGAATTGGTTTGGTGGAGTGGATTTTGTCTGGGGTAAGCAAATTTGGAACGCAGCCTCTTGGCTGAAATGCAATTTTTTCATTTAGACTCTCTTCTATAACAGGTGTTTGACATGGGATAATCTATGCAAAAGAGGATATCATGGTCCTTTAATTTGCTTCCTCTGTCGCAACAATGAGAAGAATGGGGCACACCTTTTCTTTCAATGCTCCTTCACCAAGAGGTTATGGCATCTATGGTGGGAAGCATGGGGAAGCCCATGCTAGCATGTATCCTCCTTAGCAAAATTTTGGCAATGCCTGGGTCGACCTCCCTCTAAGGTGTCTATATTGTAGACTGTGTGGGTTATTGGTTTGGTTTTTATACTCTGGAATATCTGGATTGAATGAAATGGAAGGATTTTTCAAGAGACCTATGGAGATACCAAAAAGGTGTGGTTGAAAATTCTCAATGCATTACAAGAAACACTCTTGGTCAAATGTGATAAGTCAACAGACTTAGACCCTATTTCTACTAAAATCATCAAGCGGTTATCCCCTGTATCGGTTGCTGCAGACTTCCTCCCTCACTTATCACATCCCACACTTAGGACCAAGTAGCAGGTGCACCCGATCAATCGCTTGGGACGTTGGACTCTGCTCGAGGAGGGGCGTATTAAACTAAATGTTGATGGGTCTTCAAGAGGCAATCTCGGGCCTACAGGGATTGGAAAAATTGGTAGAGGCAGTAGTGGTTCGATCCGGTTCTTATTTTCCATTTACAAAGGCCATTATACCAATAATTTGATGGAGGCTGTTGCAATCCTGGAAGCGATTTAATTCTATTGTAGACAGACCTTTCTTAGTGTTATTTGCGAGTCTGACTCACAGGTGATTATTAACTTGTTGAATAATGGTAACTTCAATATTATGGATTAGCAGTTGGCTTCAGTAATTAAACAGATTCGTCAGATGAGTATAACTTTTGAGTCTATCTCCTTTAAGCATATTCATTGTGAATGGAATGGAGTTGCAGATGGTTTAGCCAAATGGGCCTCAGAGAATGGGTCAAATTGGTGTATTTAGGATCAACAGATGATTCTGGATGGTTTAACCCTTGCACTAGCTCAACTTCTTGAGCAGGACTTGGGCATGTAATTTCTTAGTTTTTGTGTTCTTTCAATAAATTTTTACCCCTTTTAGTTGCAAATTTATTAACAAATATTAATAAAATAATTTTAAAACTAATTAATTACACACTAAAAATATTTAAGTACTAAACAAAGAAAAAATAAATAAACTTAGACACTTCTTCACCCAAAATGAAACCTCACTCTTCTCCTCTCTCTCACTTAATTTTCTTCTCCTCATCTTGAAAACAAGTTACAAGAGTGAGGTGAGTTATAAAGAGTAAAAAGTAAAACAAAATTTGTCTTAGGTATTGCATAAATAAGTGATGCAAACTTGGTGAAATTAGTGCCATATTTATGCCAATAGGTGGTGTTTATGTTGTGATGAAATTTTTTTTTTGGAAAAAAATTACAATGCAAACCCAACCCAAATCATGGTTCCATTCCCATGAAATTTAGTAGTGAATTTATTAAAGTATCATTTAGATAAGAGTGTGCACTATTATACATGGATACACAATAAATAACAAGGATGATTATAATGAAGTTGATTATATTAAGTTTATTATCTTTCTTAGATTAATGGGAACCTACACATCTTGATCCTACTCTCGATGATATGATTGATTTTATTTATATTGAGTATGATGTTGATTCTGTTGATATTATTGCCTAACAGTGATTTCTAATTTCCTATGTTTGTATTTGGACTATCTATATTTCAAGTAGATTTTTTTTATTGTTTACTTTCTTAACTTATTTTCCTTTCTTTTTTGGCTTGATTTTTCTTTCTTGGTTCCTTTGTTTGCAAGCGAATTTCAAGAATTCTTGTTTCTTATTTAGCCTTCTTCTCTTCATTCCTCACTTAAGTCTTCCTCTATTTTCAAGTTTTTATAGTGTTCCTATGTGTCTTATTATTTGACTTTTGAAGTTACCATCTTTTTAAATTTTCATACAATAGTTGTATTTTAGTTGACTTTATTCTCTACTTTATTTCACTGCTTATTATTTAACCCTAAATTGAGATGGGTTAATATAGTATAGGGTTAAGAATATAAAATTGAATAAGCACAAGGGTGGTAAATATATCTATAACAAGCCAATTAATTTGTAAACTTAGATAAATAATGTCTTGATACACTAAAAATATAAATTACAACTATTGATTAATATTGTAATTAATTAAAAATAAGAGTACTTAGTTGGTTTACTATGTGAATATATATCTCATATGGAACGAGATAGAAGTAGATATGGATCTAGATTTTGGATCAATCATCAAATTTTAGAAAATTACATTCTGTAGCCTTAGACACTTGTGTCAGATTTAGATGGTTGCATTGATGTTACTATTTGACTTGGACATAAGTGTCTAATATGGAATATAAATTGTATATGGGAGTGACCCCCCTAAAGACTTCTGGGTTTTCTATTACCTATACTTTGGTGTGTTCATATCTTACACACATGTCATTTTTTATCAAATGATCAAACCTTAGATTTTCATTTTTGGGGCAACTGTGAAAAAAATGGGTTAGTGGGCACACCATATCAAGCTACCCCAAGTACCCCTCTATCAAGGTCACTACCTACATAGCCAATACTTTTAAGAGGTCCTTAGAATTAGGTAGTTCTCCTCTATGTGTAAGATTGTGTGTATCGAGATGCAATGTGTGATAAACAAGTACATAGAGTGACCTAGCTTGTAACTCAAAAAATATGGATCATGCAATGATCATTTAGTACTTCAAACCTATAGATGGGATATCCCTATGATTGATATTGAAATAAAAAAGATAAAGGAAGATTTGCTCACTTGAATGTTTGATTGAGTGCTTTTGGTAAGTTACCTTGTGAGTTATTAGGTTCATGCTAGGTGAGGAATGAATAAAGGTTATTATTATTTATATACCAATCCATTTTGGAAATATCTCACATTAAAACACTTAGTTATACCATAAGAATACATTTAATTTGTAAATTTTATGACTTTAGGGAATTAGACACTTAGTTTGTAATATGACACTAGCTTTGACATAGGCATCTGATTGGGATGTAAGTGTCCAAGAAGTCAAAAAATAGATATAGGTCCAAAACTTGTAAGGGATGATAATAATTAGGTTTATAACATTTTGAGCAGTATATAAGGTTTGGTCATTAGAATAACATATGGTCAGACTAAGAGATAAGTAATAGGCATAAGATATAATAGATGTGAAACTTTCAACAATAGGGGTCTTAGAACTAAAGGGTGCATCCATGATAAGTACTTGCCAAGCATATAAAACCAAGGTGATATGTAATTTAGATTTAGTGTCTACATTTCCACCCATTTAATCTAGTAATGAAATTGTTAGTTTAAAGGAAAATGAGTTTGTACCTGGGTGTGAATAACACACCTTATATTTAAATGAGTCCCACTTGAGTATTTTTGTAGTGATTGAATTGAAAATAAGAGCATGTCACAATATATAATTAATACATATAATCTAGATATTGAAAGAATTTGAAATGCTTAAAAGTAGAGGGAATAAGGTTATGAGTACACTTTTGTATCGATGGAACCATCTTGCCTTTTGGCAATATGATCTAAAGAAATGCTTTATTATTAAGCTTTTTAGCTGAGATTAGGATAATAGTAAAAACCACAAGTGTAGTTATATATAAATATTAGAGGGAAACTTGCCCCCAACCTTGGATAAAAAGGTGAGTTTCCAAATGGTAGTTGAGATTAGCTCAATTGTGAAACCCAATCATACTGATACCCTGGTGAGCATGAGTGATACAAGTCAAATCACACTATAAATATGGTGTGGATGGATGCTTTGATCACTCCATCCTATAATATTGTTAAAATTAAGTTATGTAATCACCTCAACCTTGCCAAAAGTGAACCAAATACTGAAGTAAATTGACTTAATAACATTGTATAAAATTCCATCTTGGTGTACACTAAAGTCTATAGAAGTATTTGAAATCTGAAAGCTGATTTTATTTTATAATTTAAGGTAGCCTTACCAAAAGTGAACTAAATACTAAAGTAGATTGACTTAATAACAATGTATAAAAGTCCATCCTAGTATATGCTAAAGTCTATAGAAGTATTTTAAATCTAAAAGATGACGTTATTTTATAATTTAAGGTGATTTTTTGCATGGCATATGCACCTCATATATGTCTCAAACTTAAACTTAGGTATAAGAATGGTACCAATGTATAGAATGCTGATATAATATGTATATAAATCATATAAATATGCAATTTTTTCAATTTAAAATATTTAAAGTGTTGAGGACATATTCCCATGACATGACCCTCCTGAAATATGAAACTAATAACTAATATAAGTGTGGAGAATTTTTTTTCCATTAATGAAATTAGCCCATTATAGGCAAGAGCTGAAGGCTCAAATACAATTTATCAGTCAATGTTCCATGATTTTATTCATAGTTGGAGATTACATATATAGTGTATGTTTCTCCTAAAAACAAGGAGATAACATTCATCTCTTATCCCTTACATATCTCATTCTATATCTCCTTTATTCTCTCTATCTCCTAGAAACTCTCCCACAAACCTATCTACATGAGATGCAACTCACTTTATTGATTTACAAATATTAATATTATTTGTCCCACTTATTATTTACCCACATACACACCTTAATAATCTACTGTGGAACACCTAAGTACCCATGTGAGGACTAATTCCTCAACATTCCCCCCTTAGTTCTAATATGGGGTGAGGAACTACATTCCTAAATTTCCCCCCTTGATTGTGGATGTTAGGTTCACCTAAAAATACCTTTGGAATATTGATTAGGAGAACTTATTACAATGAAGATCAGAAATAATCTTGTTTTATTTAAAATGCCTTTGAAAGGATTATTTCTAATTCATAATTTTAAAAAGGAATTTTTGACAAAAATAGTAAGGACTTGACTTTGATGACAAATAAAAAAGATGAATTTTTATTTTGACAACTAAAAGAGATCAAAGACCGACACTTTTGACATAAAAATGATTCCTGTGATAAGACTCTAAGTCTTTGACACTTCTAATTTTCATCTTAAAAAAATCTTGACACTAAGGACAATATTAACGACTAAATCTAATTGACACCTAAATACTTTATAAAAAGTTAACAATATAAAATTAACCTTTTAATTAACATAATCCAATATAATAAAAACTAATACCAAACAACACTAAAAAAATTAAAAAACTCTAATAATAATAATAATAATAATAATAATAATAATAATAATAATAATAATAATAATAATAACAAAATGAAACCTAATAATAAATTAAATAGACTTCTTAAGTACAAACTCCCACATAAGACATTAAATCAATAAAACATAACAAAATATTAAGAAAAGACTACAACAAACTTTAACAAAATCTAGTAACAAATCAAAACTAAAAACTAAAACTAAGACTCTTACACCTCCACCCAATTGATTTGATTTATCACCATATGGAAAAGAAGATCTGAGATTGGATGATGACTATTTTGATAGCTCAATGGAGATAGGAACGATAGAATCCAATGTGACTTCTGATTGAATGAATAAGAGATTGAGCTTAGGGGAGCCAAGATAATATTCATTGAGTATTCTGGTGTAGGGACAAGTCTAAGTCCATTAAGGTGGAGGTCACCAATAGATACTAAGGTGGACTGTGCTATTGAAGATTTGGAAGCTGCCACAAAAATGAGTGTTGCCATGTGAGGTTGCTGTATCATTCAACTCACTGCAGAGTAGAGGATCAACAGTCAAAGGTTCATTGTAGAATATGATAAGAAGATCATGGGTTAGATAAGTGTATGTAATCACTGATTTGATGTAATCATATCTCATTTATTACTTGAGATGATCATTAAAAACTATGCTGAACCATTTGAGATGCTTGTGATGATCTAAATATAGGGAGATCGGCTCCACAGGTTGTGCAAGCTTCAACACAAGTAGATCCAAACCAATCAAGTAATTACAAATCCTAATAAAAAAATGTGAAATAATCTCATTTATTGTACAACCATATATAAGAAATAATATACTCTATATATATAGATTTTTTAATTTTCTAGATACAAATATAAAAATAGCTCTAAGAAAAGAGAGATTAATAGCTCAGAGAAATAAAAAATAGAAGCTAATATATATATATATATATATATATATATATATATAAAATTTTTCAAATGCACACTGTGGATAACATGAATGAAATAAAATATGGAAGGAATGAGCAGGTTGGAAGCAGAGAGGAAAATGGAGATGGGTGATGGAGCTAACAAAGATACACGTGGTCTTCACTACAATTGATTAGCTGAGTGCAACCAGGGGTGGATGGACTACAATGGATTTTGAAAGTTATATATATATATATATATATATATATATATATATATATATATATATATATATATATATATATATATATATATATATATATATATATATATAGATTTTTGATTTTTTGATTTTTTAAATGCACACTGTGGATAGCATGAATGAAATAAACTATGGAAAGAAGGAACAGGTTGGAATCAAAGAGGAAAAATGGAGATGGGTGATGGAACTAACAAAGGTGCACGTGGTCTTCACTATAATTGGTTAGTTTAGTGAAAGCAGGGGTGGATGGACTACAATGGATTTTGAAAGTGGCCTACACTTTTAAAGCTATTTTGTAAGCCATTTTGATGCATCAAACAAGTGAATGAATAGTATAAAGAGGTCCCATGAGGGTGCCTACTCTAATACCAGATAATGAAATTAGCCCACTACAGGTAAGAGCCAAAGGCTCAAATATAATTTGTTAGTCAACTTTTCCTAATTTTATTCATATTTGGAGATTACATTTATAGTGTATGTTTCTCCTAAAAATAAGGAGACGACTTTCATCTCTTATCTATTTTTAGAGCCCTTGTTCAAGTGGCTTAACTATTTGTTGTAAGTGCATGCTCAAGTCTCCTAATTCTATATGTAGAATTAGATCTTCTTAGCTTTGTGTGAATTATTGTTGTAGTTGTTGAAGAACAGTACAGAATTGAATCTATCTAGGCTTGTTGGAGTTGATTTGAATCTCTCCTTTATTCTCTCTATCTCCTAAAAGTTCTCCCACAAACCTATCTATGTGAGATGCAACTCACTTTATTGATTTACACACATTAATATTATTTATCCCACTTATTATTTACCCTTACACACACACCCTAATAATCTATTGTGAAACACCTAAGTACCTATGTGAAGACTAATTCCTCAACATCCATAACATGCCCCACTGTAATCTAAAAATATTGAGTACTGAATGTGTAGAGGTCATGCCTTTTTTTGCATGCCCCTATTAAAATCTGAAATTGTGAAGGTGTGAAAGCCATGCCTATATGACATGACCCCATTGATATGCCCCACATTTTTATGTGAGGGGAAGTATAAACTACTAGTTACCTTACCTCAAAAGGATAAGATAACTGTATAATCTATGCATAAATCATGTAACATATACGAGTAACATGTCTAGGTAGATATAACAACGAGGTACATAGTATGTGATCACATCAAATTCTAAGATGCATGATGCAAATCATGGAAACATCTATATAGTAATAATACAATCTAAAAAATCAATCAAACACATACACATGAGTACTTAATGTAAATTAAAAGACAATGGTCCAAGGAGACCTCAAACAAGGGGGTGTTCAAATTCTATACAATCAAAAAGATACGAATTATTAAAATATCCACAAGGTAAGTGATGATATTGTTATTCCCAAAATCAGCTATGCTCATTTTTGGAACAACCCCTATGAAATTTGTTTGTTTCATATTTTTCACTCTAAGTTCATCTTTCGAGATAAGTTTTTATTGATCTCGAGTTTGGTCAACTGGCATCCTTTAAAACTTTGTGACGTCCCCTCATTACAATTTCTCAAAAAACATGAAAATATTTATGATTTTGATGTGATTAGAATGTCAAATTTTTGATAAATTTCAAGGAGTTAGTGTGTTTTTTGGTTCCCATGCAAGGGTGGCATTTTTTGCTCCCCTTGCATTTTTTTTTACAGTTCACATGCAAAGGCGACATTTTTTGCCACCATTGCATGTAGTTTTTCATCTTGTGCAAAGGTGGTGATTTTTGCCTCCCTTGAATCCTTTTATGTAGGAGCAGAAAAAATCACTGCCCTTGCATCTTTTTTCAACCTCACATGCAGAGGTGGCAATTTTTGCCACCCCTGCATGATCTTAGTTTTCACATGCAAAAATTAAGGCCATGAACGCTGAGTTGTTGGGGCTAGTTTTTAACCCTTTTTAACCCATTTTGAGCCTCATTTATTTCATTTCAATTTGTCTTCTCCTCTTCCCTGCATCTAGTTGATCGTGTGAATGAGTGGAATCATGATTTCTTTAGATTCAAGTGTGGGATTGTGATTTGCCAAGTAGGGTTTTGCGTTCTTCTTTTTAGTTTTTAGGTTTTCATTTTGTCTTTATTTTTATCTTTCTTAGGGTTTTGGTTTCTTCTTCCTCTACTTATTTAGGTTTTTATCTCATGTTTTTCTTCCCCCTCCTCCATTTCTTCCTAGAGGAGGCGATCTAGATGAAAAACCCCCCCACTTGAATCCGTTGGCCATTTTATGTGGTGTGATGGTGGCAAAAATCACCGCCCTTACACAAATCACCCCATCCCATGTAAAGGTGGTGATTTTTTCCACCATTACACCATCCATTCACCTTTGAGTGAGGGTGGAAAAAATTGCCGCCATCACACAAATTCACAAAATATCCTCCTGTGCAGGGGCGGTAATTTTCACCATCCTTACACAATTTTTCCCCCTCGTGCATGGGTGGCAATTTTTTCTGCCCTTATATGAGTTTCAAACCACATGAAGGGGTAGAAAAATTACCACCCATGCATGAACTTTACATGCAATGGTGGTAATTTTTGCCACCTATGCATAACTATCACCAACATGTAAGGGCAGCAATTTTTGCTGCCCCTGCATAATTTCCCTATGATTTTCCTGACTCTAGAAAATTTTGATTTTATCACTCTTTCGAGCCTACTACCCTATAAACATTCTGAATTGATCACACCTTAGCTCTTTCAAGAGAATTCCCATGGTCATGATCATCAACATGTAATTTTCCTAGATTTTTAATATTTCCCTTAATTGCGCCATCATGATTCTTGTTGTAGTTTCTCTCCAGGATCCTTCTTCATCAACATACTTTTGACAAAGGCTCATCCAGATCACTGAAGTTTCTCCAAAGAAATCAAAGATGATGAAGTACAAGTACCAAGGTGTTTATCCAATCATCTCAATTACTTTTAATGTCGATGACATCAGGGATACAGAGATTAGGCATGTGGATATGACTGAGTTCGTAAAAAGAACCAAATCAAGCAACTCCAGCAATGAGATGAAGAAGATAATCAAGAGTAATATCCATTTGGTATCTTCTTTTTTTATAGTAGCCGATAACATAGAGTTCATTCTCTAGTGCACTCAGTTCTACAACAAGGATACCAGGGCTGTGTTAGACGCCAGTAGTAACATGGTGATCAGACTAAGCCCTAAGTTCATTGACAAAATATTCATGTGCCCTCCCTCTACTGATGTGTTGGAGCTTGACTTCATTGAAGCACAAAAGGAATATGACAAAGATCATAAAAGAGTGAAGAAAGTGATCAATAATAGATGGCTCAAAACTCCTAAAGCAAACTTGTCCAGATGCCCATGGAACTTTCCACAGAGTGATTTCATAGAAGAAGTTGGTGACTTGATCACTCTTCTCAATAGACTACAAGTTTTACCATCTTCCTCTTAGTTTCAAGAATGGATGTACCCCTTCGTTAAGATAATTTTCTATGGGAAACAAGTCATTTTTTGGGGAGAGCAAATCAGCAATGCTCTGCATGAGAAATTGATGAAGGTATTTACTACCTCCAAATTCTATATGACATCATACTTAGTGTATATTGCGGTGTCAATGAGAACCTTCCCAGGTTTAACATCAAAAGGAGATAGGAAAACAACCTCAGTGTATCAATATTATCCTCAGCTGACATTGAAGGGTTCCATCTATCATTTTAGAAGGGTAAACAATGCTTTCTTTGTGGTATTTTTGTGTCTTTTTGATCCCCAATTAGAACAAAAAAGAGTGTCAGATAAAGCCTGGACTGTTGTGAATGACTTCAGGTGTATGTTCTTACAGTTCCCTTATTTTTATTATCTATGGGTTAGATTTTTCCAAGGTTATCCCTATATGATTCTAAGATTCCCCTTAGATAAATTGGTATTGATGGAGCTCTGCAGACAAATTATTATCGTGCACAATAAATAGATGGAACTCAAAAAACCCAGTTTCTAGTTCCCGATTGAAACTGGCAGGTTCTCAATATTGACTGTTGCAAATGCTAGACCAATGGAGACTAAAATTCAACTCATAACCATGAAGCATTTCAAAAGGAGGCCAAATTTTGACTATAGAGGTGTGAAAGATATAATCTGGAGAAAGACCCAGTTTCATGAGCCTATGATCGAATATATTTGGGTCGATTTGAGGACAGCTAAAGACTTCAGAAAGATGGACTATAGTAGATTGTCCCTTGAGAAAATAGAATATCTGGGGCTCATTGATATCCCTACAAATCTAGTGGATGATAGAGATTTGATAAATAATAGATACCATGCTGAACAAGTCACCAATGCTCCTCTTCCCCTGATCTAATGGTCTTAGAAGGAGTTGACTTCCCCGAGAATGAGATTCAAACCAATATTGGTGAACACCAATGATTGGTTAGAAAATAAGGGAATCACTTTGAAAGAGTTTATTATAGGGTCAAAAGCTAAGTTTCAAGAAGAAACAAAGAGAAGGGTAAAAAGTAGGATAAAGAATAAAAGTGATGTCCCTGCTTCTGATAGGCCACATAAGCCTAGGATCATCTTTGTGACAAAGAAGTCACAAGTTGTAGAGAAGAAATTGGAAACAACAAACATGGAAGTTGAAAAGTAGAGTGTCAAAAAACTAGCATTAGAACAAATAGAAACTGATGAGAGGCTCGCAGGTCAACAGGGAAAGGAAATTCTATCTCCACAAGTAAGTGTACAACCAGATGTAGGAATTTCTTCTTCCCCACCTAACTCACCTGATGTAACTCCTTTGCCTATTTCTCCAATCAATATTCCCTCTTTTGGAGCTACCTCTCCTTCCAAAATTATTTTTGGTGATCATCAAAGCACTTCTGAAGATGTTCTTCATTCCTCAAGATCCATCCCCAGTTTGTCATCTCCATCTTTTAATATCAGAGATAGTTCTACCCTCGACCATTTAGTAGCAAGTGTAGTTTTAATTGATACTACTCCCATGGTTTCCACCAGCAGTGTAGGTGCTACCCTAGTGATGCCAACTACAAGGATTGATGCTAATGTAAGTGCATCTACCCTCCCACCTTGGTTGTCAGTTTACATGCCCAAAAGGAAGAAATAGGCCATCTCCCTAGATGACTTCAATTTCATGAAAATGGTGTTAGCCAAAGTCAAGACTCCCAAAAAGATAAAAATTATTTCAAAGATGACTGAAGAGATGGGCCACAAGTTTATAGAAGTTTTCAGACCTCCACAGGATGTAACTCTTGAAAACTTTGATATGAGTGACTACTCTATCTCCTAAATTGAATTGGGGAAGGTAACTCATGAAAGTGCTAAGAGTGACTTGCAATTAGCTCACTTTTGTAATTAGCAATGGACATTATGGTTCAAAAATTTGACAAAGAAAGAGAAATGAAGGACCATTATAAAGCAATGGTGGAACAATTGACTGCGGTGATAAGGAGGATTACTTTCACTCTAGAAACTGTAACTCTAGAGGCTATCTCCATAGATGACCTCGTGAATTAGAAGGTCAGAAAGACCTATCTCAAGGGAAAAGTGCTTGAAGATTACTTAGGCAAGATGCATACACAAGGGATTTCATTGCTTACAGAGTTGTCTGAGAAAATGGATAAGATGAGAAAAATGAGAGAAAAACTAGATGATCTTATCAGTATCATTTCTCAGGATATTGAAAGCATAAATAAATATCTTAACAAATGGATGGATATGAATAAGCTGAAAATAAGCACTCTAGTATCAATTGGCATCATTGCTGATAGAGACTCGTATATTGAAACTAAAGAAGCATTGATGTATAAGAGTTGGGTGCTTAAGGAATTAATCAACAACTTCAAATCTTCCAGAGACCTTAGTGAACAAAGTGATATCAGTTTATTGCATAAGTTGGAGGAGTTGCCTTGTAAACTTACCGCACAAGATAACCAGTTCATTTCATTAGAAGAAATGATTCACGAATTTGAAGGTATATTTTGTAAAAAATTCTAGGAGAAAACATTTTCAGTGGCCTCTATGGACAATGTCTTAGATACTTAGTTAACTCTAGATAATCTAAAAACTACGCTAACTAGTCATGCAAAATTAGTCACAGCAGTGAGAGACGCCATAGTCAGGGCTAAGGTGATCTTTAAGAATACTGTTATTCTAGATAATATCGGGATACAAGCAGCTATCACCACGTATGATGCTCATATAAAGAAGGATGAAGCTACAAATTGAATCAACTTTCCATTGGTTTACTTTTTTTTTTCTAAATGCACTTTTGTAACCGCTTTCGACATTTGCACATGTACTTTTGTCATGTGTATTTACATGTAAAAAGATAGAAAGCCCAAAGTCAATAAAGACTTCCATCTTTGACTTAAAAGATATTTAGGTCTTTTCCTCAATCCTCAAGGTCTCTCCCTATAAATAAAAGGAGCCTCTTTTGTAAATATATATCTTTTGTAATCGAGATATCTTTTGATAATTAAGAGTAAAAACTCTGCCCAAATTGAGATGCTCCCTGAGACTTTGAGCTCAGATTGTAAATCATATTTTATTGAATGAATGAAAAAGCATGTTACTTTTCAGACTTTGCATTGGAATGACTTGTGTTGTTTAGGAGATTGTTCTTACGTCCTTTTCCTAATAATATCTCATTTATTTGATCAAACAAGCAAAGTGTGTGGAAATTATCTAAAGACAATTTTGAAGTTAATTAGGAAGACATTGCACTGCTATAATTACCTTTAGTTTGTGTTACTTGTGTTTTGGTGAAAAAAGATATTAGAGAGGCTTTGTACTACTTTTATCTTTTGTGATTTTATACTTTGTTGTGGTTTTCGATGAAGATTTTGAGCTTCACTTTATCCTACAGTTTTATTAGTCCTAAATCGATAAAAGAAGCAATGAAAGACTTTGGGATTTCATGGGTTTCTTGTGGATCCCATTACTACCCGAAAAGTTTTCCTACTTTTTATTGGATATCATTTTTGAAAGAAGAGGATTGTTTTCAGTTATTACGTAGGAATTTACCTTTACTTTGTGAACATCATCTCTAAAAAAAGAGAGATGGATGATGTGGTTTCACCCCTAAAATTTATTTTTAGTTTATATTAATATATAGAAATTTATAGGGAACCTCCCCTTGATGAGAGGAGAGATTTATCTCATTATGCTATAGTAAACCTACACTTTTTGCCATATAAATCTCTTTGTGCTGTGGTTGATATACCCATTTTACCATCAGTTAGTTGATGATAAAATATTCACCTAACTTTTTGGTGACTTCGCTGGTGACATGAACGTGCACTTTGAAGCCTCAAGCTTCAAATTGAAGAATTCCTAGTCCTTTTTTGTTTTTTCACTCTGGCAGATCCACCGTACACGTGAAGCTAGAGAGATTAAGGTATTGTTGATCCTATATTTGAGTTAGTGTGGCAAAATAATTTTGAGATCTCTCCTCCACCATCTTGTCTCCAGTGTACCAAGAGCTTTCCTCTTACCAACATCAGATCTCCAATACCAAATGAAGCTTCTAGTCTTAGTGTTAGTAGAGTTTTGTCCGTACTTATCCCACCAAGATTTTTTATCCCTCCCTTCAATCATCATATCATGGCAGCCCAAGGTTCTTAGGGAAACTCTTTTGGTCCTTTCAATCTAGCCCTACCTTTACATGAACTACCTCATAGTTTGAGAAATAATTTCCCCAAATTCTATGGTGATGGGAAGGTTCATCCTAATGAGCATATTACTGCCTTTTACATAGCATGTGGTGTGATAGGCATGGAATATGAAGATATAGTGGTGAGACTATTTGTAGAAACTTTGTAAGGTGCTGCTGCAGATTGGTTTTATCACCTTTAAGCTCAAACTATAATTGACTGGAATACACTCAAGGCCAAGTTTGAGGCTAGGTTCAAACCTATTGAAGATGCACATGCCTTGTTGGCTTAGCTTACACAAATGAAGAAGGAACCCCATGAGCTTATGTGAGACTTCATTGATAAATTCAATAAGCTGAGGGATTGAATTCCTATAATTGCTCAACCAACACCGGAGAACCTCAAGTGCTTTTTCATCAACTCTCAACTTCTTGAAGTAAGTTTTTGGTTGAGGTGGGCCAGTTCTATAGATATTTTTGTAGCCCAAAATTTGTCTATCAAGGTTGAATATGATCTTATCCTAGCAAGTAAGATCAAAAAAGATTCCAATAACAATAAAATTTTCTCATATGCTAAAAGTTCTTCTACGAGCACCACAGATCCTATGGTGCAAAAGTTGATAAATGAACTGCTAGCCCTAAAAGGACAAATGACCCAAGGTGTGTCTGCTCCTCCTTATTGGGATATGCCAAGGAGGACATTTTAGAACCAGTCATATCAAGTCAATGCTACCAAAAATCAAGGGCAACTAAATCATCTGCCTCCCCCACAAGGGAAACTTGCTATTGAAGCAGCACCAGCTAACTCGACAGTTGGTTACCATGAAACTAAACATGATTTATTGATCCAACCTAAGTTAGACTAAGAAGATGATGCTAATCCCTTTGTAGAAGGAGAAGAAGAATTAGCTGGTGACTCTAACATTGGTTTCTTTAATTACCAGGATGAAGCTAGAAGTAAGGGAGAAGTGTTTGATGGATCATATGCTATTTTTATCAGGTCTCAAAATCAGTCAACTCAACAAGCTGATAAAAGAAAATTAGGAGAAGAACCCCAGCCAATAGTCTCGATCACTAAATGGGGGACTTCATTGCCTTTTTAATCAAAGGACCCAATGACTAATAAGAAAGTAAGTACCTCAAACCATCTTGTATCTTCTGCTTCTATTCCTCAGACCAGTGCCATGCCTAATAAAGATTAGGATGATGGACTCCCTTAGTTTCTAGTTTATTTCAATTATTTGATATAATTGATCATGCCAAAAAGACTAAGATTCAAATGACTGAAGTTGAGTACTTGAGAGCTAATCCTAAACAGTTTGATAGGCTAGCTGAATACGTGAAAAATAAAACCATCCATGTAGGACAAGATTTTCCAAAGGTGCCTCATGATTCCTCAAAGAACAAATCCATTCAGAATGATCTTGTTGCTACTCCTACTGTCCCTAAGAAAATAGAACCTTTATATATTTTCCTTTTGATAAATGATCATAAGTTGAGCAACTGTATAATAGACTCTGGGGCCTCTGATAATGTTATGCCTACCAAAGTAGCAGATTCTCTTGGTCTTACCTTAACTAAGACTTTTGGTAGATGATTTTCTATGGAGAACAAGCAAGTACCACTCCTAGGTCAAATCAAAGAAGCCCAATTTGTGTTTGTAGCTTTTCCAAAAAAGAGGATTAAAATGACAGTCTTGGTAGCCAATGTTCCAGCCTCTTATGGCATTCTACTCGGGCACAATTTTTGTAAAGACGTAGGTGGAGAATTGAATATGGACCTGTTTGAAGCAAGGATACCTGTTAAAGGCATCATGAAAAAATTGCTTCCTGAGAAAGAATCAAAATATATAGTCACCCAAACATCATATCTCAAAGCTCAAATTTTATTTGAATCATCAAGAATGGGTAATTATTTCTTGACTATTGAAAATGTTTTCAGCTCATCAGATAAAAGTTCTTTTAGTGACAATTCAAAAAATTTAGATACAAAGTCAGAAGAATTGTTAGAGCAAAGTTTAGACAACAAAGGATCTTTCCTAAATAACAAAGAGAAAATTTTGAAAAGATCAAATTCTAATGATGTCTGGATTTTAGAATTTGATGGCAGTTGCTCTTCTATCGATTCTGGAGCCAGAATTGTTTTGATCTCCCCTCAAAGAGAAGTTTTTCCTTATTCATATAAGTTGTAGTTCAATAATACTAACAACACCACTGAGTATGAGTTTTACTACTTGGATTGAAAGCTGCTAATGCTAAAGGTATTAAGATTCTTCATGCTCATGGAGATACTAAATTGGTGGTTTGTTAGATAAGGAACCTATACCAAACTAAAAATGAAATATTGCGATATTATCACAATCTAGTATGGAATTATATTGAAAGTTTTGATGCTTTCAATATTTCTACTGTGCTGAGAGAATTCAATGATCATGTAGATTCATTGGTGGTCTCTACAACCCTCATGGTTCCCCATAAAGATTTCAAAGGGGACAAGTACACTATTGATCTGGTCTTTCAACCAAGTGTACCTGATAATTCCAATTATTGGAAGTTGTTTAATGATGAAAACCAAATCATTAATTTTATGGAAAAGATGGAAAGCTTTGAGGAAATTTATTTTGAAGGAAATGAATCTCCACCACGAGAATCAGTTCTTGAAATAAATTCCAAAACTAGTGAAGAGTTCCTTCAACTCAAGGGGAATAAAATTCCAAAAGGTTTGGTTTCTCTTGAGAGGTTGTTTGATAAGCATGATAGGTATGTCAAGCAATGATAAATGGATTCAAGTTCCTCCAAGGAATTTGATCAAGTGAATTTGAGTACAATAGGAAATCTCAAGATGGTTAACATTGGGAATTGTTGCACTTCTAATGAAAAGCTCAAATTTGTTACTCTTCTTCACCATTACATTAATGTTTTGACATATTCTTATGATGATTTATAATCCCTCAGGCCTGAGGAAATTTGACATGAAATTTCTCTTAAAGTCAGGTCATTGCCTTACAAGTAGAAGCGAAGGCAATACAACCCCAAAATATCAGGTACTATCTTTTTTGAGATCTAGAAAATGCTGAATGCAAGAATTATTTTTCTAATCCGTCATTCTACGTGGATTGCTAACATAGTACCTGTGACAAAAAAGAATAGATAAATTTGTATCTGTGTTGATTTTAGAAACCTAAATCAATCCTCTTTAAAAGATAACTACCCCCTACCCATCATGGATCAAGTGTTGTAAATAGTGACCGGTTTAGAAATATTATCAATGTTAGATGGTTTTTTTGGGTACAACTAAGTAGAAGTCAATGAAGCAAATCAACATAAAATTGCTTTTACTACAACTTGAGGCACTTTTACATATCACAAAATGCCTTTTAGTTTGATCAATGATGGCACTACCTTCCAAAGAGCAATGGATCTTGCCGTCAGAGATGAAATGGGTAAGTTTATTGTGGTATATCTTAATGACTTGACCATTTTTTTTAAACATCATCCTAAACAACATCATCTACAACAAGTGCTGGAACACTGTCAGCAAAATGGTATTTATCTTAATCTCAAGAAGTCATTTTTTAGGGTTATAGAAGGTAAACTTCTCATTCACACTGTATCCCAAGAAGGCATAAAAATTGTCTCAGAAAGAATTAAATCTATCTAAAATCTTACCCTTCTTGCTAGTAAGACTATTGTTCATTCTTTCTTTGGAAAAGTGAATTTTATACGAAGATTCATTCTAAAATTTATAGAGAAGACTCGCCACATTGTCAACATGATGAAGGGTAAAGCCACTTTCTGATGGAATGCAAAAGGAAAGTCAACATTTAAAGATGTCAATAAAGTGATCACCCATGCACCAATTCTAGTTTGTCCAGATTACACCAAAGACTTCGTAATAAATAGTTATGCTTTTGAGCATACACTTTCAACCATTTTGGTTTAGAAAAATAAAGGTGTGGAATCTCCCATATCATTTATGAGTTGTCCTCTCAAATCTCATGAATTAAATTATTCAAATATGGAGAAACATGCTTTTGCTATGGTTAAGGCAGTAAAGCATTTCAAATTTTATATCCTAAATTCATATACTATTGTTTTGGTGCCTGATACAATAGTGAAGTCCATTCTAACTCAACACAAGTTTGGTACTAAGAGGGGCAATTAGATTACCAAAATTTAAGAGTTTGATCTTGATATCAAATCTACCAAACTTGTGTGGGGAAAAGGGCTTTGCCAATTGATTGCTAAGGAAATAGAATATGAAAAAATAGAGGTCGAAGATGTGCCTACAGTTCTCTTCATCACTACCACTGATGAGTGGTATTTTGATATCGCTCATTTTCTTACCTATGGTGAGTGTCCCACCCATTTATCCTACAAATAAAAAAAGAATGTTAAGTTAAAGGCTGCTAACTATGTCTTGTGGGACAATGGTTTGTACAAGAGAAGTCTTGATGGGGTATTTCTTCGTTGCATCGATAAGGTGTAACAAAGTACAATTTTGGATTCCTTCCATAATTTATCTTATGGAGGACATTTTTCTACACCAGTGATGAATCATAAGATTCTATGAGCAAGATACTATTGGCCTACACTATTTTAGGATATGTACAAATGGGTACGTAGGTGTGAATTGTGTCAACAGTTCATCAAGAAACCTAAATTAGCCGCATTACCTCTCAAGCTAGTGGTGATTGAATAACCTTTTCAATAATAGGATATTGATTTCATTGACGCAGTGAACCTATATTCAAGTGCCGAACATGACTATGTTCTCATCACAATTGACTATTTTACCAAATGGGTGGAAGCCATTACAACTAAGCATGCTACTTCGGAAGTGGTATGTAATTTTCTTCAAGAAAATATCATCTCCCAATTTGGGGTCCCAGCTAAGATTGTAACAGATAATCCTACTTATTTCTCTTTTCATGAGGTTACTGAGTTTTGCTAAAATTATAAGATTATTCTTTCCCACTCCTCTGACTACTATTTATAAGGAAATGGTCAAGCAGAATCAAACAACAAGAATTTGGTTACTATTATCAAGAAATTAGTAGATGATAATCAGAGGACTTGGCATGAAGCATTGTTTGATGCTTTGTGGGAAGATAGGATTACACCCAAGAGGGCAATAGGCATGTCACCATTCCAACTTCTATATGGTTTGAATGCAAAGGTACCAATCACCCTGGAACTACCAACACTGAGGTTGGCAAAGGCAATCAAAGATTCAACTTTCAAAAATTATATTGATAAAAGGATCATGTGCCTAACCGAACTAGATGAGTAGTAAACCATGGTAGTGGACCGGATTACTGCACATTAAAATTAAGTAAAGAAACTCTTTGACAAAAGAGAAAGGATTCATGATTTTCAAATTGAAGATCAAGTCTTATTGTGGGACAAGAGGAGAGAACTAAAGGGAATGCATGGCAAATTTGATTCTTTGTGGAGAGGTCCATTTATCATTCATCAGGTCTATGGTGAAAATAGCTTCTTACGAGAATATGAAGATGGAATGCCATTCTCATTGCCTCAAAGTGGGAAACATCTAAAACACTTTAATCTTTGAAGTATTAGATGAGTTCACTTGTACATTTGTACATTTGTATATTCTTATGTTTATTTATTTCTGTTTGGTTTTTCGTGTCTTTTTCTTTTTAGCTTGACTCCGTGGCCCAATGGCCTGGATGAAGGCACTTAGAGACTGGTTTCTACTCCCATCAATCATTTCAAGGTTGGATCAATAAGAGTTCCCCAACATGAGCCAGTTGTTGTTTCCAAAATTAACTATGCTCATTTTTGGAACAACCCCTATGAAACTTGTCCATTTCATGTTTTTCACTCTAAGTTCATTTTTTGAGACAAGTTTTTCTTGATATCAAGTTTGGTCAACTGGCATCCTTGAAAAGTTCATGACGTCCCCTCATTACAATTTCTCAAAAAACATGAAAATTTTTATGATTTTGATGTGATCAGAACATCAAATTTTTGATAAATTTCAAGGAGTTAGTGTGTTTTTTGGTTCCCATGCAAGGGTGACATTTTTTGCCACCATTGTATTTTTTTTGTAGTTCACATGCAAGGGCAACATTTTTTGCTGCCATTGCATGTAGTTTTTCATCCTGTGCAAAGGCAAAAATTTTCATCGCACTTGCATCCTTTTATGTAGGAGTAGTGAAAATTTCTGCCCTTGCATCCTTTTTCAACCTCACATGTAGAGGCGGTGATTTTCACCGCCCCTGCATGATCTCAGTTTTTGCACACAACATTTATGGCTACACACACTAAGTTTTTGGGCTCAGTTTTTAACCCCTTTTAACCTATTTTGAGCATTATTTGTTTCATTTCAATTTGTCTTCTCTTCCTTGCATCTAGTCAATCATGCAAATGAGTGGAATTGTGATTTCTTTAGATTCAAGCATGGAATTGTGATTTGCTAGGTAGGGTTTTGCATTATTCTTTTCAATTTTTAGGTTTTCGTTTCATTTTTGTTTTTCTCTTTCTTGGGGTTTTGGTTTCTTCTTTCTCTTCTTGTTTAGGTTTTTATCTCATGTTTTTCTTTCCCAAGGAGGTGATCTAGATGAAAAACCCCCACACCCAAATCTGTTGGCTATTTTATGTGGTGTGATGGTGGCAAAAATCACCACCCTTACATGATTTACCCCATCCCATGTAAAGGTAGTGATTTTTTCCACCATTACACCATCTGTTCACCTTCGAGTGAGGGTGGAAAAAATTGCTGCCATCACACAAATTCACAAAATATCCTCCTGTGTAGGGGTGGTAATTTTCACCGTCCTTACACAATTTTCCCCCCTTGTGCATGGGTGGCAATTTTTACCGCCTTACACGAGTTTCAAACCACATGCAGGGGTGACAAAAATTGTTACCCATACACAAACTTTACATGCAATGGTGGTAATTTTTTCCACCTATGCATAACTATCACCAACATGCAAGGGTGGCAATTTTTGCCGCCCCTGCATAATTTCCCTATGATTTGTTTGACTCTAAAAAAATTTGATTTTCTCGCTCTTTCAAGCCTGATACCCTATAAACATTCTGACCTACTCACACCTTAGCCCTTTCAAGAGAATTCCCATGGTCATGATCATCAATGTGTAATTTCCTAGATTTCCAATATTTCCCCTAATTGCACCATCATGGTTCTTATTGTAGTTTCTCTCTAGGATTCTTCTTTATCAACATACTTTTGACAAAGGCTCATCTAGATGACTGAGGTTATTCCAAAGAAATTGAAGATGATGAAGTACAAGTACCAAGGTGTTTTTCCAATCACCTCAGTTACTTCTAATGTCAATGACATCAGGGATATAGAGATCGGGCCCATGGATATGGTCGAGTTTATAGAACGAACCAAATCAAGCAACCCTCGAAATGAGATGAAGAAGATAATCGAGAGTAATATCCATCTGGTATCTTCTTTTTTTGTAGCAGCCCATAACACAAAGTTCATTCTCTAGTGTGCTCAGTTCTACAATAAGGATACCAGGGCTGTGTTAGACACCAGTGGTAATGTGGTGATCAGACTAGACCCTAAGTTTATCAACAAAATATTCATGTGCCCTCCCGCTACTGATGTGTTGAAGCTTGACTTTGTTGAAGAACAAAAGGAATATGACAAAGATCCTAAAAGAGTGAAGAAAGTGATCAATAATTGGCTCAAAAATCCCAGAGTGAACTTGTCTAGATGGTCACGAAACTTTCCATGGAGTGATTTCATAGAAGAAGTTGGTGACTTGATCACTCTTCTCAGTAGAGTATGAGGTTTGCCTTCTTCCTCTCAATTTCACAAATGGATGTACCCCTTCATTAAGATAATTCTCCAAGGGAAACAAGTCATTTTCTAGGGAGAACAAATCAATAATGCTCTGCATGAGCAATTGATGAAGGTATCTACTACCTCCAAATTCTATATGACATCATACTTAGTGTATATTATGGTGTCAATGAGAACCTTCCTAGGTTTAACATTAGAAGGAGATAGGAAAATAACCCCAGTGTATCAATATTATCCTCAACTGACATTGAAGGGTTTCATCCATCATTTTAGAAGGGTAAACAATGCTTTCTTCATGATATTTTTGTGTCTTTTTGATCCCCAATTAGAACAAAAAAGAGTGTCAAATGAAGCCTGGATTATTGTGAATGACTTTGGGTGTATGTTCTTACAGTTCCCTTCTTTTTGTTATCTATGGGTTAGATTTTTCTAAGGTTATCCCTATATGCTTCCAAGATTCCCCTTAGACAAATTAGTATTGATGGAGCTATGCAAACAAATTATTGTCGTGCACAATAAATAGATGGAACTCAAGAAACCTAGTTTTAGGTTCCCAATTGAAAATTGTAGGTTTTTAGTATTGATCGCTGTAAAGGCTAGAGCAATGGAGACTAAAATGCAACTCATAACCATGAAGTAGCTCAAAAGGAGGCCAAATTTTGACTATAGAGGTGTGAAAGATATAATCCAAAGGAAGACCCAGTTTCATGAGCCTATGATCAAAGATATTTGGGTTAATTTGAGGACAGCTGAAGACATCAGAAAGATGGACTATAGTAGATTGTCCCTTGAGCAAATAGAATATCTGGGGCTCACTGATATCCCTTCAAATCTAGTGGATGATAGAGATTTGATAAATAATAGATACCACACTGAACAAGTTGCCAATGCTCCTCTTCCCCCAATCTAATGGTCTTAGAAGGAGTTGACTTCCCTGATAATGAGATTTGAACCAATATTAGTGAATACCAATGATTGGTTAACAAATAAGGGAATCACTTTGAAAGAGTTTATTATAGGGTCAGAAGCCGAGTTTCAAGAAGAAACAAGGAGAAAGGCAAAAAATAGGATGAAGAATAAAAGTGATGTCCCTACTTTTGATAGGCCACATAAGCCTAAGATCATCTTTGTGACAAGGAAGTCACAAGTTATAGAGAAGGAATCAGGAACAACAAACATAGAAGTTGAGAAGTAGAGCATTGAAAAATGAATAGTAGAACATATGAAAACTAATGATAGGCCAATAAGTCAATAGGGAAAGGAAAGTCTATCTCCACAAGTAGGTGTACAGCTAGGCACATGAATTTTTTCTTCCCTGCTCAATTGACCTGATGTAACTCCTTCACACATTTCTCCAATCAGTATTCCCTCTTTTGGAGCTACCTCTCCTTCCAAAATTATTTTTGGTAACCCTCAAAGTTATTCTAAAAATGTTCTTCATTCCTTATGATCCATCCCTAGTTTGTCATCTCTATTTTTTAATATCAGAGATAGTTCTACCCTTGACCATTTAGTAGCAGGTCTAGTTTTAATTGATACTACACCTATGGTTTCCACTAGTAGTGCAGGTGCTACCCCAGTGATGCCAACTATAGGGATTGATGCTAATGTAAGTGCTTCTGCCCTCCCACCTTGGTTTTCAGCTTACATGACTAAAAGGAAGAAATAGGCCATCTCCCTAGTTGACTTCGATTTCACTAAAATGGTGTCAGCCAAAGTCAAGACTCCCAAAAAGCCAAAAATTCTTTCAAAGATGATTGAAGATAAGGGGCACAAATTTTTGGAAGTTGCCAGACCTCCACAGGATGCAACTCTTTAAAATTTTGATATGAGTGACTACTCTTTCTCCCGAATTGAATTGGGGAAGGTAACTCACAAAAGTGCTAAGAGTGACTTGCAATCAGAAAGGGACATTATGGTTCAAAAATTTGATAGGGAAAGAGAAATGAAGGACCATTATAAAGCAATGGTGGAATAATTGACTACGGTGATAAGGAGGATTACTTTCACTCTAGAAACTGTAACTTTAGAGGCTATCTCCATTGATGACCCTGTGATTTAAAAGGCCAAAAAGACCTATCTCAAGGGAAAAGTGCTTGAAGATTACTTGGGCAAGATGCATACATAAGGGATTTCTTTGCTTACAGAGTTGTCTGAGAAAATAGATAAGATGAGGAAAATGAGAGCAGAACTAGATGATCTTATTAGTATCATTTCTCAGGATATTGAAAGCATAGATAAATATCTTGACAAATGGATGGATATGAAGAAGCAACACTCTAGTATCAATTGGCATCATTATTGATATAGACTCGTATATTGAAACTAAAGGAGCATTGATGTATAGGAGTCAGGTGCTTAAGGAATTAATCAGTGACCTTGAATCTTCTAGAGACCTTAGTGAACAAAGTGATATCAGTCTATTGCATAAGTTGGAGGAGCTGCCTTGCAAACTTACCACACAAGACAACCAATTCATTTCAGTAGAAGAAATGATTCAAGAATTTGAAGGTATGTTTTGAAAAGAATTGGAGGAGAAAACATTTTCAATGGCCTCTATGGACAATGTCCTGGATAATCAAATAATTTTGGATAATCTAAAAACTAGGGTAACTCATCATGCAAAATCAGTCACAGTTGTGAGAGATGCCATAGTCAGGGCTAAGGTGATCTTCAAGAATACTATTGTTCTAGATAGTATCAGGATACAAGCAACTATCACCATTTACGACACTCATATAAAGAAGGATGGAACTACAAATTGAATCAAATTTTCATTAGTTTAATTTTCTTTTTTCTAAATGCAATTTTGTAATAACTTTGGACATTTACACATGTACTTTTGTCATGTGTATTTACATGTAAAAAGATGGAAAGTCCAAAGTCAACAAAGACTTCCATCTTTGACTTGAAAGATATTTACGTCTTTTCTCAATCCTCAAGGTCTCTCCCTATTAATAAAGGGAGCCTCTTTTGTAAATATATATCTTTTATAATCGAGATATCTTTTGATAATTGGGAGCAAAAATTATGCCCAAATTGAGATGCTCCCTAAGACTTTGAGCTCAGATTGTAAATCATATTTTATTGAATGAATGAGACAGCAGGTTAGTTTTCAGACTTTGCATTGGAATAACTTGTGTTGTTTAGGAGATTATTCTTACATCCTTTTCCTAATAATATCTCATTTATTTGATTAAACAAGAAAAGTGTGTTGAAATTATAAAAAGATGTTCTGAATTTAATTATGAAGACTTTGCACTGCTATAATTACCTTTATTTTGTGTTACTTGTGTTTTGGTGAAAAAGGATATTAGAGAGGCTTTGCACTACTTTTATCCTTTGTGATCTTATACTCCGTTGTGGCTTTGGGTGAAGATTTTGAGCTTCAATTCATCTTATAGTTTTATTAGTCCTAAATTGGCAAAAGAAACAATGAAAGACTTTGGGCTTTCGTGGGTTTTTTGTGGATCCCATTACTACCCAGAAAGTTTTCCTATTATTTACTGGATATCATTTCTGAAAGAAGAGGATTGTTTTCAGTTATTATGCAAGAATTTGCCTTTACTTTATGAACACCATCTCTAAAAAAAGAGAGATGGATGATGTGGTTTCACCCTTGAAATCTATTTTTAGTTTATATTAATATATAGAAAATTATAGGGAACCTCCCCTTGATGAGATGAGAGATTTATCTCATTATGCTGTAGTAAACCTACACTTTTTGCCATATAAATCTCCTTGTGATGTGGTCGATATACCCATTTTACTGTTAGTTAGTTGATGACAAAATATTCACCCAACAGATATATTAAAATGTCAATATAATAAGAAATGACATTCAAATGTCATAATAGGTAAACAAAGGCATGTGGGCCATAATCAATGGAGCATATGCATATGATCAACCATAAAGTACAATGTAAGATAAGACACTCAAGAAAATGCATAAATTGAAAGCATGGAACATAAGCAACCAACATAAACATGTCATACTAGCTCTTGGATATATGTGTTAGCAAAAAATGTTAAGTACATAGCATATCAAGTACACTGCAAAAGACATAAGCATGGATAAAGTCATGTGTAAGTATATAATCTCAAACATGATAATGGAAAATGATCATAAAAATATATAACCTAGGGGTATCATAATCAAATAAGTAGATGCCCTAAATGTGGAAATTACATGAGTAGAGGGAAGGGCCAACATCTGAAAGTGTGTAGATCATGTGACTGGGTATGCCTATATCACACTCAAAATATGTGTATATAAAAATATATGATATGCTATCCACCAACATGGAACTAAAAACATTAGAAGGTGTAAAAGTAAAAAACATATTTGTATTTTTGTATTCTTTAATTTTTGGCATTTTTGGAATGTTTGAAATGCAAAACTATCCTATGATCTCATCCAAAAGATGATCATAGTTATATCCTCACTCTGAAATTGGTGCAATTAAATTATGATACTATCAAAGAGAATGCATAATTGTAGCATTTGGCACTATAGAATCTGTAATGCACTACATATGCATAATAAGACTTTGTGATCATGAAGGGATAATATAAGGAATAGGGTTTCATGGAACCCATCATTGAATTCTCTATGGTTTGTTTAAAATAACAGTAATAGGAACATGTTTAGGTTCTCTAGATATTTGAATATGGTGTGTCGTAGATAAGGATTTTGTAGAATCCATTATGTGTCCCAATGCAAAGGTTTATCAAGTAATAGAGACCTAGTAAAGGGGATTTCTTATTTCTTACCCTTTTACAAAGGATTAACCTTAGTAGGTTTTATAATTAACTTCCTTGGTATAAACTTATTTTATTCAAGTGGATGTTCATATATAATTTTATACACTATAATTACCCATTAGCATGAATGTATTTAACACATTCATGCCCTATAAAAGGTAATACACATAGTGTATGTATCTAGGGTCATCCCTATAACATATAAAAAATAAGTGTAATAGATAAAGTAAAATGTAGTGACCACATGTGCTAGGCCAACCTATAAAGGTAAGTCAATATAACCAATAACCTATTGTGAATTCTCATCAAATGATCTAATTAATTTAATCAAAGGATGTAAATCATCATGTATAACCCAAATACATAAGTACTATCATGGTGAAAACATTATCTCTTGAATCATTATCCATCATGACACTATGTATAAGATGCCGATAAAGGTATGCTCAAATGAATAAGGAATGAAGATCTACGTCATCATCCACAATCTCACTATCATCAAAAGTAATAGAAGGTATCTGAACCATAAGATGTGTATGCCATGTATAAATACCAATAATATGATCTAATGGGTGTACACAATGTGATGTATGAGGATGTGCATGATATTCCATTTGCACTTCTGATTTCTTATTAGAATGGTCTTGCAAAGGATTGTTATATATCTTCTAATTTTGGTGATCACCAGGTTGTGAACCTAATTCCTTTGAAGGATCAGCAAATTTAATATTTTGGTCATCAATAATGTCCTAAATCTTATAATTCAAGGTAAAACAGTAGTTTGTAGAATGTCCTAGGCCTTGGTGATAGTCATAATAAATATTAGCATGATATCCTTTAGGTAGAGGTCGACTCATATCAACCTCTATAGGATGAGGGAGAGATATGAGGTGTCACTCCATGAGATTCATAAATAATGAATCTGGAGACTCAGGTAAACATGTAACTTGTCTCTTTGGTACATTGGATAAGAGAATATGATTAGGTTGTTGTGACACCACATTAACCATGATAGTTATTTCCCTTTTCAGTTTTGTGGGATTTAATTTATAACATAGTTTGATAGTAAACTTGGTATTTGATGTAGTCAACATGTTTGATACATACTAATGTTTTCAATGAGATACGTTTCATTTCATGATCATGAACAATATGTCACAAGTCATCAAAAGATTTGAACTTTTGGAAAATAATGGAATCGTATAATGGGGAATTTTTTTTTGCTTAAATATGTCTTGAATATCTTCATCTAATATTGGATTAGCCATTTTAGATACCATTATCTTGTACCTTAAGACATATTCATTGATAGGTTCATTGGTTCCTTATTTAATTTTTGGAATTTGGGCATAAGAAACATTTTTTGGTAACATTGATAGATAAGTGTGCCAAAAAATTATTTTTAATAGTTTTGAATGCATTTATTGATTGGATTGGTGAATTATAGAATTAAATTAAAGCATAGTCCTTGAAGCTCCATGGAAATAGTTTAGTCAAAATTTTATCAATGGAGGCATAATCAAGGCATATTGCATATAATGATAGAATATGCTATTCAAGATCACCCTTACCATCATAAAATGTGAACTTAGGTACAACGAGACTAGTTAGAAAGGGTTACAAAGATATCTCTAGTGTAAGAGGGTATGCAACACCTCTTGTAAATCATAACATAAAAAGATTTCATATAATTTTGTTCAATATTTGTAATCTTAGTTTACAATTATTTTATAATTTGGATAAGAGCTTGCACCTCTTGGTATTTAAGGTTAGAAATTTGGGAAGTTACTGAATGAGGTTAAGTTATTTATATTTCCCATGTAAGATGTAGAAAATAGGATTTGTTTGGGGAACAAAGGTGTGAACACATATCCTATGCCCAAATTAGAATTATGAACTGGTGATTTTACCAAGGTGAGGGTTATTAGTATAGAATCAGTTGTAGTGTCACCTAAGGATTCATCATCACTAGGTGAGGACACCTTAGCCTTAGCATGCTTACTATTTTCATCTCTTGTAACATATAATAATGTATCTATTAAGTCATTGTTATTAATATGAGTAACTAATGCTTTTTTATCTTCCATTTGAAAATGAGTTTTTTGATTAACATTTTCCATTGATTATAAATGAATAATTCAAAATTTAAAATAAATTATAAGAATTCAAAAAAATAAGAGACCCTAACCTAAATTTAGGGGTTTTCATGAAAATAGACAAAAGATAGGTTTACCAAATGTTTAACCCTAAATTGAGATGGGTCAATATAGTATAGGGTTAAGAATATAGAAATGAATAAACACACATGTATAAATATATATATAGTAGACCAATTAATTTGAAAACTCAAATAAACAATGTCCTAAATTTATAATATTTGTAATTTTGATGACTTTAGGGCACTGGACACTTAGTTTGACACATGGCACTAACATCGATCAACATCTGAGTAGGATATAAGTGTCTAGAAAGCTAGAAAATAGGTACAAGTCTGAAATTTGTAGAAGATGATAATAAGTAGGTTAATAAAATTTTGACTAGTACGTAAGGCCTATTCATTATAATAACATATGGTCAGACTAAGAGATAAACAATAGGCATAAGAGATAGTAGATGCGATCCTTTCAGTAGTAATAAGGTCTTGAAACTAAAGGGTTCAATGATGAGAAGTACTTGCTAAGTATAAAAGACTAAGGTGATATATAATTTAAATTTAGTGTCTACATTTACCCCCTTTAATATAGTAATGAAATTTATAGTTTAAATGAAAAAGAATGCGTACATGGGTGTGTATAACATGTATACACATAATATTTTAAACTTTTATTGATTATTGATGCTTTACATCTTATAGGACACTGTCGAGACTCAATATCTCTAACTGCATGCCCTAAGGGGTGCACCAAGAAAGGGGTGGGCAAACCTTTGGTGCTTTACAGGATTGTTGTCCCTTTTTTCCATATTATTACCAATCCAACTAGTTCTTAAAACCTTTCCCTAAGCTATTTATCCTCCCTTGCATAGTATTCTAGTCTTTTTCCTCTTTTTATCCTTCATTTCCTTATTTAGAACCCTTTTGACCTATTCAACATTCTAGGTTGACCTAGTAGAGTTTGCAGACATTTTATCTCTTTTTTTTTGTTAACCTCCTAGCTGACCTAATATAGATCCAGTGAGTTAGTGTAAAAATGTGCTAGGTCGATTGGGTCAACCTAGCACAACTAATGTTCCTAAATAATTTTATGGAAAGATACTCCTATAAATACAAGGTCATTTTGGTCATTATTAAAATATGCAATCAAGAGATATTATTTGCTTATGCTTCTTCACAATCTATTCTTCTACCATTCTACTTAAGGAGACTTAGCTTAGGTTTCTTATTTTGGAGAATCTAGTCTTGTGGATAGGTATTAGATGATTTGACCTAACAAAGTGATCCTTATAAATCACAACAATATCTTGCAAATCCCCTTTGGCTAAGGGAGAGATTGAGTCTCAACAGGTTCATATTTAGGTAAATATATTTTAACTTTGTTCTCCTCTCTTTTAGTAGATAGAAGTAGCATAATTATTGGCTCGAATAATATTACTCTTCATATTATATGTATTAGGGTGTTACTCATACTTTATTTAAAGTTCCCTATACATGTTTTGATTACTTTGATTTACTAACCCCCACCTTTGTGCCACAATATTTGATGTGCACTAGATTAGATTTACTTTTCTTGTTATTAGATTAGTGAAATATTAAATCATAAGACTTTTTTACAGTTATTATACGATTGTGTTAGACTATAAGATTTGGAACCCTATCTTGTACGGTGTGTTGCGATAAATGATCCCCTAATTAGGTCTAATGGATCCTCACATTGGTCATGCTCTCACTTAAAAATTGTATGCCCCAAATTGAAAGTGTAGGTGTGCTCTATCCCATCTGATCCATGATTGATTTATGGACATGATGTACTTTGATTACATACATTCTATTGAACCTAAGGTGAATCGAACCATTGTACTATTTATTTAAATTATTTAATTTCTATTCATCATTATATTTATCATATCTTTACTATGATAGATCGACCCTATCGACCCAGTTTATTTATCTCTGTGCACAACTTTACAAGAATAGGGAATTGGCTCGACTAGCTTGACCCAATATAGGTTTTAGAATTTGCAAAATTTTGTTCAGATAACTAGATCAACTAACTCAACCTAGTGTAGGTTTTTCTATTTTTTATACTTCTTATTCAGTCAACTAGGTTGACTAGGTTGACCTAGTACATTTTTGACACTTTTTTAGTGGGTTTATGTATTCTTTGGTTGACCAACTTGACCTAGTTTGTAGGTTTTTTCTAGTTTCCTCTAAGGTTATTGATCAACATTCATCTCTATTTTAATCTCTAAACTATTCAAGTGAGTTTATAATTCTCTGTATCCTTCTATTTCTATTCTTTCTTTTTACAATTTGTAGTCTTTAAAACTTCCCCTACATAGTCAACTAGGTTGACCTTGTGGACCTAGTTTTGTATTATATGTTTCTTGAAATAACTACGTCAACCTGACTAACCTAGTTAATTTTTAGACCTTGCTTCCATAGTACAAGTTTGACCATATTGACCCTATTATGTATGATTGTCCATATATTTTCTCAACTGTACCTTGTTTCAAAGTTAGAATTAACAATATATTTTAATCATATCTTTCTTCTCAGTTGTTTGTATGCTTAGAATAGCTCACACAATCTAATTAGGGGATTTTAAATTAATATTTTAGTTCCACTATTTATATTCTTTTTCACACATAACCAAACCACATAAACATCAACAAGCATTTAAACATTTATCTACCTAGGTCAAACAACTTGGATTTCATCACCAAGGGCGAAGTTGATTTGATGCTCTGGTCAAGTATAAAACATGGTTAATGGTATATTTTGGCTAAGTAACTGACACCCTTATCTCTATAGTGTGTGAAATGAAGGTTTAGGGCCCAATACCAAGCCTATATCATTGCCACTATAGTCCCTTTCATCCTAAACTTACCTAAAACTATCCTTAGATTGCTATCTAGTACCTTGCTTATAACCAATCTCCCTTTACACTTAAAATCATTATTAATAATCTAATCAACATTCTAGGTTGACCAAGTAGCTAGCTTTAGTTTCAAGTTTTTTGCTTGCTCTTTGATCAATTATGTGTGCAAAATATTGCATTAGCCAATGTTAGTGTAAGATTTTACTTTATGTACATCAATTGGATTGGCCAACATCAATTTAGTTGAATGTGTGTTTCCTTTCTATATTTAATTTCTTAGATTAACTACAAATTATCTTATTTTATTTCCAAACTTGTTATCAATATTTTCATCTTCCTTATTTGCTATACTAGGTTGACTTGGTTGACCCTATACTTTTTCTAGCTTCTGTGCACTACACTAGATTGACTTGGTTGACTTAGTATAGTCTACAAGTCTTTTTTCCTATACTAGGTTGATCTGATCAACCTAGTTATATTTATTGATTTTCCCATTTTTCAATCTAACTTCCCATTTCTCTAGTTTTTCATTTTGTTCATCTCTCTTCAGTCAAAATGAGGTCTCCTATTAGAATCTTTTTGGACAACCTAAATCCATTTAGATACTATATGGGATGTTTAATCCTTCTCTTTTCCTCCCAAGAGAACCATCACTCTTGGGGTATATCTTCTCCTTATTCATCTATGAATTATAGCATGGTGAAAATAACACCTCAAAATGAATTTGATGGATCCAATCCTTTCCATACTTATAAGTATAATTCACAAGCTTTCCAAACCAATGTGGGAGTGATTGATAGAAATCTCTTAAATAATCCCACTAATAACCCTCCTTCTAATAATCCTCCCTATAACACTAATTTGGGGAGTGATCCAACCAAAAATAACTCACCTCTTTATACAATCCAAATCTTAGCTCAAGTCATTTGACAAATGAACATCATGCAAAACTCTAATACCAACCAAATGATGCAACTTGAACAACACTTTATCAACGTGACTAATCAACCTCTAACTATTCATCCTCAATATAATCTTAATTATATTCCTCCACCTCTTAGGGATGCCTCAATTAACATTATTCCTCAACCCATAATGAAAATAAGATGCTTCAAAGCATTGAAAATGAGCCTTTAGCTCCCTTCATTGTATCCATTGATATTGGTAACATAATTCCAACTATCAAATATGATGGGACTAAATACCCTGCTTCATTCCTCAAAGCTTTTAACAACCTTTAAAAAGAGTAGATAAAAAATAATACATTTTCCACAACTAAGATATTAGTCAAAACTTTCACTGGTGATGTATGAGAATGGCATAATCAACTTCCTCAACATTCCATTTGGTAACTTGAAGATTTGGTCAATCCTTTGGTTAAAGAGTTTCAACATAATGACCTTCTTGAAAATTGTCTTAGTCACTTCATAAATTCTAAATAATATCCTAATGAATTGTATCATGAATTTATTAAAAGAAGGAAATATTTAGCTCATAAAGCCAAACATAATATGACTGATGATAATTTATTTAAACTCTTTATTGTTGCTCTTACTCCCACTCTTTAATATAAGGTTCCAACCTTTTCTCCTCAAACTCTCAATAGAGATCTTGACTAAGCTAAGTGTCAAGACTTTATTATGAAGCAATTCAAACCCAATCATAAACTTCTTAAAGGATATTTTCAAACATCTAATGATATCACTAGCAATACTCCTCAAACCAAACTTAGAGTTGCCAAATCTGATTTTCTTTTACCATCTCATACAGCTTTTTTAGTTTAACAAATGCAATAATTTTTATCACCCTTGAAACCTTTCATTTATCCCAATTCTCCTCCTAAGTGGTATGATCCCAATCTATTCTACTCATTTTATGTTGATATTGGGCATTCTCATGAAAATTGTAGAGGGCTCACTAAGTGTGCCATTTATTATATTCTTGCTGACTCATTTAATCATGAGGATATGATCAAAATTCATCATCAATATTATGCTACCACATATAAAAAATGACAAAAATTTAAAGCTTCTACTTCTAATAATCCCAAATCTTCTTTAAATAATAATCAATCAAATGTCAAGGATGTTTGTGCCATTGATCCCAATTATGACCTATATTATAACAACTCTCAATATGTCAATGCTGCTACGATTAATTATCACCATAAACTAGCCCAAAAATATCTTATTCCAAGCCCAAGAAACCATATTTAAACAAATAATTGCTTAAAGATACCACTACCACTCATGATGATACAAAATCACTTGAGGAACAACTTCCTCCTTTCAATCTTCCCACCACATGCATACCTCCTATATCTAATTTACCTTCTAAACCTTTTGCTAGTTCTTCTCAATCACTTTAGAATTTTCTTGAAGAACTCAACTCTATGCCTTGTAAGATTCCTCTTATGGAGTTGGTTCGCACTTCACCTTATCATCATAAATTTCTTATGCAACAACTTCAAGAAATTAAAGATCCAGATTCCATAGATGAAGAACCACCTTCTATTGATTCTCAACCAACTAATGTCAATACCATTGAGACCATGTGTCCTTCCAAGCTTTACATTGAATTTATTGAAGAGGACATGATCAATGATGAAATTATTTTTTGGACTGATGACCCACTTATTTTTATCAAAATAGCCATTAATACCATCCTTATCTAAAAATTTCTAATTGATGAAGGTTTTGGTATTAATGTCACATCCTTATGGCTCATTCAATAACTTGGTTATAAAAAAGATCATCTTAAACAAACCCATATTACTTGCCATGGATTTAACAAGACTAATCAAAAGCCACTTGGCTACATTTGGCTTCCATTAACCATTGGACCTAAGAATATTAGAACCAAGCTTATGGTCCTTGATCCTACTTTATCTTATAACATTCTTCTTGGTCATCCATAGACTCATCAGATGAGGGCCATCACCTCTTCTGGTAGTTAGTGTATTAAATTCTTACATAATGAAAAATGTTACAAACATGAAGATGATCCCAACCCATAAAACATCTAACTTCCCAATCCTAAGCCTCAATATCAAATTCATATAATTTCTAAAATAAAAAGTGCTCCTTGACTAAGTTAATCAACATAAATATTTATCTTCAAGTTACTCTTATGGATTTTGATGATGATGAACCTAATCAGTTGCAACACACTTGCAATAATAAGAAATTACCCATATATATTACATATTGGCTTCCTCCTTCTCTCGTACCTCGAGGTCATACTATTCCTATCATGGATGCAATTATTGATTTCCCCCCTCCATGCAATACTTAGGATCCTTCTTTACTTGATGATGCCTTCACTTTTAATAACTTTGGAGTGGATAAATTATTCTAAGATCCTCTCGCCATGTCCCCTTATACATTTAACAACATTATAATTTCACCTTCTAAAAATTTCCCTGATTCTCAAGCATGTATGATTTCTCCAACATATGATGACAAATATATCATGGCCGAAGTTCAATCTAGAGACTTGGATATTTAGCACTATCAAAAGATTTTATCCCATATTTAAGCCTTCAATTAGGATTTATACACCATATCTACACATCATGGTTTAGATATTGAGGGTCATGTACCTCCCACCAATCCTTCTCTTATCGATACTCCTTAGGTGGTAGAATAACTTACACGTTCCCAACCTATAGATGATCCTACATATTCTTTACCTCCTATGGATCCTATCATTTTTACAGATCCTTCTCCCATCATTGAATACATCCACACTCCCATATCTTCAAATCAATCCTCTTCATCTACTTTTAAAATTAAACTAGATGCCAAGGTAACCTATGTCTGTCACACTCATTCTAAATATGATGACTATGGAAATAAAATTCTAGATCTTGAAGTATATGTTGAATATTATGGTCCTCTTCCTACCTTGCCTAGTGATGAAGCTATTATTGAGTTAATTCATGCTCAATAACCTCAACTTCCTTGACAACATCATAAACTTGTAAATTTTAAGAATAAAACTCTTTACTTTAATAACTTTGTCGCTAGCATTGATCCTAAAATAAATCCAATTTACACCTTACCTAAAACGCCTTACCATTTTCAAGATGGAAATGCCATGCTTATCAAAGAAATAACTCATATCGAATATGGTACCCCATCTTCTCCTCAACCAATTATAATTTCTTGAGAACTTTCACCATCTGAGCATGACAACTTTAGTTTATTATTTGATAACTATCAAAAGGAATTTGCTTTGTCCTACCAAGACATACTTGACATTGACCTTAATATTATGGTTCATATCATTATCACTTATCTTGATGCTAAGCTAGTGAATCAAAAGTAATGCAAATTCCCACCTAAAGTTACTAATCTATGTCATAAGGAAATAATTAAATTACTAGATGCTAAGTTCATTAAACTAGTGGATTATTCTAAATGGGTTTCTAACATTATTCCCATTTAGAAGAAGATCACTATGGTCATCTACATTTGCATTTATTTCTACAACCTTAATCTTGTTTGTCCTAAGGACAACTTCCCCTTACCTTCAATAGATGCCATCAACTCCATAGCTAGTGAAATGTTATCTCTTATGGATGGTTTCTTGGGATATAATTAGATTCATATCACTCCTAAGGACCAATATAAGACTAATTTCACCACATAACAGGGCACCTATTATTATTATGTCAAAATGCCCTTCAGACTTAAAAATGCTAGAGCTAACCACCAACGTGTAATGACTCACATCTTTCATAATCTCATCCATAAAATTGTTGAAATTAATGTGGATGATCTAATCACTAAATCCAAACATTATAAGAACCATCTTTTTGATTTTGCTATCGTCTTTGACCATATCATTAAATATAAAGTTAGACTTAATCCTTTTAAACGTGTTTTTGGAGTCACATCTGGAAAATTATTAGGATTCTTAGTCTCTCTCCATGGCGTCAATTTTGACCTAGCCAAAATTAGTGCTATTTTTAACATTTCCATTCCTTGATCTATTCTTGGAATTCATACTTATTTAGGTAAACTTAGGGTAATTAGATGATTTTTTCCTAAAATGTCTTATCGCATTCATTCTATCAATTCTCTTCTAAAGAAAGGTATAACTTTATAATGGATGGATCCATGTCAAAAAGCCTTCGATAATATGAAAGAGTCATTACTTCATCCACCTTCCAATGATAAATCATTAATTCTATATACTTCTTCCACACCTATTTCAATTAGGGCAATGCTTGCCCAACACGATGATATAGGAAGGGAGTATGCTATTTACTACATTAGCCAAGGCCTCATTGATTATGAGACATGTTATACCAAAGTTGAGCATGACTGATTCACTATCTATTTTTGTAGTTGAAAAGCTTCATCATTATATGCTATACCAAACTACTTATGTCATTGTTCATTCTGAGCCCATTCATTATTTCTTCTCCAAATCCTTCCTTCCTAGAGATAGAATTGGCAAATGGATGGTCTTACTTCTGGAATTCTATCTATGCATCATCACATAAAATGTTGGTAAAGGGCAAGTCATAGCTGACCAACTTGCCACAACTCCCATTTTGACCACTTCTCTGCTTCAAGATGATCTTCCCAATGATAATATCCTTTTCATCAAAGGTCTTAATCAAGATATATCCCTTAAAGACTATTTTCATTGCTTTACTACTGATCTTGAAGCCAATAATATTAAAGAATCTTCCCCTCCCTATAATACTACTAAACCAAAGGTAGTTATCAAGGAACTCCTTGAAATTAATGTTGACTTACATGAGGATACTTAAACCCTCCACTTTGATGGTGTTAAATGCCTTCAAGGATCTAGGGTAGTAGGTTACATACTCACTAGCCCTCTTGGTAAGATCAATATTTTAGAGTTTTGCTTCACCTTTGATGTCACCAATAATATGGTCGAATATGAAACTCTTATCTTAGGCATGCAAGTTGATCTTGATCTAGATATCTAATATCTTCATGATTTAGGAGATTGCCAACTCATTTATCATCAATTTAATGGTGATTATCAATGTAAAAGTGAAAACCTCATTACCTATCATCAAATTGCAACAACTCTTGATAAGGAATTTATTTCTTTCACTATTGAGCCTATTCCTAGAGACCAAAATTCCATTACTGATTTTCTTGCTTCTTTAGTTTGTCTCTTTCATCTTCATCAAGTTTTTTCTAATCCTTCCTTTATTATATAAATCAAAAACTATCCATCATCTATCCAACCACCTGATTCACTTATTTTTCACATTGAGGTTGTGACTATTAGATAAAGCCCTTGGTATCAAAATATCATTCAATACTTAGAACATCAAACTTATCCTCCTGATCTAGATTCTCATGAAAAGATACATATTCATAAACAAGCTTTCAAGTATGTATTTTGACATAATATCCTTTACTATTGTAATTCCAAATGTACCTTACTCTATTGTGTTATGCAAGATGAGGTTCCTCTTCTTTTAGAGCAAGCACATGGGTGAATTTATGGTGATCACTATATCAGACATGTTACAACATGCAAATGCCTATGTATGGGTTACTTTTGGCCTACTCTCAAAAAGGATGCAATCAAATTTGATAAGAAGTGAAATCCTTATCAACTTTACAATGATCTTATCCATTCACCTCTTATTGAGATTCAAACTATTAAATCTCCTTAGCCATTTTCTATATGGGTATTTGATCTCATTGGTAAACTTCCTTGTTCCCAAGATGGGCATGTCTTTATCATCACCGCTATCGAGTACTTTACTAAGTGGGTAGAATCCATGCCCCATGTTAAGAAAACCAGTCCTACCATATCTAAGTTCATTCTTAACCAAATTATTTTATGCTTTGGTGTTCTTCATACCATCATTTTAGATAATGGTGGTCGTTTCAAAAATAAACATGTTAAACAACTTTATACCAAACTTAAGATCAATCACAAGTTTTCCACACCTTATCATCCATAATGTAATGGTCAAGCTGAGGCCACCAAGAAAATTCTCAACAAAATTCTTCAAAATATAATTCTTGAAACCCACATGGATTGACAAATTCATCTTTACCTTATACTTTGGGCCTATCAGACTAGCATTCATACTACCATTGGGGTAACTCCATTTTCATTAGTCTATGGTTTTGAGTCAGTCCTTTCGTTAGAAGTTGAGTTTACCTCTCTACGTATATCTCTTCATGGTATTATTCCCAATGAATAATTACATGAAGCTCACATTCATGCCCTTGATCTTCTTGATGAATGTCACCTTTTTGCATTACAACATAACCACCAATACAAGGCTCACATTCCCTGATAACATAACGAACATGTTAAAATTTGTACTTTTAATGTTGGTGATCTTATCCTTAAATTAGATCATACCCATGATAAATAAGTAAAATATGCCCAAAAATGTTGGGGTCCATATTTGGTTAAAGACATTCTTGGTCCAAGTACTTATCATCTTCAAACTAATGAAGGCTATGTTTTCAAAGAGCCCACCAACATTCAATTCCTTAAAAGATACTTTGCCTAAACATTTCCTTCTTGTCATGTTTTATATATATATATTTATAACATCTTTTTATAGGTTACTTAAGCATATGTCTCTCACTTTACAGTAGTTTCCTTCCTTTCACAAACCTTTAGTCCTCCCTTTTGGTCTTTTAGTTTCTTAATGTACCATAGTCTTCCTTATTCTCTTGCATTTTATTTTATTTTTCACACCCCTTGAGTTTTATTTTATGAGTTGATTTGTAAGACCATGGATAACACCCAACATCCCTCACAAAACCACCATATTTTAATCATTTCCTTTTCTTTTTGCTGCTTTCCATTGCTCTTTTGGCATCCTTTGGGTTTTTATTTATGAGGTGCCTTGTATAAAGGTTCCCTCACTTTTCTTTTCTCCTACTTATTATCAACCTCGTGGGTCTCTATTTTATGAGTTTCTTTATAAGACCAACGATAGGACCTGACCCTCCTCATAAAGTTACCATTCTTTTTATGTTATTGATCCTTGTTCTAAACATTAGCTTTTGCTTCTTTTGCTAGATGAAATCTGCACAAAAATCTATGTTAGCATGTTTTTCTCCATTTCCCTCTTTCTTATGATAAGGAATCACACTTTAATATCATTGTATCCCTCTTTTCCCTTTGTCACTTTTTTTTGAAATTGAAAGTAATTCAAATTGTTCCATGTGTCATTCCTCTTTATTTCCCCTTTCTTTCATCTCCTTATTGTATACAACAAGTCAAAGTCAAGATAGCACTTTTATTTTACCTTGATTTATGAGACTCTTAGACCCCATGCTCTTTTAAGTTATCTCTCTTAGCCACCTTGTCCCAAGTTTTCAAATGAAAGCCATCTTTAGCACCCATGTTTGGTTTTCCAAATCCGTATGGAGGAGGAATATAAAAAATCCATCAAGAAAGTTAAAATCCAAATCATTTGAAAATAAAAGGCAATGATAAATAAAAGGTAACATATAAATCTTAAAAGTCAAATCACACTAAAAGACATGATTACAAACACATCTTTTATCTCCAATCAAAGCTCAAACTCCATAGTTAGCTTCACATAGAGATGAAGTCCTTTGGGGTGTGATAGGCTAGTAGATTTGAATAGGGGAGTTAAAAAAACTCTATGGTGCTACCTACTTTCTCATGCAAGTACCCAATCTTCATAGTAGACTGATGAATCTGTAAGGGGTCTTGAAGAATGGAGAACACATAATGGGGAGGTAGGTACATTTTACTTTTCATGCATATAGCCTTCATGAGATTATCTATATACTCCATTTGTTGACCCAAGACTTGTGTCATTAAGAGAAGTTATTCATAGTTCTTAAGGTTGAAAGTCCTTTTATTTTGACAAACCTAATTTAAGAGTATTGACTTCGATAAAGAGTTATCTCTACTTTGGATTTTCATTCATTCTCCCCTCCACCCATTTCATTTCCCCCCTTGATAGATAAATTGTGATTCTAAATCTATTTTCCTCTTCTAATTCCTTCTTCTTCACCTCTTAAAAATATGCTAACACTACTTTATTTCAGTTTTATCTATCCTTAGAGTAAAATAACATGTTTAAGTAACTTTGGATCATTTTATTTACATCATTTTACATTTACTAGACTTACTTTACTTTCATTTTCCCATTTATCATGATTTTGCTATCTTTCTATTATGGACACCTGAGTTTGTTCCCTTTTTCCATTGTTGAGTGAGATGTGGTTTGTTACTGCTCACTCGATAAGGTTGTTTTCCCTTTTATGCACCTTTTTCCATTGATGATTGAGATGTGGATTGTTACCACTCACTCATCAATGTTATTTTACTATTTTTTATTTTTAGTTAGTATTTTTACCATTTGTTTTCATTTTGTTTTACCATCCTGTTTGACTAGTATCCTTGGTTTGATTTGGTGAGTTTGCCTTTCTTACTTTAGGATAACTTGTTTGAGTTTTTCAATCTTTAGTAGCACCCTTTTGACTTGTTCAACATACTAGGTAGACTTGGTTGACCTAGTACAATTTGGGAACCTTTTCTCTCATTTTATTTGTTATCCTCTTAAATGACCTATTATAGACCTAGTGAGTTAGCCTAAAAATGTGCTAGGTCGATTGAGTCAACATAGCATAGCCAATGTTCTTGAACAATTTTAGGGAAAGATACTCCTATAAATACAAGGTCATTTCAATCATTATTAAAATATTTAATCAAGAGTGATTATCTACTCATTCTTCTTCACAATATACTCTTCCACTATTCTACTTGATGAAACTTAGCTTAATTTTGTTATTTTGTATAATCTAGTCTTATGGATAGGTCTTGGATGCTTTGGCCTAACAAAGTGATCCTTACAAACCAAAAAAACCTCTTGAAAATCCCCTTTATCTAAGGGAGAAATTGAGTATCAATGGGTTTACATTCATATAAGTACATTCTAACTTTGTTCTCCTCTCTTTTAGTAGATATAAGTAGCATAAGTGTTGTCTCGAATAATATTACTCTTCATATTTTATGTATTAGGGTGTTACTCATACTTAATTTATTTGAAGTTACCTATACATGTTTTGATTGGTTTTATTTACTAACCCCCACTTTTATGTCATAAACTTTGGATTATGTTAGACTATAGGATTTGGAACCCTATCTTGCACGGTATATTGTGACAAGTGATCCCCTAATCAGGTTTAGCAGATCATCACATTGGTCATGCTCCCACTTAAAAATTATATGCACCTAACTGGAAGTGTAGCTATGATCTATCCCATCTAATCCAAGATTGATTTATGGACATGATGTATTTATGATTGCATACATAACACACCTTGTCTTTATGTGAGTCCCACTTGAGTGCTTTGCTAGTGAGTGGCCTACAGCTAAGAACATGTTATAATAAATAATTAGTGCATATAATATGGAATTGAAAGAATTTGAAATGATTTAAAGTACATAGAGGAAGGTTAGGAGTATACCTATGTATCTATGTAATGATCTTACATTTTGTAAATTTGATTTGAATAGATTCTTTATTGTGAATATTTGAAGTTGAGATTAAGAAAATAGTAATAGTTGTAAGTGTAAATATATATACATATTAGAGAGAAAATTGATCCCAACATTATATAAAAAGGTGAGTTTCCACCCAAAAGTTGATATTAGCTCAACCATGCAAAACAAACATACTTATAACTAGTGAATGTGAGTGATCTAAGTCAAATCACACTATAAATCTGGTGCAAATGGATTATTTGATCACTTCATTCTACAATCTTGGTACGATAAAGTGATATAGTCACCTCAACTTAGCCAAAAGTGAACCAAATACTATAATAGATTGATTCAGTAACAATCCATAAAATTACATCTTGGTGTAGGCTAAAGTCCATAGAAGCATTTGAAAACAAAAAAATAACTTGATTTTGTAATTTAAGGTGCTATTTTTCATATCATATGCACCTCACATATGTCTCAAATTGAAACCTAGGTATAACAATAGTACCAATAAGCCATGAGAAGTACTTGCCAAATAAACAAGATTGAGGTGATATATATTATTCAGATTTAGTGTCTACATTTGCCCCCATTCAATCTAGTAATGAAGTTTATAGTATAAATGAAAATGAATGCATACTTAGGATACCTTATATTTATGTGAGTACCATTTGAGTGTTATGCTGGTGACTAAACTACAACTAAGAGCATGTTACAATATATAATCAATACATACAATCTAGAATTGAAATAATTTGAAATGCTTCAAAGTAAAGAGATCAAGGTTAGGAGTACACCAATGTATTGATACAACCATCTTGCCTTTTGGAAATTTTATTTAAAAATATTATTTATTGTGAATATTGGAGCTGAGATTAGGAAAATAGTAAAACTTGAAAGTGAAAATGTATATAAATATTTGAGGGTAAATTTCCCCCAACCTTGGAGACCAAGGTGAGTTTCCATCTGATAGTTGAGATTAACTTAACCCTATAACCTAATCATACTTATAACTTGGTGAGCATGAGTGATCCAAGTCAACTCACACTATAAGTATAGTGTAGATGGATGTCTTTGTAATATTGAGTGATGTAATCACCTCAAACTTGCCAAAAGTGAACTAACTATTGTAGTAGATTGGTTCCATACTAGTCCGTAAAAATCCATCCTAGTGTAGGCTAAATTCTATAGAATTATTTTAAATCTAAAAAATAATTTGATTTTGAAATTTAAAGTGTTATTTTTCATGACATATGCACCTCACATATTCCTCAAACTAAAACCTAGGTATAATAATGGTACCAATGTATATGATGCTTGCATAAGTGTGTATTTGAATCATATAACTATGAAATTTGGCCAATTTGAAAATTTGAGAGTGTGGAAGACATCTTCCCATGACATGCCCCCACTAAAATATGAAATTGATAATTATTATATGTGTGGAGAACATGTTTCAATAACATGGCCCCACTGTAATCCAAAAATATTGAGTATTGAATAAGCACGGAAGCCATGCATTTTTGGCATGCCCCCATGAAAATATAAAATTGTAAGAGTGTGAAATCCACACCTTTGTGACATGTAACCACTGATATGCCTTCCATTTTGAGGTGATGGGAAGTAGAAAATAGTAGTCACCTTACCTTAAAAAGATAAGATAACTATATAATATATGAATGGATCATGTAACATATAAGGGTAACATGCCTAGGTAGATATAACAAAGAGGTACATAATATGTGATCACATCAAGTCAAGTCAAAAATATACATGATGTGAATCATGGAAATGTATAGATAGTAAAAATATAGGTTCAAAAGAAATCAAGCACACACACACAAGAGCACTTAAAACCAAATCAAAAGACAAAGGTCCAAGGAAACCTTAAACAAGGGGCATGTTAAAATGCCTCAAAATCAAAGGGACAAGACTTAGAAAAATGTCCATAAATCAAGAAATGATATATTTAAATGCCAACATACAACAAATTATGACATATGAAAATGTCACATTAGGGAAACATAGGCATGGGGACCACAATAAATGGAGCATATGCAAATGATCAAACAATCAGTACATCATAACCACGTTTTTATAAGAAGGAAAAGGGGATGATGTTGAAAGCCACTCTATAATAAACCATGGATATCTTCACATAGTTTATAAAATCCATACTTGTAAAAATAAGGTTAGATATCCTCTTCTCTCCATTTCAGAGTTAGGGGAAGGATTCACAAATTAAAGTAATAACTGATATCCTATGATTCCTAACCAAGAAGAAACTTATCTAAATTGATGTGGTTAATTTGAGCTTATGAGGGATGGCTGACACTATATAAATAACAAGGTTGATCTATGAATGGAAGAGTTCTTGAGTAATTCTAGGAGTGAAATGTGGGAGAATATCTTGGTCAAATTAGAGATTAAGTCATAGTTTCCCATGGGTTTAAGAATTACTTCTATTTTTAGGATGTTCAACATCATGAATGCTTGCCATCATGGGTTAGTTGTGTTGAACAAGATGACCATGTGGGTTACCTTGATGTTTATTGTGAGTGACATGTGCTTGATGGTTGGGGAAAGGGTTGTGGTAGATCTATAGGTTCTAGTTTTTGGGAGAAATAAGACTACTTGAATAAGTTTGGGCATTTATATTGATAATTCCTAGGAACATGTCCATGAATGTTGGCCTTTGGTCTTTAGGAGTTTTTGTATGAAATTTTTATACTCTCTACATGTTAGAGTGTTATGAGCCATGACCATATGGAAGAGGTAATAAGGATTAGGGTCATAATCCTTATGTCTCATGTTTTATCTTTACTGCCTGAACCATTGTTGGTTGTTTTTGGGTAATAGTTTTGGTTTTAGAACTATGAGTATTATTTTATTGGTTGATATTGATTTTGGTTATGGTTTTGATATTTCATGTTATGAGGTATGGGTTGGTTTAACTCGACTGCATGAGTTGAAAGTGAAATATTTTGGTTTCTGACCCTTGCATTATTAGAAGTGTTTTTAGTGTTATTTGTGGGTTGATATTGACTATTATTTATGGGGTTTTATTTATTAATTTGATTGGTGAAACCATTAGTGGTAGCATTTATATTTTTTAGTCTTGAATTTTGATATCCCTTATTTCTTTGAATAGGGGTAAAAATACACCCATTGGTCCCATTATTCCTCTAACTATTGTAAATGACCACATAGTCAATATGTAGGGCACTCTTGAGGAATTATTCATATCACTAATATGAGAACTTATTAATGTCCTTCCTCATTTCCTTTTTAAGTTAATGGAGTAAGGGATCACATAACTCCCATTGATCCATGTTAGGTACATTGGTAGATGAGTACAAGACCTACTTCCACCTTGTGATGAACTCGACATCTGATTCATTATATTCTTGGTTGATGTGAATAATTCAAGTATGCCAATATTTATAAGTTTTTTTATGTCTAAGGATTTGAGAAAATCATCAATAATTTGGTGGAAGGAATGTATGGACACTTTGAGGATGTAGTAGTACCAATCAAGTTCTATCCCTTCTAAGGTTTTGGGAAACATCTTTACGATAACCCATACCAAGGAAGGAGTTACCCAATGATGGTATCATAGGATTTTATGTGAATATTAGGATCCCCCTCCCTTTTGAACTTGGGAAGGTATAGTAAGGGATGTGGGATAAGAAACCTTTGTATATTGGTTTCAATAGGCTCCTTGAGACATTCAACATATGTACCCATTTTTAAAAGTCCATCATTGTAAAATTAGGACTAGGATGAAAGGGGGGAGTCACATATGGGTTTTTTGGTAACTACTAGAGGGAAAATTAGAAGCTTGATAAGGTGAAGTAGAGTAAGCTGGAAAATAATTCTTTGGGTGAGTAGACTTAGAATACATGTGAAAGTATGGAGGGAGATTGTTAGATGAAGGCAATATAGTGATTTTCTATGGTAGAATATGGGTATTTTTTTCATAATATGATGCTACATAAGGTGAGATAGCCTATTTGTAAAGGGGGATTATAGGTGGGAAGTACATGGCCTAGAGGTGTAAATAATAGTAGATTGTTTACTACCATGCTATTTTTTAATGGTGGAGTGTACATGTACACACTCCCTACTAGAGCTTGAATGGGTACCTGATAAGACAAATGGGTTTTGGAGGTGTTGGGCTTAGGGACTCCATAAGTGAGAATATCTCCAAGTGGCTAGTAAGAGACATGGTTATATGTTGACACATGCTCATACAATAGTAGAAACATGTAGGTTTGTTATTATGATGTTGGTTAAGTTTTAGTTTGAATGGGAGAGGAAGAGGGATGAGATGGTATAATAGGGTTTGGGACCATCCTTTGATCCTAAGCTTGGATATGACCTAATAGGGTGCTAATGAGTTGGTTTAGGTTGATGTTGGTTTTTGGTCCATGGGTCTCCAATGTAAAAGGGATAGGTGCATGACATGGGGTAGTATGTATAGGTTGATTCAAGGTATGTGTATTAGGATTAGTGTTTGTGATTGATGGTGATGGGTTGGAGGCATCTTGACTCCTACCTAGAAGATATGCCATATCTTGCATATGGTTGACCTCATCCTCTAAGTGATGGATCCTTCCTATGCAGTGATCATATTTGGAAACTCTTTCTATGTCTAAAATTTGTAATATGATGGATGGATTAGTGGATATACAATTAGTGATTGTGCCTCCACCCATAAGGTTCATGATGTTGGAGTCTAGGTGGTTACTTGCAATTTCATATATATCATGTATCTTTTGAATGACAACCCTGCTCCTTGTTTAGGTGTTAAGAAGAGAGTAATTAAAAGATTGATACAATATGTTAGTGTCAAAGGATGGGTTATTCAAACTCATCAATGAAGGATTGATATAATTGGGATATCTTTTCTTATATCCCTCTAGGCCAATAGATATGCCAATTTCCTATCTAGACATATTTTGGGGATATATGTATACTGATAAAATAAATGGAAGGAGAGGGAATGTGGAGAATGGAAATGAGAATAAGTAGAAATAGAAATTCAAAGGATGAATTCATTCATAATTGGTTCATAAATTTATATGCACATGAGTAACACACACTAAATTATGTACTCAACTCCCTAAGGTCTAGTCAAGGTAGTTGATGTAATGGATGGGCTAAGGGCTTGGGTAATTGTTATTATGGAATGAGATTTGGGATATGTGATGGAAATGGGTTATTATTATGGAACCAAAAGACCTGTTGTCACTTGGATTTTCACCCTTTTAGGATATGTCTCATCTCTCCTCATCCAAGTGACACAATCAAAACACGTGTAGGCTTGTGGGTAGCCTAAGGATGAGGTGAATCTGTAGATAGGGCTAGCTCTCTTGATGTACCACTTTGGATCATAAATACACCTAAAATTTGGGGAGGGGAGGGGAGAGATAAAAATGAAAGCAAACTATCCTAAGGGAGGTGATACACCAAATTGCTTGATGACTACCAACCAATTACATGTTACACATGAAACCAAGTGACTAACCAAACACACACTTCTTCAATCTACATCTTATCACATTAATGTTACATTATGAGGTTATGGATGAATGTTTAGGCTAGGAGGAATAGATAGGAGGACTTGAATGGAACTAGTGATTAGACTAACTCACTCAACCTTAACAATTCCTAGAAGACTTCATGTGCCCTTCAAGAAGAAGCTTTCTAACTACAAATAGGATGAAATAATGAGAAAACATGCTAATAAATCCATAGTCTTCACTAATCAAGATCAAACATTCAAGTAGAACACACTATGAATAGTCACAAAGAGGTAAAAATTAGTAGTCTTATTTATCAAATGGTATGCAAATGATTAGGGATTTTCCATACTCAAGTGGAGCATACGTTACAAAGGCCAAAATGGCTAGTTATTAAAGAACTTAAGAGAAAGAGGAGAAAAGAGAAGTCCAAGGGTCATAATGAAACTTGTCAAGCTGAGAGAATCAATTAATTGTGCATGAGAAGAGGATGTGGGATGAACCATTTAAGTAAAGGAGGAACAAGTGGCTTTCCAGGTCATGAAACTCTTGCAAAGTGGCATGAAAGTTCTCATTCTAGCTAAAAAAACTGACTTTATGATTTGGACCTATTTGAACATCCCAAAACTAATTTGTTGTAGTCCTAGTCATTTGGAACCTTCCCAAAATGAGCTATCATCATCTACACTCTAAAAAACTCCTATTTCATGTAAATTGCACACTTGGCCTCAAATATGGATTTAATTTTCCATGAAAATTAATAGGATGGAGTGGATGAAAATTTTAAAGACCCTTCATGGTCTTAGAGGCATCAGACACACCTTAAAATCAGCTAACTTGAAGTTTTCCACCCTTCTCACTAGCTTAGTCACTATGGCAATTTTGACTGGTTGAGATGAGAGCTATTGTTTGAACACTTAGGAGTTTTTATGAAGTAAAAAATGACCATAGTGAGTTATTAAAATTCCTAATATTACCCCAAAACATTATTTCATCTCTTGAATGTTCTTATAACCTATACAATGCATAAAATAGTTAAGAAAACCCTATTCGTAACCTATCCATACAGATTCCATATAGTCCAACAGGATGGGGAGGAGACTGAGTGAGTTATATATAATTTAAAATAACTTTCATGGTCAAAATGGTCCATTATAATAACTTTCCAACCTCATTTTTTCCATTGGGTCTTGTCTAAGGGTTTGCAAGGGTTTTAGGTAATTTTTGTCCTTAAGTTTTGTTCATAAAGCCCTGATGTTGGAATTGCTAAAAAATTCCACAAACATGTTATTAAAAACCACTAATAACCTCCCCAAACTCCTTTTTCTTCCATGCAAATCCTCCTAAAAATATGTGAGCATTTGAAGTTTACCTATTTGAACTCTTCCTTTCCTTTGCACATGCCTAATGTTGATTTTGGGCCAAAAGATGAATTCTTTATGACTTCCATACATTAAAGTAACTCCTAAATATATATCATAACCCTATATAAATTATAAAATATTTTGGAACTCCCATATCATTCTATAATTTATTTTGACCTTTCATTTAAACTTTAGGCCTAAACCCTACCTAGTGTGTTTGACTACAACCTTGTTGTTTTAAACCTCCCTATTCAGTTGCCTCATTATAAGTAAGTATTTTCATGTTGGTTAATATTTTTTCCAACTTTTCAAATGTTATTTACATATTTCACCAACCTTTAACTCAATTGGCTATTTCCATTCCCCAAAGCTTGTCAGTTTGTGCATAAGGGAAAGTACCCTTTGTCTAAGATAAAATAAAGGGTAATTCCCTTGTTATTTTAAATTAAATGAACATTGGAAGGTATTTTAAAAGTTTTTAGGACTCTTTTCACAAAATTTATCTCTTGGTCATCTCATATGACCTTCTAAAATCACAAAAAACCAAAATAGACTGCTAGATAAGGCATTGTGTGCAGGCTTCTACCAAGTGAACTATATATTGAAGTATTAGAGCCTTTGCTCTATTTATTTGATATAATAATGATATTTTATATGTTTTTAATCATGATGATAACACTTAAATTTTTTTACAACTCTCATAGTTCATTCTTACATCTTTAAACCCTTTGTTACTCAGTCATGCCTGATTAGTAAGCTACCTTGCTTGTATGCTTCCCCTAATTGTGGGTGTTTATGCATGTTTAAGTCTTGAATATAATGGTCAAGAAATTTCCAAATGTTATATTTACCATAATAAATCATTTTAATTCCAATCCAATTCATATTCATGCCTTGATATGGTCTTAACTATTTGCTCAAGCTCTGCCCCACTCAGTCACAACTGACTGTGTTTCTTATAGAATAGGGGTCCTAAATATAGGTTAATTTGCATGTTTATACTAAAATACAATGTAAAAAACCTCATTATAACCCCATAGAGTCATTTTATATTATTAAGGTGTATTTACTCGATATTCAAGCTGTGTTAACTTTCAAGCAACATCTCCTACTCACTGTCTGAGATAATCATCTATAGTGGATGTAGGTGCATACTGTAGGTGTTAGGCCTTGAAAGTATGAATATAATTTTTTTTGAAGTTTACAAGGTGGATTATAAATTATTGGACACACTATTCACCTTGGCCTTATCCTAAACCATCCTTTTGACATATTGTCTTAGTTGACAGTCTACCTACAGTGACTTACAACTGACTATGTAGGGTCATTATAGGTGTTTAAAAGATTGAAATATAATCATAATTACTTAATAATACACTTGAAACCTTTGAGGAATATTTAAATCAATTTTGAAAACATCAAACATACCCTTAACACTCATATATCTAAGAAAGGAAACCTTTCTCAAAATTGAACCCTATGCTGGCTGTAGGTGCTCATTAGGCCTGTGTATGGACAAAAGGTGTGTATGGAAGAAAAAAATAATGAATCATTCTCTTTGAGTGTCATTTTAAACCATGAATTCTATATTAAACCATGTAAAACTATTGCATCAATAAATATGGTTTTGTACTACCAACTTGGATGAAAAAGGTCTATTATGGTTGACTTGTAGATAATACTAACTGAGTTTAGTGTATAAAAACACAACTTTGGGCCCTCAAACTTATACCTTACACTAAATGTATACCCTAAAAAAATTTCATGTCTTGTATTATGTGGAGAATATAATACATAAACATTTATATGCCTCAACAATCCTTGTAACCATGTCATCAAGCTTTGGTAAAATGCTTAGGTTCTTTATTTTCACTCTTTAGGGGAAAAAGTTCTGAACATAGTCAATTAACCCTTTAACATGGTTTAAAACCTCCATTTTCTCATTTAACCTTGAAATTAGGTCTACCACGGAGTTTGATTAAACACTAGGACCTCAAAGAGAGTTTTATAATCTATTTTAACACTTTAAAATGGTTCCTTTACTCTCTGTTAGGCTACTTATAGGTGGCCATTTTCATGTCTGCAGATAGTGAATGGAATGAGAGCAATGTGCATGTTTTTTTGTATTATTATCAGTTTTATTCTCTTTTTAAAGGTTAAAAATAGACTTTCTTGATCATGTATAACCTTATTTGGCTCATAAACTCCCTTTAACATGACTAGTCTTCTCATGGGATACCTATAGATGAGCATTTTGACTGGTATGTAGGTAGTAAGTAGGGTTATGAACCACACTCATGGTATATGAGCCTAAAAAAACCATTTTATCTTATTTAAAATGATAATATGGATCCATTACAACTTTTGAGGACTTATATCAAGTCAAGATAGCTCCATTTCAAGGTCTGGACCCTTTCAAGCACTTGTAAGTGTATGTTAATGGTAGAAATGTGTGTCAGTGAATGTGTTGACTATCACAATTTCATTTTATAATATTTTAAGGATATAAAATACTTTTTCATACTTATAGACACATATCAACCTCTTGATACATCCAATACAACTCCATGAACACTCTAAACATGTTATACACATGTGATCAACATGGTTGTAAATAAGGATGAACAAGGAATTGACTGTGACAAAGGCAAGACTAAATAACTTGATCTAAGAATGATGTTATGAGGATAAATATGAAGGTTAGATGATTAATGTGGTATTGATACATCTAAAACATCTCATCACATTCTTATGAAACCTCTTATGAGAACCAAACATTATACAAACAATAAAAACTGACTGAGACTGCACATGGTGGCACCTTCCTACAACATGAGATGATTTTCTCATATAAATACCATTAAAAATGAAACTAAACATGTATAAAATCTAATAATATATCCCACATCATCTAGATTCAATATCACCCATTGTCTTTTATGGACTTGCCCAAAATGGAGCAAAACCTATAAGGTGCATGAAACAACAAGCATAAAAGCATAGTAATCTTAATAAGGATGGTTCATAAATTATATGTAACCATTATTAAATTTTTTTATTTAAATTAATCTCTCCAAGTTTAATTTCACCTCCTCAAGGCATTTGATCTGAAACCTCTTCTGCTGGCCATACTAAGTACAAACTTGAAGACTAGTTCTATATGCCTAGAAGGGTGAAAAAGGAGTATAATGGTTTTGGGGCTTTTTAATCTCTTACAAAGTATGTCAATCATTAATATTTATATAAGGAATATAAATAGTCATTCCATAACCTTCTCTCATATGCAACACTTCCCCATGGGTTGTGCAAGTGTTAAACTCTTCTCTTTTCCTAAGAAAAATTCCCTTTATTCTAAAAAACCTACCTCTTTTCACTTATATTAATTTATTAAGACCTATTAGGACACATGGGTTGTGACATAATCTCTTTTAACCTTAAAATTTCCCAAGGAGGCCATATAACCTATTAAATGCTTTATTTATGACCCCAAAATGACTAAAAATGATAAAAGGACTAAAATGATTAATGACCAAGGCTAATATGATATGGAATAACACCAAAAGACACATAATACCCCATATAAAATAATAACAGACACCTAAAACACTTAAAAATCAATTTTTTACCTATATGGGTCCTAATTTGACTTATAGGGTCAAATTTGGTCAAAAAATTGGTGACTTATAGGGGTAGTATGCCTGATATACTAACTAGACTAGTAGCCTTATCAGTCCATTGGGTTTAGGGAGTTTTTTGAAGTCTAAGACACAATAAGAGGATTTTCACAAAAATATTTGATCAAGACAAGACCAATGATTACCTCAACCACACAAAGTAAAATACACACACACACAACAAAAGCAAACACACATGTATTTCATGAGCACTTATGGAACACACACACCAAAATAAAAAAAACTAACTCAAAAAATAACTAACATGAGATGGAAACTCCCTCATGGATTGAATAATAATTTTAAAACCCTTCTTGCTTCATGATATGAAGGATTTAGTGAGACATATAGCCTTTTGTCGTTTAGCACTGATGCCTCCAACTTTTTCGTGATGTTTGCTAGCTTCATTATCATGATGTTTATTGAGAAAAAAATATATCCAAATATATTTTCTATGTAAACTAACTCTTATTACATCCAAATAGCCTCAACCTTTCCATACGGATCCTCAATTACAACCTCTTTCTTGATCTCCATGATGCTCTTAATAAGATTGGGTTTTTTCTTAGTTGCAAGTTCTTATAGATCATCAAGGAGATTTGCATACTCTACCAAATCTTGGTCATTATCCTCCATGGAAGACTCTTTCTTCACCTTTTCATATACTTCACCCTCAACTTGGTAAAGTTCTTCAAGATCTTGAAAGAGCTTCATTTGTAGTTACCAATCATCTTTATCTTATTTATAATTTAGAGCCACTACCTCTTCAATATTATCTTCTTGATGTATGAGGTCATCAAGCTAGTATTATTCAAGCTCCAATGCATTTGATGGTGATTCAATATTAGGATGAGGTATTAGGTCATCTTCAAGAACAATATCTTGTACCTTGGTCTCAAGAGAGTTTTTTAGGACTACAACCTCTTTGGGGATGACTTGAAATTATTATCCATCCTTAATAGCACATTAATATTCATGATTTAGATGATTATCCACAACCTTTTTATCAGACTTAAAGTCTTCTTCAAGGGCTCAAACATCTTCCATCTCCATTACTTTTTCCTTCTTGGTGATACAAAGACGAGGCATCTTGAAATCATGCGACCTAACCTAATGAGGCTACCAAAGAGTTAGGATTTATTCAAGCAAGAGTAATGATAATTTTTCAACCAACTACTCATATTTAGGTTCCCATACCATAGGTACATAAAGGTAAAGAGTGATGGGGTGAGGACAAGATGAACTGGTTGGTGGAGGTGGCACATAGAACTCAAAATCAGATTGAGAGTGAAGTGTAAAGGATTCTTTTGGAAGATCTTGAGGAAGGGGAGGTAGACCTTGGGATAAAATAGCTAATTTTTCTTCCTTATATTTGAAAATAACTTCATTTAAATCTTATTGGGCTTGATAATTCTCTTGAGGAAGGGTGAATGGGGTATATTTAGGCATAATATATTCTTTTGGGTCTAAAAATTCCATCATACCTTGGCCTAGCAATTTCATCTTTAACTCTAACTCTTCAATTTGCTTGGATAGGTTCTCTTGGGAAATTATTTATTGAAATTAATAGGAATATTCATGAGGATGAGGAGTAAAATAGGTTGAGATGGAGCACAAGAGGTCTCTTTAGGAAGGGTGGGAGGGGCTTGCATAGGATCAAGTTCTTTCTCAACTTCACACTCCTTATTAAGGCTTCTATCTTATTTCTTTCCCCATGACTCCACTATCTTATTTTATATTAGGATGATAGGATTAGGAGTCTCTTTTTTATGTTCTAATTTAATTTTAGGAGTGGATGAAGTATTCAAAAAACTTGGAATCTCCTTGGGCTTAGATTCTCCACCTTATCTCCAACTTGGAATCTCATATCTAGAGGTCTTTTATTGAGGTGGGGATGTGATGGGAGAGGGAAATGAGAGATTAGATTCCAATTATTTTGTTTATGACATGGAATTATTCATATACATATTATCCAACTCAATCTACCTATCAATATTAGCTTTAAAAATAAGGTTTCTCTTTTCAACTCTCTCTTCCAACTGATTGAGAAAAGGATGACTTTGGTAAGCTTGATTGAACTCATGAATAGGGTTCAAATAGGACTAATAATTTTTTTGTGAAAGTGGATATGAAGGTTGATAGGTTTGGTGAGGTTGTCTTTCATGAAATTTTAGCCTATCTTCCAAGGAAGAAACTAGGCTACTCACATCTAGCATGTCACTTGTGAGCCTTTGCCAATTAGCTCTCTCAATAGATGTCCACTCTTTTTTGACCAACTCTAATTCATCTCTCACTTTATGAATTAAATTAATAGTAAAATATTGACCATTTAACCTTAATGTATCAATATCTAACATATACTTTTCATATCCCAAAAGAGTTTACTTGAAGGTGGAAATAGATTAAGTTTAGAAGTGGTTAGGTTGACTAGGAGAAGCAAGATATTGAGGAGGCTGGATATAAAACTGATATAACTCATGACAAGGCTGACTATAGTGCTGATAAGGATCATGAAAATGTTGGAGATGGTCATATCAAGACTAGTAAGAATTACACCAAGGCTGATAGGAATCATACAAAGGCTGATTAGGAATGCCATAAGCTAGAAATACCTCACTGACTTTTGTAAAACAAAACTCAAAACAAACATTACACATGAAACCTCATTGGGAATAAAGAATGAAAATAAACTTTACCAAAAATCTTAAAAATGAAAGCTTGGTCTACTTGACCAGTTCATATAACTTTGGAGTCACCATTGATGCTTGGATAGATGCCTCTAAAGGTTGATGCCTTGAAAGAGAACACCAAAAATATTTCAACTTATTAGACCAAGAGGGTATGAAAAAAACTATTTTCACTTGGATTTTCACCCTTTGAGGAGATGTATCAGCTCTCCTCATCCAATTGGAATAATTTAAACACCTCTAGGCTTGTGGGTAACCTAAGGATGAGGTGAATTTCTAGATAAGGCTAGCTCCCTTGATGTACCACTTTGGATCACAATTACACATAAAATTTGGTGGGGGAGAAGGGAGAGAGAAAAATAAAATAAAACTATCATAAGGGAGGTGATACATGAAATTTTTTTATGACTACCAACCAGGTGCATGTTACACATGAAACCAAGAGACTAACTAAACATACACTTCTCCAATCTACATCTTCTCACATCAATATTACATTATGAGGTTATGGATGGATGTTTAGGATATAAAGATTAGACAAGAGGCCTTGAATGGAAATAGTGAATATAATAACTCACTCAAACTTAACACTTCCTATAACACTTCACATGGCCTACAAGAAGAAGCTTTCCAACTACAAATATGATGAAAGAATGAGACAACATGTGAAGGAATCCATAGTCTTCACTAAGAAAGATCTAAAATTCAAGTATAAAACACTATGAACAGTCATTAAGATGTAAAAATAAGTAGTATTATTGATCAAATGGTATTCAAAGGAACATATATTTTCCATACTCAGGTGGAGCATAAGTTACAAAGGCCAAAATGGCTAGTTCTTATACAACTTGAGAGAGAGAGAGGAGAAGAGAGAAGTCCAAAGGTCAAAAGGACAGTTTTAAAGATGAAAAAATAAGTTAATTGTTCATGAGAATAGGATTTTTAATGAACCATACAAGGTTAGAAGTAACAAGTGGCTCTCCAAGTCATAAAACACCTGTAAAATGGCATGAAAGTTCTCATTCTAGCTTAGAAAACTACTTTCATGATTTGGACCTATTTTAATATCCCAAAAATAATTAGGGTTAATTATAATGATTGGAATTAAGGGTAAGGATTTTATACATTCCTCTCCATGCAATTTTTTTAGTCTTGGTCATCTGGAACCTTCCCAAAATGAACTATCATCATCATTTATAGTCTAGAAAACTCCTATTTCATGCACCCTGCACACTTGGCCTTAAATTTTGATTTATTTTTACATTAAAATACACAGGATGGAGTTTATGAAACTTTTAAAACCATACATGGCCTTATAGGAATTATACAAACCCTAAAATCAGCTCATTTAAAGTTTTCAACCCTTCTCACTAGCTTGGTCACTATGCCAGTTTTGACTAGCTGAGATGAGAGATATTATTTGAATAGTTAAGAGTTTATATGAAGAAATAAATGAACATATTGAGTTATTAAAAGTAATAATATTCCACCTAAACTTTATTACATCTCTTTAATGTTCCTATAACCTACACAATGTACAAAATAGTTAAAACAACCATGTTTGTACCCTATTAGTAAGAACTATATACATTCCAATAGGATGTGGAGGAGCCTGAGTGAGTTATATAAAATTTACAATCACTATTATGGTAAAAATAGTCCATTATAATTAATTTATAGCCTCATTTTCTCCATCAATTCTTGACTAAGGGTTTGTAAGGGTTTTAGGTAGTTTTTATCCTTAAGCTTTGTTTATAAAGCCTTGACATTAGAATTGCCAAAAAATTCCACAAACATGTTATTAAATACCACTAATAACCTCCCAAAACTCTTTTGGCTTCCATGAAAATCCTCCTATAAGATGTGAGCATTTAAAGTTACCTATTCGAGCCCTTCCATTCCTTTACATAGGCCTAATGTTGATTTTGGGCCAAAAGATGACTTGTTTGTGACTTACATACATTAAAATGGATCATAAATATCTATAATAACCATGTATACATGATTAAATAGGTTTTAATTCCCATCTCATTCTAAAATTTAATTTGACCTTTCATTTAAACTTTAGGCCTAAACCTTGCCTAGTGAGTTTGACTACAACATTGGTGTTTTAGACCTTCCTATTTAGTTAAATATTTATAAGTAAGGATTTTAATGTTGGATAATATGTGTTACAAGTTTAAAAACCTTATTTCCATGTCTGAATATCCTCTAACTCACTTGGATATTGTCATCCCTCAAAGCTGTTCAGTTTGTGCATAAGGGGAAGTACCCTCTATCTGAGACAAAAAAGAGGGTACTTTCCATATTTTATCAAATAAAATGAAAATTATAGGGTATTTTAAAAGTTTTTAGGACTATTTTCACAAAATTTTATCACTTGATCATTTCATATGGCCTTTTAAAATTTAAAAAAAAAACCAAAATAGACTACTAGGCAAGGCACTATATGCAGGCTTCTACCAAGTGAGCTATATATTGTAGTATCAGAGCCCTCTCTATATTGGTTTAATATAATAATGGTATTTTATATATTTTTTATCATGATGATAACACTTAATTTTTTTTCCAACTCTTATAGTTGATGCTTACATCTTGAAACCCTTTCTTACTCAGTTAGGCCTAATTGGTAAGCTACCTTGCTTGTATGCTTCCCTTGCCTATGTGTGTTTATGCATGTTTAAGTATTGAATATAATGATAAATTAATTTAAAAAGGTTATGTTTACCACAATAAATCATGTTCATACCAATAAAAATCATATTCATACCTTGATATGGTCTTAACTATTTGCTCAAGTTCACTATCTCACTCAGTCACAACTGACTATGTTTCTTGTAAAATTAAGGGTCATAATTTTAGGTTAATTTACATGTTTATACTCAAATATAATGTAAAAAACCTAGTTATAATGACATAGAGTCATTTTATATTGTTTAGGTATATTTACTCCATACTCAAGCTATGTTAACATTGCAAGCAACATCTCCTGCTCACTGTCTAAGACAATCATCTATAGTGGTTGTAGGTGCATAATATAGGCGTTAGGCATTGAAATAATTATTATAACACTTTTAAAAGTTTTCATGGTGATTTATCAATGATTTTAATCACTATTCACCTTGATATTAGCCTAAAATATCCTTTTGACACATTGTCTTAGTTGATGGTCTACCTACAGTCACCTACAACTGACTGTGTAGGGTCATTATAGATGTTTACAAGCTTAAGAGATCATAATTATTGATTCTTAAGACACTTTGAACCTTTTAGGAATATTTAAATCAATTTTTAGGACATAAAACTTACCCTTAACACTCATATATGCAAGAAAGGAAACCCTTCTCAAACTTGAAGCCTATACGGGTTGTAGGTACTCACCAGCCCTATGTACAAACTGAAGGTGTGTATGGAATAAAAACACAATGCATCATTCTAATTGAGTGTAATTTTAAATAATTAATGATATATTAAACCATTCAATACTATTCCATCATGAAACATGGTTTCATACTACTAACTTGGATAAAAAAGGTCTATTATGGTTCAAACTTGTAGATAATAGTAAGTTTAGTGTATAAAAACACAACTTTGGGCCCTCAAAATTCTACCTCCCACTAACTTTATACCCTCCAGAATTTTCATGTTTCTTGTCTTATGTGGAGAATACAATACATAACCATCTAGATTCCTTAATAGTCCTTGTAACCATGTCATAAAGCTTTTGAAAAATGCTTAGGTTATTTATTTTTACTCTTTAGGGAAAAAAGTCCTGCACATAGTCAATTGACCCTTTAACATGGTTTGTAACCTCAATTTTCTCATTTAACCTTGAAACTAGGTATACAATGGATTTTTATTGAACACTAGGACCTCAAAGAGAGTTTCATAATCTATTTTAACACTTCAAAATGGTTCCTTTGCTCTTTGTTAGGCTTCCTGTAGGTGGCCATCTTCATGTCTACAGATAGTAAATGGAATGAGAGCAATGTGAATGTTTTTTGTCTTCTTATGAGTTTTAGGCTCTTCTCAAGGGTTAAAAATATATTTTATTGATCACGTATAACCCTATTTGTCTCATACACTCCTTTTAACATGATTGGTCTTCTCATGGGATACTTGTAGATGAGCATTTTGACTAGTACGCAGGTAGTAGGTAGGTTTATGAACCACACTCATGGTATATGAGCCTCCAAAAACCATTTTATTTTCTTTCAAATGCTAATATGGATCCATTACAACTTATGAGGACTTATATCAAGTCAAGATAGCTCCATTTCAAGGTCTGGACCCTTTCAAGCACCTATAAGTATATGTTAATGGTAGAATTATGTGTGGGTGAATGTGTTGACTGTCACAATTCCTTTTGTAATCTTTTAAGGATATAACCTACTTGTTCCTAATTCTAAACACATATCAACCTATTAAGACCTCAAATACAGCTCCATGAGCACACTAAACATGTTCTACACATGTGATCAACATGGATGTAAGTAAGGATGAGCAAGGAATTTACTGTGAAAAAGGCAAGATTGAATAACTTGATCCAATCATGATGTTATGAGGTTAAATATGAAGGGAAGATGATAAATATGGAATTTATACATGGAAAACATCACATCAAATTCCTATGATACCTCTTATGAGAACCAAACATTTTACAAATAAGAAAAATTGATCGAGACTGCACATGGTTGTGCTTTCCTATAACATGAGATAATTTGCTCATCTAAACACCATGAAACATGAAAATAAACATGGAGAGAATCTAATAAGAGAGCCCACATCCTCTAGAGTCAACATTACTAAGTGCTTTATATGAATTTGCCCAAAATGGAGCAAAACCTATATGGTGCATGAAACAATAAACAAAAAATCAAATAAATTTCACGAGGATGGTTCATAAAACACATGCCACTATTCTTCAAAATATTATTATGGAAATAAATCTCTATGATTGTAATTTCACCTTTCTAAGGCTTTTGATTTGAAACCTCTTCTATTGGTCATACCAAGTACAAACATGAAGACTTGTTCTATATGCTTAGAAGGGTGAAAAAGGAATAGAATGGTTTTGGGATTTTTTAGCACTTCCAAAGCATGTAAAAAATTGAGATGGATATAAGGAAGTTGGAGAGTCATTCCATGACCTTTTCCCACATGGCACACTTCCCTATGGGATGTACAAGTGCCAAAATCTTCTCTTTTCCTAAGACCTACCCTTTGTTTTGAAGAACCTATCACTTTTTAGTTATGTCAATTTATTAAGACCTCTTAGGACACATGGTATGTGACATCACCTCTTGGAACCTTCACATTTCCCAAGGAGGTCGTATAACCTATTAAATGCTCTTTTTATGACCCCCAAAATGACTCAAAATGATAAAGGGACTAAAATGACTAATGACCAAGGATAATATGATATGAAATAACATAAAAAGACACATAATACCCCATATAACATAATATTAGACCCTAAAAACACCTAAAACTCATGTTTTTACCTATAAGGGTCCCGATTTGACCTATATGGTCAAATTTGGTCAACAAGACCTCAACAACATCTCAATTCTCATTAAGAGTGTAAATTTATGCTGAACTAGAGCTACAAGGTCCTTAAATTTGTGATATCACAAGAAGGTGAAGCTCTTAGTCAATACTAGGACTGGGTAAATGAAAAAGATTGGGTTGGATGACTCATGGAAAAAGGTCTACTATATTAGGTTGACTCCACCTGATTGATTCCATCCAATAGGTGTGAATGATATAGGATGAGGTTAGACCTAGAGAGAAAAGGATATTTGGATGGAAAGTTAGGATTGGATGATGTAGCACTAAAATCCTATATTCTATGGGAGGAAAATGATAGGTAGGTCAGAAATATGTTCTTGTTCTTATAAAGTGGTTAATGAGTCTATGATGAGATGATGAATGGGAGTGGATTAAGAGACCTCATGTCTTAGCTCAGTGTTTATATTAGATTGTGTGTCAATGGTGGGATTTAGTTCTCTAACTCTCAGGAATATATTATATCAAAAAACACTCAGTGTCTCGAAAAGGGTCATCCAAAGGAGGCTAGGCAAAACCCAAGGAAAAGTGAATGAGTTTGTTTAGGTAATGGAATGTAATGTATGCTTGAAGGAATGTTGAATCAAGGATTTTTAAGGTGTGATTATAAAGATGGATAATTATTTGTATATGATGTTTGTATGGATGGATAAATCTTGGATGGAATGTGTTTGCTTGCACATGTTGGCAAAGTATTTTGACACTACTTTTGTTAAGTTTTTATTGTTTTTGGCTTTTCTTGGTTCTATGGACATAAATGCTTTATTTGATGAAAATGAAATGTTGAAAGTAAAATATATAATTAAATGAAATAATTTTTTAAAATCTTCTTTAGGGTTTATAATGCATGTAAAGTAAAAGAGAAGTAAATTATGTTATTATGTAAGATGTAGAATTTTCCTAGATTTATTTGTATGTAATCTAGATGACAATGTTTTTGTTTATTTTTGGTTATTTCATATGAGGTTTAATAATTATGTAAGTTGAACCTAGATGTGAAAATAATGTAATAAGAAATATGATCTAAAATATAAATAACACAACACTTTATTTGGATTTTCTTTATTCACTAACAAACTAGACTAACTTTTAAACTTATCTAATTTGTTCTAAACAAGAATTTTCAATGAGTTTCTAAAATGAAAAAAATAAATGTAAGTTATGATTTTATATTTTAAGTAAAAAAAAATATTACTTTTAACTCTTCAAAAGCAAATAAAATCAGCAATAGACTACCCTTGTGTACACACCTATGATTGTCTAAGTTTATTTGATTATCTAGACGATTGTTTAGAATGCAATAAACTTGTCTAGATATTGGAAAGGAAAAATTGTCTTAGATGGAAATGAATTGAATATTTACCAAGATATTGTATAGAATGATTGAAAAAATGTATTGCTAATTGGAAGAAAACTAATCTACTGGAATTCAAACATGAATGAAAGCTAATTATCTTTTTGTATCAAAGACAAATGAAAATAAATATATCTCTTTCCCTATAAAATTTTATCTTTTTATGAATATGGAAACTAATCTATTACAATAAAACTACACTAAATATAATATAATAAATAAATAGATGTTGTAAATTGAAGAGAACTCCAACCTTACCAAGGCATAGATCAAATTAAGTACATGTGATGTATATGATAAGTGAATCCTAATTATGCTAGCTCATTATGCTCTTGTATAAATTATATAAACTCTCTATATGGAGGATGCAAAAACTATGAAACAATATGGGGAAAAGAGTAGACATAACCACAAATAGAGATCAATTAAATAGAGGTTGGATAATATCATGGATTATAAAGTTTGAGTTGCTTACACTAACATCAATTATTCACTTGTAGTAATGTAGTTAGATAAAAAATAATAGAGTTAGAATCTTTAGGTGATTGTATTAGGACTATGGATATAAAAGCTTTGAAAGAGTAACTTTTAGTGGAAATTTTCCAATCTCAAATCAATTTAAAATTGGCCTTCTTGTAGAAAGAGTTGGGAGCTAGAATGGGGGAGCTAAACTAAGTCCAAGAGGGAGTTCAAATTAAGAGTAATTGAAGAGGATAAAAAATAGAAGAGTTAACAAGTTGGTTCTTATTGGAGGTAAAAAAAATGTGATAAAAATAAGAAAAAAAACACTAGTCATGAAAAAACATGTCAAAATGGAATCGCGGGAGCTAGTTTTGGAAGATGCTTGAACTGTGATGGAACCACCACCTCATGTAGGGGATAGTTGTATATCCACTTATTATAATTATATAATTACTGATATGAAATATGAAACCACTTCTAGCTTAATACGAGACCATTTTTTAAGTTTGATATTGCTATTTAAGTTATAAAACCAACATAACAATTGTGTAATAGAAAAGGAAGTTTTGTAATGAAGGGGCTGATTTTTCCACTTGGAGTGGTGGTTCCATCACACATGGATAGTTTTTAAAATAAGGTGAATGAACCTATTAAATCAAAATATACGGTGGCCAAAATGGGTCAATAGAGAAGTAGGAAGGTAGAGGGAGAGGGAAGAGCTAGAGAGTTCCTAGTGGAGCACAAAATAAGAGATCACTACATCATCATCAAATTTATATCAGAAGTGTCACACTGTGTAAATTTTAGGTGTATATAGTTTCCTCATGTAATTTTTTAGTTAATTCCTAGTCCTCTACTAACCTAAATAGCCTTGATGGCCATCTTCCATCCCATATCTCTAAGTGTGTCTCTAGCACATGCCTTATCTTTATATCTTTCCCTATCACTCTTTACTAGAGTTTCTCTCATAACCCTTACCCACAGGTTTATACTTTGAGGACATGACCTAAATTTTGCATGTAGTATTTTCCTCCATGTCTTAAATGGTACATAAGAATCTATAAGTCTATGTGGTTTATGTTAATCCCACCATGTTTTATAATCATCTATCATCCCTATATCTACCACATCCCTCTTGACATTGAATCCTTTCTACACCTATGCCTAGATTTGATCCAAAAACCTAGAGTCAATACCCACACCCCACTATTCTCTCTCCCATACTTACCATGTAAAAATATGAGGACCAATTAGTATCGCTTGTCTAATCCCAAACTATCTCATCACCTTGTTAAGTTAGTACCATGAAATAATGTACTTATGATAACCAATAATGTATCACTATGTCATAACATAGTCTAAATGTCTATCATATACTTAGTCCACTATGGATCATCCTCTCTATATGTCCTTCATGTAATTTGATGTTCTCCTAAATCATATATAGCCTACTTGTAATAGTTCACATCCCCTAAATGTGTTTAATGACTTCCTACATATACATGCCATCCATAGCCAAATGGCTCCTCAGTAGTCCTCCTCATCTGACCTATCAAGTTTTCAATCACCACGTACTCTAGCCAACACACTAATTCCTCTTTTAACAAAATTCCCAACTAATTCATAAATAATACATCCCTTACCCAGTATTCATTTTCATAAGCTAACACTAATTTAAACCTATTTATGGATGAAAATTATAACATGTTTACATCTTCAATCCAATGTAATAAACTATTGCCATTCTTTATTCAAGAGTGGAAAAACATAAAGGGTAAAGTCAAAGGATTTAAAAATGGTACTTTTTCAAGGTAGAAACAATATAAGTTTGAGGAAATTTGTCCCTATCTATATGATGTAAACAATATAACAACACCTTTTCCACAAAAAATTGAACTCCCTAAATTTACCAAGTACAAAGGTAAGGTAAATACTATGGAACATATTAAATACTTATATTTGGCATGCAATGATGTTTCCTATAGTAATTAATACATGTTGAGACTCTTTCAATGTAGTCTAGGGGGTCAAACCTTAGAATGGTTCTAACATTTACCTAAAGGATCAATCTCCACACTTGAATACCCATCCAAAAAGTTTGTTCATCATTTATTATATAATGTTGAAAAGGAATTGGACACACTAAATCTATATAATTCTTAACAACATAAAGGTGAAACATTTGCCTCTTTATTATAAAGATGGCGATCATTGGCAAGTTGTTTCCTGTGGTCTTTTACTGAAAAAGAACTCATTGTTATTTTCATGAAGAACATTAACTCAGATTTGTATTATCACTTAAAAATTCTTTATCCAAATTCCTTTGGTGAAATCATAGAAAATGGAGTTTAAATTGAATGAACTTTAATTACCAAGGGTGTTATCAAAATTTTCAAACATGATACAAATTCCTTGAACCAAACCAAAAAGCTTAAGTTTTTTGCAAAAATTAAAAATTTTGTGAGTAATGATGAGGATGATGTCAATCAATTAAAAAACCACCAATACAATGTAAAATTAACCCATAACCCATAAGCAACATCATAGTACCCGATGGTCAACAAAAACAAGAAAACTAAAAATATAAGTTCACCTATTTAGGAGACTCCAATGAACAATTTTTTTAAAAGTTGGTCCAAACAAACATGATTTTTTGGTCCAACATCAAACCTTTTGAATAAAATGTTCCTAAACATGATTTCTATCATTAAAATGAATATTGTGAGTACTATGGGATTAAGGGACACTCAACCAATTAGTGTATGAGGCTCAAACATTAAATCCAAGATATTATAGATCATGGGAACATAGCCATTGAAAGTCAACCATACACCTCATATAATAGTAAAAAAATGGGAATATATAAATATCCATGTACCAAACATGAGCAAGGACATGGTAATAAAAAAAAGTAACATCAAGCAAGTAATGTCAATCAATCCATCACCCTTTTGACTATATAATCAACTACATTGATTACACAAAACATCATGTTTCTATAATTACTTTAAAATCCCAAGATTGCTTTGTTACAATAACGCATGCCCATTTACCATCCCTAGTGCTTCTTCAACCAATATTTAAAGTAAGTACAATATTATAGCCATCTTGAGAAGACACTCGCTCACACATCCATTTATATTTTCTTAAAACCTCCCGTATATATAAATATATCTTAAATAAATTCCTCCAATAGTTACGAGTCCCTCATAACATAAATCAATCAAATTTTGAAGTGTTAGTTAGAAATTTATCCACTAACAATTATGTTAAATTTGACCATTCTGATGTATCTCCTATGGGATCTATACATAATTTACCTTTGTATATAGAATTCATAATCTCTAGACATAAAGTAAAAAGGGTGTTTATATACCATGGCTTAACTTTGAACTTATTTACATTAATATTAATCAATATAGGGTATCATATAATAACACTATAGTCAAATATTATTGCCATTAAGGCCTATGCTAATAATGAGCGTGAGTCTATGGATATCATATATCTTCCTTTGATGGTGGGGCTTGTTATTCAGGAGACATTAGTTCATGTTCTTAACTTAGATTTACCTTACAAATTTCTTATTGGACACCCATGGATCCATTATATGAATACTATACCTTACACCTTACACCAATGTTTTAAATTTTATCATGATGTCATGGAAGTAACCATACCTAGTGATCCTCAACCCTTATAATACTAAAAATTATTGAGAGGACATTATCAAAATCAAATTATCTCCATGTTATCAAAGACACATATGTTCATGTTGAGGAATCACCAAATCTTAACAACTACATTGATCTTGATACATTGTTTCAAAAAATTCCCCCTTATGGCTAGTTTAATACACCATCCACATCCACTTCCAAAAATACTCCATATAAAATTCAAGCATCTAATCAACCTTCAATGTTAAAAACCACACCATCTCCTTGTAGATAATATTTTTGTATTATTTAGCACCTCAATCTTGTACACTTGGAAAACTCAAAACTTGGTTGTTCCTCTTAGTTACACACTCTCCTTTATTTTAAAAGCCTTGCATATACACTATTTTATGCCTAGTGGCCTATCTCTTAGTATAAACAATCATATATTGATGACTTAGACATAATATCTTACCTAGAATGCTTAAAATGTACTTATCTTCCACCTATACATGTTCTGAGCCTGTGCCTATTTTACTACTTCTTGGACACTAATGTCCATGACAAATAGTAGTGTCGATATTATTATCTTACCTAGACATAGGTGTAAATTACCCTAAAGTCATCCAATTTTCAAATGAAGCATATCCAAATGTTTAACCTAAGTGATTTAATATGAGTTGTCTCTTGATAGGATTGGTATAAATATAATATCAACCCTCATTTATTCCTCACCTAGAAATCATACCAAAGAGACAAAGGCACTTATCAAAATCACTCTATCAAGAATTCAATTAAACAAATCTTAATTATTTCCATACCAATCATACGTATAACATAGATATAGGTCTAAAGGAGTAGTCATAAGGTCTTATTTTCTAATTTATAGGCTAGGTCACTATTTTACTTGCTTTACACACATATATGATCCACAAACAAGCTAACACATAAGGGATAACTACATGAATATGAGTCCTTATTTTGAAGAATTGGATATGTAGGAAACACCCTCTAATAATGGGTCATTGGGGTTAACTTGACATCATGTGCCCACTAACCCATTTTCCTCCAAGATCACATTAAATATGGAAAGCTAGGGTTTTGCCATTTCATAAGGAGTGATAGTCCATGACCTAGTTCTGAATGCACTAGAGCAAAGGTGATGATGAACCAAGAAGCATACAGGTGGTTACATCCTATTTCAATAGATATTATGTATAGTAAAATAAAATTTAACCTAGATAATAGTGTCTATGTGACCATCTAGGGCTAACATTACTATCTAGATAGCTAAAGGCACTATATCTATAATCTAATGATTGTTCTAGAATTATCTTCCCATCTACTTCCTACCTCTTTAGATCCAGATCTACATTAGCATTAGAGCTAGATAAGTACCTTATTTTATGTCATTTTATATATCTATCATATTTATACTTTCCATTAATAGACTATCTCAATTTAATAAATTCAATATATGATATATATGAGTTTTACATTTAATTGGTCTATTGTAGATCTGATATTTACCCTTTGCCCTATCATTTGTATATTCTTAACCCTATCTACCCAAGAGGATACACATATAAAATTAGGTTTAAACATTTATTGAACCTAGCCTTTGAGTATCATTATTGTATAAACATTCTCTTATAGACGCTTATTTCCTTCCTTGTCATAATCTCTGTGTTATTTCTCTTTTTCATCATGGATGACATTGATTACTTTGATGATTAAGACTATGAAACCCTTAAACAATATCTCAAAGTGAGGATCAAAATCAATTACTCTTGCATTCCTCTAAGTAATAAGGCATAACATATTAAAGCTTTGAATGGTGGTAGTTGTTATCCCTCTAATCAGGTCTATGCTCCTATCCCTTCAAGACATGACTTGATCCATCCCAAGGAGGATCCAAAGTATTTGCCCTTGGCTTATATACCAAAATTTGTTAAAAATGGAGAAAGGTTAACTTCATTTGATCATGAAAAATTCCATCAAATCCACAAGGAAATCATGGAGGATTTCCAAATTAGTCATAAAGGGATGTTATTTTAGGTTCATTGATAAAAATTCCTCATATTCCTACATATCCAAACAATATCCCCATTACCAAGGGTGATGATTCTTCCTTGCCTTCATTTGATATTTAAATTTTTAAAAAGGTTAACCAAGAAATTATGGCATACTTACCAAGTCATATTAAGCCATAAATAAAAAGTATTCTACATCTATAGTGCAAAAGACTTTTAGTGTTCCAAATAAAAAACATGTACCAATGTTAACCAAGGTGTCTCAACCAAAGGAGGTTCCTAACATACTAAAAAAGGTGCCTTTACCAATTCTCCTCAGGATTTAATTTTTATATATTTACCAAAGGTGCATCAATCAAATCTTAAAGACATTCCAATCTCTTCAAAAAATACACCAAGGGTACCAAAATTCAAAGATCCATTACGATTACCAAAGTATCCAAAGTTTAAGGATTACAAACTTGCACTTATTATCCATTAAGATGATAATAATCATATGCCTAGATTAAAAAAGGTTGTGGTTTAGAACCAGTGATAATACCTATGTCAAACACCACCATTACCATGGATTATCTTATGTCTATGATGACTGCTATTAGGTATCTTCAAAAATAGGTTTCTATACTTCAAATGCAATTGGATTTCCATAATGCTAATTAAAATGTTTCCTCATTCAATAATCATAATTTTGCACAAAGTATACTTGAATATACTTATACACATGGTTTTTAATTACCACATTTACCTATATTCTAGCACCATAAAGATCTATTTGAGCACATGCTAAATTATGTACATTCTTTTGGTCAATGGGAAAATGATGAAAAACTATTATTAAAGTTATTCCATATGAGTATTTCTGAAGAGGTTCACAGTTGGTTCTATATCTTACCAAAGGTTTCCTTAACCAATTTTTCATATTTGGAAGATAATTTATTCATGGATTTAAATATTCAAAAGGTGATAAAATGTACTATTAGCATCCTAGATTCCACCCTAGTTAAATAAGGGGATTTTTCAAGTCTTGTTACACAAATCTAGTCCAACATGGGATTGATCCTAGGCTGTGGGTATCCTAATAATGGATCAAACCTCCAGAGAAAGCCAAATTCATTTTGGAGATATCCCCTAAACTAGACCTAATCTAACACTTTCTTGGAAAAGAGATAGAGAGATACAACAATATATGAAAGCATGTAAAAATGGGGTGATGCACCAGTAATCAAAACACTTATACTTTTCATAATACACACTATGAGACACATTCAATACCAAAGAAGATTAGTCCCACATGAATATTTCAAAATTAGGTATAAATTAGTTATCAAACTAGCATGAGAGGGTAGATATCCACTTTCAAGCTAAACAACAAACTATAATCTGCCTTACAATGATCTGTGAGAGCTACCAAGAACTTTATGAAGGTGAGAAAACTTAGACATAGGCAAGGAACATAAATTAACTTAACCATAGTACATAAATTCATGGGACACACTTCAATTTAGCTTGTAAAATAATGAAATTTAGTATTTATTGCATGAAAAGGTTTTATAGTACAAAATTTGGCATAGCCTAAGCAATCCAAAATACATAAGAGTATTTTCTCTAGTTTTTTTTAGAGGTTTATTGTCTAAAATTTTTAGAGAGAGCTACATGTGGTAGAAGTTGAAACATATATAGAAAAAGGAAGAGAGAGAGGGAATTGTGATGTATTAGCACACATTTAAGGATGTTGACTCATGACCTTATCAATAAGGAATAAATTATGTAAAATAATTGAATTCTCATTTTCCTTATCCATACACCTAGTATATTTCTTATAAATCCATGTCATTATCTATTTGATTTGTTTATGATGACCATGTCTTGGAATTGAAAAAATTATGCCACATCTACTTTAGGTGGCCATCAATACCTATTCATTGAAAATGTGACCCTAATGATAGGTGAGACACCTCTCCATGATCATTTTTACATCTGTATTTTCTCTATTATCAAACACAAGTATATTATAGGTGAAAACCAATATAATTATAGTCAAAATATCCATGGAAACTTGTAAACTTCTTGACCTTGCTTCAAAATTGCTAGTCCATCTTTGATCTCTATATTAGGCCATAAGAGACTTTGTTCTGTATCTAAAACTTGTGAAAGCTGAGAAGCTATTATATATGAGGAGAATCTATCTAAATGATGGTGAAAATAATCATAGAACAAACTCTATAGGCTATAAGATGTCAAACTAAAAGTCTATATTTAGCTTTAATGGCATTTTTTTATGTTTTTTATACCTGACTGCATGGCTATGTTCACTCCTTAGCATTTGATCGAGATTTAATAGTGGCAGGATGATATTTCTAGGACCTCTTTTATTTTGTTAAAAAAATACCCTTTGGCTCAACCTTGTCCATCAAATAATATTCAGACCAATCAAAATGCTCTAATATATCTTATCTCCCATTGGCCTCGTAGATCCTCATTAACTTGTCTCACATTATTAGATCGAAATGCATGAATGAATGTAGTCAATTGATTTCTGGTCATGAAGATCCTTTGACATGTTGACTTGTTTGTACATTATTGGATCAAGATGTATGACATCACACATACCATAAATCTCATTGCGCCAACTTTCCTATCAGTCTCTATGCACCATCAAATCTTTGGTACAAAGGAATGCTAATTATTGATTTGGATTAGACCCACCATTTTGTTAGTCACTTCACACCATTGGATCTCTACTCAGTGAATTTTCACCATTAGATCTTGATTAAATTGTATATATTTAAAGGGATTTAACTCAAGGACCTTTTGACTTGTTTGACCCTAGTGCAAACCATTAGACCTCATGTTTTAGTATATGAGCTCATACAGGTCATTAGATCTTGATCAAATTTAAAATTGTTAAGGGTTTTTGAAACTAAATGATTACTTTAAAGAACTTAAACTTTGACATATGCATACCCATATTTGATGTTCACATAACTGTCATTGATGTCTACATGAATGCCAATCCTTAAACCCTAATACTAAGCTTAAACTTGACATTAATGGGAACATCTTATGATGTAGGTCCAAATTTAAATGCTCATAACTTGAGCTATAAATCTCACACGAACATGAAACTTGAAGAACATGTTATTGGAATGAGGGAATTTAAGGAGCAATAACTATTTAGCTCATGAGAGTTTTTGAGGTGCATTTATAAAATGCTCAAGTGAACTAGTCCATTTCTTTTTGGATGATGTCCTAGTGATGGTCTAGTTATTTAAACTTATAGAGTCCATCTTTGATCAATATTTCAAGGCTCTGAAGATATTCTAAGGCTTGTGTAACCTGGTCTATGCTATTGAATACTTGAACATCATGAAACCTATTTGGACCCTTCATCTATAATTATAGACTTATCCTTCAAAGTTCAATTAGATCACACTTTAAGCCTACTTAAAGTGTTTCAAAATATTTTCAAAAGCTATATGATCTTCAATTAAGGTCTGTTTACTCCTTGGTACATTGGGTCACTATTTAATTAGGATTTTGTTTGGCTTTTGGACATTTAGACTAGGCACACTTTGGTATGTAAACCCAATTTGGTCAACATCTTTGGTGACTTAGCTGGGTAGCATGCCTTTTATGCTTGAGAACTTAGACCAAAAATATGATTTTTGGATCATTTACATGATACAGGGACCATTTACAAGACTGTAAGATATCCTCTTAACTTGAAAAACAAATAATTCCAATAAATAGGGAATAAACCAAACTTAAAAGGGAAACTAACCTAATAAATCAAAGGCAACTAATCTAATGAACAACTGTGCAACAAAGCACTTGTTAGGGACAAAAATAGAAATAAACTAATGTGTTGGAATAACACTTAGATAAAAAATAAGATTAGCTAACTATGTACAAGGGACTTAGCTTGTTCAATAGTAGTACTTTAGATGTATCCCATTGATTGGGATATGAAGCTCTTCACCATTCATCCTTGTGAGTGATGTAGGAGCATCTAGCAAGGACTAGTTGAATAAGCCTTTGATAGGCATAAACCTAAGCAAGTTTCCCTCCAAGTTATATTTTCAAATATTCATACTTGTCATGTGGAGGAGAAATAAGGCCTAAATATGTTTTGTATGGATTTATTAGTTGTCAAAGGATTTCAATAATCCTATTATTGTTGTAATCATCCACAGATGGCGTGGAGTCAAACATAGTTGAAGAATTCCCTTATTAGATGAGTAATTGAGCCTTTATAGGATAATGCACGATTCAAGGAGATTGAAAAGGATTTTGATTTCCTTTTTGATCAAATCCATTGGACTAGCCATAAAACAAATTAACTGCAAGTTAGCTGGCGTAAGAGGAGGAGAGAGTTAAGATCAAGAGAATGGAGTCTACCAAAAAGAGAAATTGAACGAGGTTACAAGTAGAAGGAGGAGCTTAGGAATATAATGCATATTGGAAAAAGAGCTAAAAGAATGTGAAAGACTGTAGAATTGTAAGAATATTGGAATCAAATAAAGTTGTGCTTTAATATTAGAAAGTTTTCTTAGATGTATTGATTTATTCTTATGATCGTGGAAACCCTGTAAATCTGAGAAACCAGAATTCATATTGGTTGACTAGAATATATTGGAAGATTATTGTCATTATGATAATAAATTTTGAGAATGTTAGTTTGATGTATATGGAACACAAAGTATCTGATAAAAGGAATTGGTTCTAGCTATAACCTATTGTGGGAGAGTGGGTTTCAAAACAAGAAATTGTGAATAATTTGAGTCGAGATTTAATGATATCTATTGGGAAAACATTTATTCATTATTTTTGATCTCCTTTAGGGAGAAGAGGAGTCACAAAGGCCATTTAGCCTGTATATATTGTTTTAACCATGGTGAAAGAAAGCCAAATCTTGGGTTGCTGAATCTTGAGAAAGCCGAGCCTTGAGGGAGCAAGATGAATATATGGATGGTATGACTGTGTTTTCTATAGATTCAATTTTTTGAAAAGGATTCATTTATTTTTGTATGGATGAGGTTTTTGCATTGCATTGGAGCTTGCATAATAGAGGGGTCGAGAACTGTATGCCAAAGGCAAGAAACTGTTGGAGAAATGCCTGTGCGTAAAGATGTAGGGATGGCATATGTGTGTATGTATGTATAATGAAAGTCTAAGAAATTTTGTCTATGAAAAAGTTATGAAGCTTTATCAAAGGGGTTGTGCTATTTCTATTGAGGCTTTTGAGGATAGAGTGGCAGTGTTCACAAGTCGACAGATCTTCCTGTTCCAGCCAATGAGAAGTTGCTTGTTTGGGTTGGTGATGAGCTCCTTCCTCGTGAAAGTGCTAAGGTTATTCGATTCTTCTAAGGCAACAACATCCTTTATATTGTCACTAATCACATATATGAGGGTCTGAAGATTGGGTTTTATCTTTAAATCTACAATTTTGTTTTCTCCAAGATTTAATGGGTTTTTAGCCTTATATCACGTGAGTAAACTGTCCAAATTTTTGAAGAATCCAGATGATATTTTTTAGAAGAAATATTTAGTAAATATTGTAGTTTAGCCTATTTGCAGTCTGGTGATAGTGCACCATTTTTGGTATCAGAGCCAAAGAGATCTTTAGGATGGTTGCATTTGTTAATGATGTTTCATCAATAAAGAGTTGTTACAAGATTTGGCAAAAGGATCAATAGGATAAAGCACTAGAAGACCCTGTGGAGGAAAGGTATGAGTAACCATTGATATTTGATTTGAGTTTATTGTGTTTGAGAAGCAAACAAGTGAAAAGGAAGTCTTAGAGCCTTTGAGGCTTGATAAGAAGAGAAGAGAAGCTTGGAAAGCTCAAAGGTAAGGGAGCAAGTGAGTGCTCAAGAGAAATATCCAAAGCAAGGTAAGCTTGGATTTGAGAAGTTATTGATATTTGGTTAAAGTAGTGTCATATTGCAGACCATTGACTGAGTGTGAAGATCAATAAATCCATTAAGGGGGATCAAATGAATAGGATGCAAAAGGCCTAGGTGAGATCAAGGAGATTGTCAAAAGACCAGTCAAGGAGAAAGGCTTGAGTGAGACAAGTGGACCAAAAGACTAGGGTGCAAAAGACCTAGGTGAGGACCTAAAGGGATCAAGAGACCAAGGTGGAAAAGACTTGGGTGAAGATCTCAAAAATGGAAATATTGCTGAGAAAAGAGTAGAGCAGTAAGGAACAAGAGAGTAACAAGAAGAAAACAAGCATCCAATAGAAGAAAGGTATGACCAATATTGAAATTGATAAAGAGATTGCTAGTTTGAAAAGAGATTTAGCTAAGTTTGCATATAGATATGAGTCTTGGATGCAGATGGACAAGTAAGCATGGGTATGGCCAATGAGGAAGAGGTTAAAGTGGCCAATTGATCTCCTAATGAAGAGGAGAAGAAGGCAAAATGAGATTGCCAAGAAGAGAGAAGCCCATAGAGGCTCGAAGAAGATAAGAAGGTTGCCAAGAGAGCAACAAAAAGAGGAAGAGATTGTGAAAAATGTTCTCATTGTGGAGAACAAGAGAATAGAAGAAAGAAAAGATGAAGTGCCAGGAAGAGCACTTGAAAAGATAAGAGTGTTGGTGAAGAGAACACTCATAGGGACCTTGTGGTCTCTTATTTTTATATTTAATGTTGTCCTTGCATGGGTAATTGTAGGTATGAGCAGCGTTGTGAAGGTCAAGAGAAAGGCCTTGAAGAATGAAGAGATTGGTGCAAGAAGAGACACCAAGTGCACAAGTGAATGTGCAAGAAAGAGAAGAGAGTTTGTTGTTGTTGATAAAGAAGAAGAGATGCATTGGTTAATGCATGAGGGAGGTGTTGAGGAACCCATACAAGCAAGAAAAGAGATGGAAGATGAAGATGAATTCCATGATTCCATGGAATATCAAGAAGAGGAAAAAGAATAGCCAAGCACAAAGGGAGAGAAAGATTGCTCCATGGAACAAGCTATCAAAGAGGTAAATGAAGTGCTAAAACCTGATTTTGATCATTATTGTAAGCATGAAGCTGCTAATGTATAGGTGCCAAAGTTAAGGAAGATGATAGAGCCCTCAAAAAGAGAATTTAACCATGGGTACATAATGCCAAAATGGTTGAAGAAGCACACATTCGAGCAACAGGTACTTAAAGAGGAAAATTTGATGTCTAAGATTGATTTTCATCATATTTCTAAGATAAATGCAGTCGTACAAGATTGTGAAAATATAAACAAGATTGCTATCTCAGTGTTAGCCAAAGAGCATGGTTACAAAGTGCCAAAATGGCTCAAGGGATCAACAAATATAAAGAAGGACATAAAGCTCAATCAAAATGAAGACTCAAGCAAGAAGCAAATACAAAGCATGAAGGAAGAGGTAGAATGCAAAGTGAGCAAGGCCAGCTATCAAGCAAGACAACATGAAGATGTCAAAGAGAAGAAATTGGTTGGTGAATTGAACAAGTGTCATCCTAAAGCTTTGAAGAAGGTATGGATGGCTAAAGGTGAGAAAGAAAACTTCTCAAAGAATAATGAGGTAGAGCATGAGGATACAAAGATGAAAGGTAAGTCAATTGCTTGCAATGAATGGGATAATGATGTTTTTGAATCATTTAATGATCTTTTTATGGAAAATGAGGTATGGAAATTGTCTATGAGGACTAATATTCAACAAGGAGAGAGTTCCAAATGGATGGATGATGAGGAAAGGGGAGAGTATACAGCAAATCAATGCCTCATTGAAAACAAAGAACAAAAAAGATGGCTTCAAAGAGAAGTTGAAAAGATCAAGGAGACATAAGGTAAGGATACTTCAATTGTATTTGATGAGTATATTGAAGAAGTTGGTTTGCATGAAGACAACTCAAGAAAGGATGAGATGAAGAGTAAGGCTAGTAAAGGACAAGCAATCTTTCAAGTTGATAAGCCCAAGTTCGATGAAGTGAATGGGGAGATAGATGAGAGCTCACTAAAAGAAGAAATGAGAATGTTGGAAGAGCTCTTTAGTTCTTCAAGAGAGCTACACATAGCCACAAACCATGATGAAAACACCATTGGTGAGAGTGAAGCAAGAAAAGAGCACACTAAAGAGGCAAAGGTAGTTTTGGCCAAAGAGCAGAAGAGTGGAGGCAGCCAAGAGATTTTATGGTCTCAATTTTTACTTCTAACATTGCCTTTGATGTTTTGAATGCAGGTATTAAAGTTGTGGAGATGAATGAAGTCCATAGTTCAATGGACAAATTTTTGAACCAAGAAGATCAAGAAGATCTTGAAGACATGTATGAGAATGAAGTATGGAGATGGGACATAATAGTTGAAAAGGAGATGAGGAGAAGAACATACCAGAAAAGGAAGAAAAGCAAAAAGATGAAAGACAAAGACTATCAAAGACAAAAACCAGCATTGGCATTCACAACAAGACCTTGGGATCCAGGGATATAGTGAAGACTAATGCATGGAGGAAGTAGTTCATTTGAACTAAGGTTCAAATCCTTTCTAGAGGGAGAGTATGATGCAGGAGCATCTAGCAAGGACTAGTTGAATAAGCCTTCGATAGGCATTAACCTAAGCAAGTTTCCCTCCAAGTTATATTTTCAAATATTCATACTTGTCATGTGGAGGAGAAATAAGGCCTAAATCTATTTTGTATGGATTTATTAGTTGTCAAAGGATTTCAATAATCCTATTATTGTTGTAGTCATCCATGGATGGCGTGGAGTCAAACATAGTTGAAGAATTCCCTTATTAGATGAGTAGTTGAGCCTTTATAGGATAATGCACGATTCAAGGAGATTGAAAAGGATTTTGATTTTCTTTTTGATCAAATCCATTAGACTAGCCATAAAACAAATTAACTACAAGTTAGCTGGTGTAAGAGGAGGAGAGAGTCGAGATCAAGAGAATGGAGTCTACCAAAGAGAGAAATTGAACGAGGTTACAAGTAGAAGGAGGAGCTCAGGAATATAGTGCATATAGGAAAAAGAGCTAAAAGAATGTGAAAGACTATAGAATTGTAAGAATATTGGAATCAGCTAAAGTTGTGCTTTAATATTAGAAAGTTTTCTCAGATGTATCAATTTATTCTTGTGATCGTTCAAATCATAATCAATGCCTTTGTGATCGTGGAAAGCTTGTAAATCTGAGAAACCAAAATTCATATTGGTTGACCATAATATATTGGAAGATTGTTGTCATTATGATAATAAATTATGAGAATGTCAGTTTGACATATATGGAACACAGAGTATCTGATAAAAGGAATTGGTTCTAGCTATAACCTATTGTGGGAGAGCGGGTTTCAAAATAAGAAATTGTGAATAATCTGAGTTGAGATTTAATGATATCTGCTGGTGAAACATCTATTCATTATTTTAGATTACCTTTAGGGAGAAGAGGAGTCACGAAGGCCATTTGGATTGTATTATCTTATTTTGACCATGGTGATAGAAAGCTGAATCTTGGGTTGCTGAATCTTGAGAAAGCCGAGCCTTGAGGGAGTGAGATGAATATATAGATGGTATGACTACATTTTCTATAGATTTGAGTTTTTGAAAAGGATTAATTAATTTTTTTATGGAGGAGGTTTTTGCATTGCATTGGAGCTTGCACAATAGAGGGGTCGAGAACTATATACCAAAGGCAAAAAATTATTAGAGAAATGCTTGTGCATAGAGACGTAGGCCTGACATATGTATGTATGTCTGTATAATGAAAGTCTGAGAAATTCTATCTATGACAAAGTTATGAAGCTACATCAAAGGGGTTGTGCTGTTATTGTTGAGGCTTTTGAGGATAGTGTGGCAGTGTTCACAAGTCGACAGATCTTCCTGTTCCAACCAATGAGAAGTTTCTTATTTGGGTTGGTGATGAGCTCCTTCCTCATGGAAGTGCTAAGGTTATTTGATTATGCTAAGGCAATAGAATCCTTTATATTGTCACTGATCACATATATGAGGGTCTGAAGATTGGGTTTTATCTTTAAATCTACAATTTTGTTTTCTCCAAGATTTAATGGGTTTTTAGCCTTATATCACGTGAGTAAACTGTCCAAATTTTTGAAGAATATAGATGATATTTTTTAGAGAAAATATTTAGTAAATATTGTAGTTTAGCCTATTTGCAGTCTAGTGACAGTGCACCAGTGAGTTGGAAAACATTATGGGATTTTCAGCTAGAAACTATGTATGGAACACTCTAGAGAGAGTCAAATTTTGTGTGCCTTCCTGTCTTAGCTCTATACTCATCCCACTTGAGGAGAAAATCTCCTTCTTGAAAATTTCATGAAAAATCTCCTTTGTCAAAATATATTTTTACCGTTGATTGATGGGCATCCATAGCCAACATGGGCTGATCTCTTATCTATTTTAGGTCTATGAGCTTAGAATATCTAATTTCCATCAGATCATTCTCCAAAATCTCAAGTTGATGCATTAGTTCTAAGGAATGGAATTTAAGAGAAATAGGCATTCTTGCTTCCTTACCATATAGTAGCTTGTATGGAGTATTGGATATTGAACTTTTATATGTGATACTATCATCCCACAAATCTAATTTCAATTTGAGATTCCATGAACTATGATTGTATTCAATAGTCTTCCTAGTGATTTTTAACAAATTCTTATTACTGGAATCGGCAAGGCCATTGCCGTGTGGATAATAGTTTGATGAGGTACTGAAGAAAACACTATGTTAATCTACCCACTAGCTAATCTTAGACCCCAATAAAGCCATGACATTATCAAAAATGATAGTTGAAGAGACTCTAAATCTAGTAAGTAAACCTTCATATAAGTCTAGAACATTAGTTTCATTGGTTTCTTTTAATGCTACTGCTTTTATCCATCTAGTAAAATTATCTATGGTAGTTAGGATCCACTTGTGTCCTAAGATTTAAGGGGGGTTAATGAGAATAATAAAGTCTAATCCCCATTGGAAAAAGGGTTGATTCACTAAAATTGGTTGGAGAGGTAAGGCTACAAGCTTAACCTTTCCAATAAACATAACACATTTTTTGCATTTACTAGTCTATACATGATAATCACCAATTATACTTGGCCAGTAATACCCACCTCTCATGATCTTATGGGTTGTGATCCTTGATGAATAATGACCTCCACCATGCCCATCATAAAAATACTCAATTAGTCTCAGTACTGGACCTGGATCTATGCACCTTAGTAACATACCATTGATATCCTTTTTGATCAACACATTATCAACAAGAAGAAAAGGAATTGACTGTAATCTAAAATATCTCCTCTTTGAAGGGGTTAGATGATAAGGATACACACCATTTTTTGAATATATTACCATATATTGGAACTAATTAGTAGATGAGATCTGATTAGTTGTAAATTCTTCATCATTTGACACCATAACCACATCATTGGCCTCTTGCAAATCTTGGGCTAGATGTTCACAAAGTCATTTGCCTCTAAGCAGCTTTGTGACCTTGATATCAACATAATATTCCATGATCTTGGTTATCCGACCAGATCTCTTATAATTTATATCCTTGTTCAAGAGGAAATCCTTGACACTTGGATGTGCAACCATCAAATGTATCTTATTATTGGACAATAAGTACCTAAACTTTTTAAGAGACCTTATAACTAAAAGTACATGCTTTTCAATAGAATAATACCTTGTTTCATATTCTTCTGAGGCTTGACTGAAGAAGGATATTGGATGATCTAAAGTCTCTTTAATATACTACATGAGAGTACCTAAAATTGTGTCAATGTTAGAATAGGTGTATAAGAAGAAATCCTTGGTGAAATAAGGGTTCAAGAGTGTAAGAGCACTGGTTATAGCTTTCTTGATTTCTTTAAAGCTTCTTACTCCTTCTTTAGACTAGCTAAAACTCTAACCCTTCTTTGACATGGATGTGAGTGGCTTAGTTAAAGTAAAAAAAATTTAAAATGTATCTCCTTATGAAATTGATCTTGCCTAAAATATTTGCAAGGCTTTCTTATGTTTAGGAAGGAAAGTGCAAGAATTGAGTCTATCCTATCAGCATCTATGCTTTTACCATTTTTTGAAATTACATGTCTAAGAAGCCTACCCTCATAAATAGAGAAAACACACTTTTTGGGATTCAAAGACACCCCAAATTGTTTGCACCTTTCAAACACTTATCTGAGGTGAATCATATGCTCATCTACACTAATATAAAACACTGTTATATCATATAGATAAACAAGTATAAAATTGTTAAGGAGAGCTTGAAATGTCATGTACATAGCTTTTTGAAAATTTTCTCTATCATTGGATAAACCAAAATTCATCTTTGTATGCAAATGTCCCCCACTTTATGGTGAAGGCTATTTTGAACTAGTCTTCTTTGACCAAAATCTATTTATAACCAATGTAGCCATCCAACAAAGAGAACCTTTTGAAACCTATAACTAATTGTAAAATTTTATCCATTGATGGAAATGGATAGTGGTATTTAAGAGAGGCCTTTTTCAAGTCATGGAAGTCAACACATAGTCTTATTTCACCATTATTTTTCTATACTGGAACAAGGTTTTCCACCCAAGTTGAGTGTTTAATTGGAAATATTATAGCTAACTCAATGAGCTTATGTAGCTTAGCTCTCATAAAAGGTTCAAGATTTGGGTTAATAGGCCTTTGTCTTTATCTTACTAGTCTAGTCTCACCCTCTAAGTCAATGGTATGTTGATTTAAACTTGGATCAAATTATTTAAGGTCACTATAATACCTATAAAGGCATCTACAAAACTTGAACATAACTCAATAAAAGTTTCCTTCTCTGAAGATGTGCAAACTTTACCCAACTTTAAGCTCTTACCAGTTCAAATATCTAAATTTTTATAGTGTTCTTCTTTGGTTGACAAAGAAAACTTTTCTTTTCTCAATTCATCACCTTTACTAAATATGTTTTTAAGTGTGACCAACCCTTTAGGAAACTTATTTGTCTTTAGCTACACAATCTGGTCACCATATTGCTATAAGTGATTATATTGGTTCCTTGAGGAGAATTTAGCTTCCTCTTGTAAGAAACTAATAATTTGACTATCATCTTCAAATAGTTGCTAATTGCCATGGTTTTTTAGGATAGAAGGCCTTATAATCACCTTAATGTGTGATTAATCCTTTTCATTATTTATGTCATCCATGATACTAAATTATGATCCAATGGCAGCCAACTTGTCTACATATTTGTTCTTATTTCTTGATATGACACATATATTGAAAGCTTGAATATCTTCAAGTAAGTCACATATTATATGATTATAGGACCTAGGAAATGGGTTATTGCATACATTAAGTCCTCTTACGTGGTAAACTACCAATTCACTATCACCAAAGATTTGTAAGGTACTAACCTTCATCTTTCTTACCCATTACAACATGCACTAGTGATTCATATTCAATAATTATATTGGAACAACCAAATTGAAACTTGAGGGAATATAAATAAATTTTATTAGGTAGAGAAATTAATATCATTCCAACCCTAGTGCTATGTTTGTTCTTGGATCCATCAAATTATAGTTTCCACAAGCCATCACTAGGCTGATCATCTTTCATCAATGTTGGAATTAGTGTATCATTTTCATGAAGGGAATAGACACCAAGTAATTATTCTTAAATTAGATTGAAAAGATCATGATCATGAAAATTAGAGGCCCATTAATTAAGAAAAATATTTGGAACTCCATCTAGAGGTGACTCAGTTTCCACCTCACTACTTTCTAGTACCTTGTTTGAGATAACATAATTAATGTTCACCATACTTAGCATATATGGATCCAAATGAAATAGTTTCAAAATGTAATTTTAAATTTGTACCATACCTGGTCCTAAACATTAAATAGGTATAATAAACTAATAAATATCTTCCAATATTTGAGGTAAAGTCCCTTGATAGACACATGGCAAAGCAGGGAGGCAAGCCCACCACAACCACATTTTTATAAATGGTAACATTGGGGCAAGCATGTAGTGTAAAATTTAAATCCTTGATTATGCATATTTTCTTTGTTTGTGATCCATCCAAATATAATACTCCCTTGGTATTTGGTTCATAGACAAGACTAAGCCTGTCTATAATTAGTTTGGGCATGATAGTGCTATGAGCTCCACTGTCCACCATATAATTATGGACTAAACAATCACCAATAATAAGAGAGAGATAAAAGGGATGGGTTTTATTTTATTTGACACTATTTATTTACACCTTTGTCATGTTATGTACCTACTAATTAGGTTTCTTGATTTTTTGGTTTGAATTGGCTAAGATAGTTCCTTATTTTTCAACTGGTTCTTTAGATACCTTAAGAGATAAAAAATCTTGAATGAGATTATATTTTTACCATGGAATAACAAGGTAATCCCACATGATAATTCCAACATTTTATTTCTTCATTTAATCTATTATGTTAAATGATGCTACATTAGCCTTTGGATATAAATTTTAAACTACTGGTTGTTCTCTAGTTAGAGGTATTTGGGGAACCTTCATTGCCTCTGATTTCTAAATATTCTATGCTATAAGAGAAACAACCTGATCCTTGAAACTTTTTGGAATCATTTTAGGAACACTATAATCATTGGTCATATCTTGAGTTTCTTCAATTGCTCTTCTTTTAGCTCTAGTCAGAGCTGTAACTTGACTATTTGTGTTGCTAGTTTCACTAACTTGATTGAATGCAATATGATCATCTAATTGATAATTAACATTAATAGCATCAGGTTTCCTTGAAAATTATTGAGATTATCCTTATAATTCCATTTTCATGTCTTGATATTGACCACCTTGAAGAGAGAACTCTTATTGTGTCATTTGTGGCATAGTAATATCTTGTGATACCAAGGCTTGGTTTTGGATATCTTTTAGATTAAAAAGGTTGCCAACCTAAATATTACATCAAAATATTTTGAGGAACAATAGCCTTTGGGCTAGAAGGTATCTTAGGATACATATGGCTTAGTTTAGGTTATGGATCCTTGATTTTGGTGAGGTTGCCTATTGTCTTTGAAACCTTGATAGGGAGGTCTTTGCTTATTGGAGGACTGATAAGTGTTCTAGTTTTGCTACTAATAAGGTATACCTTGGTACTATCATCTCTTGATTTGAACGATCTCATTCCCAAAATCTTGTAGCATACTTTTTGGATCTCCAATCTCAATAGTCTGATTAGAAGGGGATACAACTTGGGATTTTGGAGATGGAATAGGAGCTATATAATTTGAGGAGATTAAGGAGGAGAAATAGGTTATAATTATATGAATATGGGAATTAAAGGCATTAAAACAAGTTTACCAGCTTGTATCAAGATATTTAATGCTCTTATTACAAGTTCATAGGAATTTGGCAAAGTATTACCACCTATGGAATGTATTATGACACTAATATCATAATTGAGGGCCTTTAGATAGTACAAAAATGTATACTCTAGTGATGGTCTAACTAATGCAAGGATTCTAGTCCATGTTTTTTGGAATTGAAGGTTAAAATTAAACATGAACTCATGGGGTACCTTTGTATAGTAGTTAGTTGTTCAACCAAAGATAGATGATCAAAATTGTCTTCAAATCGCCTAACTAAGGCTACACCTAACTCATACCAAGTAGAAATGGAGGTCAAAGGAAGCTTCCTATACCATTGCAATTCTTATACCTTGAAGGAGGCAACAATTAGTCTGAGAGCCACATTATCTTGAGTAACATTGTAAATAGAGCAAAGGTTGGCAACATCTTGAAAATGTTCAATAGAAGTAGTTTTATCACATTATCCTAAGAAGAAAGGGATAATATTTAAGGAAAACATAGGGATGCCATCATATTGGTCTAAATTCAAGGGAATACCCCTATTTAATGGAGCAAACACTTGATTCTTGATAACCATTTGGGAAAAAGGGATTTGGCTTATGGGGATAATATATTGGACTAAAACAATAGGATAACTAGGAGATGAATGCTTATTTTGAGGATAAGTACTTGTATTATTAAATCTTGATTTTTTATAAGAATTAGAAGGTATTTTAATGTGTTCAAAAAGAGTGTAGACACCTAAATCTATCCATCGATAAACCCCAACTAGGCTTTTGATCAATTTCCACCAAAGTGCACAATTTGTCCTAAAAACACTAAAGCACATTAAATGAGTTGAAATTAATATATTAAATTGCCAATTTTGGCTAGATTATCATTAAATGGGGTAATTAAATTTTTGGTCTAGCTAACTTTGACCAAATCATTTCGAGTCAAAATGCCAATTTTGCACCTTGGTGCTCTGGATTACTCTTTTTTATCAAATTTATTGTATGAGATGCATGTCTTTGTTTTTTGGTGTTGGAAACATACTAAATGGGATAATGGATCCAATGCATCTGACATTAACTTCCGATTCCAAGCTATTCAAATTTTGGACCAATAACAAGGCATTCTTATCAATTTGAGTAATTTGTGCATAAAGTAATTAATCATGCTTAAGAGCTAATTAATCAAAATCAAGGCCTAATTAATAATTCCATGGAAACTTGTTAAAAAATTGTTTTTAGAAATTAATATTGAATATCTACATCATCAGGTGACCTCATTTCTTGGGAAGACATCCCTAAGCCATAAATACCACAAATATCAAGATTATGGGTCTCTTATGCCTCTTTATTGCCTCCCATGCCTCATTAATGTCCCTTATTTCAAAGTCATGATGAAGATAATTATGGATTTTAATTACATAATTCAATTAATTCATGACCACACATCTCAATCTTGAGATGGATGGTCATGGTTGATTCCAGTCATTTTTGAAAATATATAAATAGAGAGACCCTGAACATCATTTTTAAGATTAATTTATGAAAATTTATAATACAAGATTGATTCCAAAAGCTTCATGCAAACTAGTGTTACCATGCCAAATTGATTCCAAGCCAAGCCAAGCCAAAGCCAAAGGTACCCAGGAGAGATGAAAGTATCTAAGCTTCCATTATCAAGGACTTCATGAGCACAAAACAGAGCAAGCCATTACTACAAAAGCATTTGGAACATCTAAGGAAGGTGAAGGAATTCTCATTTTGCCTTAATTTTTATTTGTATTTGTCATTTTTTTATTACTAAGCTCACCCTAGTAACTAGGCATGAAGATGTTAGTTTAGTGTGTTTTTGATCTGGTTTCATTCACTAACATGATACTAATCTCCTCTTCTTAGTCAAATTCCTAGTTCACAAGGAGTACCTTTACTTGATGATGTTTTTATAACCTTTGACATGAAAGCATTATCTAGATAATGTTAAAAATAATTCAACCTTAAGGATATTTAATATTTGATGATGGTAGATGTCTCCTCCTTTTGAAATTTCTTCTTCTCAATATTCAAACTTCAATTATTCCAAGGAAACTTTGTCCCACCGAAAGTGCCAAAACTGTTGACATCTTAAATTACACCCTAGCTAAATAAAGGGATTGTTCAAGTCATCTTATACAAATCTAGTCAAAAATGGGATTGATCTTAGGCTATGGGTATCCTAATAATTAATCAAACCTCTAGAGAAGGCTGGATTATTTTTAGATTTATCACCTAAACTAGACCTAATCTAACACTTACTTGGAAAAAAGATAGAGAGATATAACAATATATGAAAACATGTAAAAATGGGGTGATACACCAATAATTGGAACACTTATACTTTTCACAAGACACACTATAAGACACATTCAATACCAAAGAAGATCAGTCCCACATGAATATTTCACAATAAGGCATGAATTAGTTACCAAATTAGCATGAGAGGGTAGATATACACTTTAAAGCTAAATAACAAACTATAAACTGCACTTACAATGACATGTGAGAGCTACCAATCTCTTTATAAAGGTGATAAAACTTAGACATAGACAAGGAACATACATTCACTTAACCATAGTACATGAATTCATAAGACACACTTCAATTTAGCTTTCAAAATGATGGCATTCAGTTTTTATTGCATCAGAAGGTGTTACAGTACAAAATTTAGCATAGCCTAAATAATACAAAATGCATAAGAGTATTTTCATTAAAAAATGTTAGATATTTCTTATGTAAAACTTTTAGAGAGAGCGCTACATGTGGTAAAAGTTGAAACATATATATAAAAAAGAAGAGAGAGAGAGGGAACTGTGATGTATTAGCACAAGTTTGAGGATACTGACTCATGACCTTATCAGTAAGAACAAATTTTATTAAAGAATTGAATTCTCATTATCCTTATCCATCCACATTGTATCCTTGTTGGAACTCTATGTCATTATCTATCTGATCTAGTAATGATGAACATGTCTTGGAATTGATAGTATTATGCCACATCTATTTTTGTGGCCATCAATACTTGTTCATTAAAAATGTGACTCTAATGATAAGCAAAAACCTCTCTATGATCATGTTTATGTATGTATTTTCTCCATTAAAAAACATAGGTTAGTTATAGGTGAAAACCAATTCAATTATAGTCACAATATCCATGGAAACTTGTAAACTTCTTAACCTTGCTTCACAATCACTAGTCCATCTTCGATCTCTATATTAGGCCATAAGAGACTTTGTTCTGTATCTAAAACCTGTGAGAGCTGAGAAGCTATTGTATATGAGGATACTCCATCTAAAATATGGCAAACATAGTCATAGAATGAACCCTGTAGGCTATACAATGTCAAACCAGAAGTCTATATTTAGCTTTAATGTCATTCCTTTATGTTGTTTATACCTGATTGCATGGCTATGTCATCTCTTTAACATTTGATCAAAATTTAATGGTGGTGGGGTGATCTATATAGGACTTATTTTATTTGGTCAAAAAACTTCCTTTTGGATCGATGTTATCCATTGAATATTAATTAGACCAATCAAAATGCTCTAATTTATCTTCACTCCCATTATCCTCATAGATCCTCGCTAACTTCTTGACTTCTCTCACACCATCAGATCAAAATGCATGAATGAACCCAGTCTATTGATTTCTTACCATGAAGATATTTTGACATGTTGAATTTCTCACACACTATTAGATCAAGATGTATGAGCTCATGTATACCATAGATCTCATTGGGCCCAATTTCATATAAGTCTCTATGCACATTAGATATTTGGTACAAATGAATGTTGATCATTGAGTTGGATTGGACACACCCTTTTTTTATTCACTTCACGCTATTGAATATTTTCCTAGTGAATATTCACCATTGGATATTGATCAAATTGTATCTCTTTAAATGGATTTAACCTAGGGACCTTTTGACGTGTTTGACCCCAACACAAACCTTTAGATCTCATGTGTTAGTATACACACTCATGTAGGTAATTATATCTTGATCAACTTTAAATGCATTAAGGGTTTTTGAACCCAAACAATTACTTTATGGAGATCAAACTTTGACATCTACACACCTGTATTTGACATTCACATAGCCATCATTGATGTCTGCATAATTATCAATCCATGAACCCCAACAATGAGCTTAAAATCTATGTTATCATGAAAATCTTATGCTATAGGTCCAACTTTGAATGCTTATAATTTGAGATAGAAAGCTCTTGTAGACATGAAACTTGCACAACATATTTGGCACAAGGGACTTTATGGCACTACAAATATTTGTCTCATTAGAGTTCCTGAGGTGCATTTATAAAATTCTCAAGTGAACTTGTATGTTTCTTTTTGGATGATGTCTTGGAGATAGTTTGGTTCTTTAAACTTATAGAGTCCATCTTTGATCAATATTTTAAGGATCTGAAGATATTATAAGGCTTATAGAACTTGGTCCATGCTATTGAATGCTCAAACATCATGAAACCTATTTGGACCCTTCATCTACAATTATAGACCTATCCTTTGAAGATCAATTATATCACACTTTAAGCTGGATTAAAGTGTTTCAAAAGATTTGTAAAAACTATATGGTCTCCACTTGAGGTTTGTTTGCTCCTTGTGACATTGGGTCACTCTTCAATAAAGATTTTATTTGGCTTATGGACTCTTGGACTATGCACATTTTGGTATGTAGACCAAATTTAGTCAATACTTACATTATAAAATTTACATAATTTCAAACAATGTGATGATGAATCCCTTCATGATTATATTCTTTGATTTAAAAACAAATCATATAAGCTAGTATTTAGACACTTAGATTTGAAATTATAATTCATTTTTAATGAGGATTGTACAAATAATATGATTACTTTACTCATTTACATGTGGATGTACATAGATTTGTCGCATTCATACTTACTCATACAAAGAAGCTTAACATTTATCTTTCCAAGTACCAAAGTTTTATTCCTAAAATAAAAGGAGATTAATTGCCTAAAGAGTATTATAAACAAAAATGTGGTGTTCCTAACCTCTATATGAATAGTTTACAAATGTTACTTAACATGGGGCCAATCCAAGGTCCATATCCCACACAATAATCTCCAAGTGAAAAACAAAAAAAAACATCCACACCAACAAGATCTAACAATTACATTATACATAGGTGGTGCTTATTTTTGGCACAATCATATTAATCCTACACAAGAAAAAACTATTTACAAAGAAAAATATTAAATGTAAAAAATTAAAAAATAAGGAGGTTGGAAAGACTCCTTAGGAAACATAACAATACCAATTAATTGTGGTCCTAAATTAATCCACAGATAGGTTTAGATTATGCTTGCCACCTCTCCATATGTATTTACATTAGGAATTCTTTGGCTATACCAAATGGAAGCAAAATTTGATCCAAATTAGAAAGGTAATTCATTTCCTCATGAAGACACATTAATACATATTTAAAATTATAGAATTACATCTTATACTACACATGTAAAATGTGAGGAGAAACATGTTATGCCCCTTTTAAACCTATCCAATCATGATGTAAACAATGTAAAATATTTAAATTAAGGTTGTAAGGTTCATAGTGGGGGGATATATCTATAACCATAAATTTTATGGCATCATAGGATGATCTTTCCTCATCAAAAATTTGAAATAAAAAATACCAAAAAAATAAAAACATTCAAAAATCCAAAAACATTTTCTACATGTACATGTTCTATTGGCTCCTTAGCATCTATGTGTGAGTTCCATGTTGAAGGCTAGCATAATAATTACTGACACATACATATCTACAAGCATACATAGATACATGATTGTATGTACTTATGTGTGGTGGAATTTACTTCTACTCATGTTGCTAGGATGTTGGGGGCATCTATCATCTATGATCTTGATACTTCAAGGTTATATCATTTTACGGTCACATAACATTATCATGATTTGGCTCTTATGTACTTACACATGCCTTAACTACATTTGTATCTTTCACATGGTACTTGATATCACATGAAATCAAAATTTTTTCTATCATATTTGACCCATGAGATACTATACTATGTTTATGTCAGTTGCTTATGTTTTTCCTTTATACACATCCTTGAGTGTTTTTTCTTGATATTATCTTTCTTGGTTGAGCATTTGAATATGATTTGTTGTAAGTGGCCCATGTGCCTATGTTTACATTCTTAGATATTTTAATATGTCATTGCTTATGTTATAGACATTTTAATATGTAATTTAGATTTCATGGACATTTAATAAGTCATGTTCATTTGATTGTGAGGCATTTGAATATGCCCCTTATTCATGATCTCTTTGGGCCATTACTTGTTGACTTGCTTTTGAGTGATTTTGTGTGTGTTATTGTTTGATTTTTGATATTTTAATATTAATATCTAGACATTTCCATGATATTTATCATGCATATAAGGCCTACATGTGATTACATTGGTTTTATGTTATTCAATGATACATTTACCTAGACATGTTCCTTCTATATGCTACATAATTACATTCACATATTAAAAAATTATCTTACCCTTTTAAGGTGAGGTAACTCCCAGTTCCTATTTTTACCTAATGTCAAAGGGGGGAATATTAATGGGGGCATGCTTGGGAAGCATGTTCTCCATAATTGGCACAATTATCAGATTTAGTGGGGGCATGCTTTGGAAGTATATTATCCACACTCATTCAGTATTTAGTAATTATATTAGTTTGGTAGATTTAATGGGGGCATGCCATATGGGTATGGATTCCACAAATTCACAATTTATAGATTTGGTGGGGGCATGCTTGGGAAGCATTTTCTCCACATTTATTAAATATATGGTACTTATATCAGTTCTCAAATTTAGTGGGGACATGCTTTGGAAGCATGTTCTTCACACCTATTCAATATGCAACATACCCAGATTATAGTGGGGGAATGTTTTGGAAACATGTCCTCCAAATTGATACTTATATCAGTTTTTATATTTATTCGTAAATAATGGGGGCATGTTATGGTAACATGCTACTCACACTTGCTCAAATTGGCTAGAACACATAGTTATATGATTTAGATTCATAGTTGTGGTAGAATTATATACATTGGTAACTATTGTCACTTATATTTACACCCCTTGAGAAGATGTCTCAACTCTCCTCATCCAAGTGGAATAATTGAAAAACCTCTAGGCTATTGGTAAGCCTAAGAATGAGGTGAATCTATAGATAGGGCTAGCTCCCTTGATGTACCACTTTTGGATCACTACTAAACCTATGTTTATAAGGGGAAAGGGAGAGAAAACTGAAAGTAAACTATCTTAAAGGTGGTGATAAACCAAATTGATTGATGACTACCAACTAGCTACATGTCACACATGAGACCAAGAGACTAACTAAACATACACTTCTATAATCTGAATATTCTCACATTAGTATTTCATTATGTTGTGATGAATATTTAGGCTAGGAGGACTAGACAAGAGGTCTATAATGATACTATTTGAATAGACTAACTCACTCAACCTTGACACTTCATAAAACACTTCACATGACCTATAAGAAGAAGCTTTCAAGCTACAAATATGTGTGAGAATGAGATAATAATGCTAAGGAAATAATAGTCATCACTAAGTAATATCAATATTCAAGTAAAGACACAATGAACACTCATAGAATAAGTAAAATTAGTATTATTTATTGATCCATGGTATTCAAATGAGTAGGACTTCACCATACTTAGGTGGAACATAGTTTACAAAGGCCAAAATGGTTAGTTCTTATAGAACTTGAGAGAGAGAAGAGGAGAAAGAAGTAAAAAGGTCATAAGGATAAACTTCAAGTTGAGAAAAGGAGTTACATGTGCATGATAAGAGAATATTAAATTTATAATGCAAATTCAAGAAGCACAAGTGTCACCCCAAGTCATGAAACTCTTGAAATGTGGGGTAGGAGTTATGATTTTGCACAAGGAAAGTACCTTCATCATTCACCACTATTTGAGTGTCCCAAAACTAACTAGGATAGGTCTAATGATTAGAATAAGAGGTAAGGGTTTTAGAAATGTCTCTCCATGAATTAATTTCATTCCTAATCACATATAATCTTATGGAAGTGAGCCATCACTATCTACAGTCAAAGAAACTCCTTTTTTAGTCACCCCTCACACTTGGCCTCAAAATTAGCTTAAATTTCCCATGAAAATCCATAAAATGAAGTGAATGACATGTGTAAAGACCATCCATGTCCTTAGAGTCATCAATCACACCTTAAAATTAACCCATTTGAAGCTTTTCACCCTTCTCACTATCATGTTCACTATGCTAGTTCTGATTAGATGAGATAAGAGCTCTGATAAGAACACTTAGGAGTTTTTATAAGTCATGAAATGTACATAATAGGTTAGATTAATTCCTAATCTCAATTTTGAAGTTGATTTCATCTCTTGAAAGTTCTTAGAACCTACATAATGCATAAACAATCAAAACAAATAATTATGTACCCAATTCATACAGGTATGAAACACCTCAACTAGATGGGAAGGGTCATTAGATATTATCCTATAGGTTTCAATAATTTTCATTCCCATTCCATCTTATCTGGATAAGCCTCCAACCTTGTTTTCTCAATTGGTCATTAAATAGGGTTTATGAGGGTTTTGAGTGCTTTAGGCTCTTAAGCTTTGTTCATGTAGATATGACATTGTAACTACCAAAAAATTCCATAAATTCAGATTTAAATACCCCTTTCAACCTCCCTAAACTCCTTATATCCCCATGCATAACCTCCAAGAAGATGTGAACTTCCAAAGTTGCCCTATCGAGTTGGGTTCCTCATTTCCTACAAGTTTGGACTGTATTTGATCCAAAAGTTAATTTATCTATGACTTACATACATTAAAATAGCTTGGAAACATATAATATACCCCCATATACATTATTAAATGCATTATAATGTTCATCTCATGATATAAGTGAAAATGACCTTCCATTTGGCTTTTAGGCTTGATCATGCTTGACAAACCTAACTATAAACCTTGTGGTCTAGGAAAAAATATTGATTTTAATCCTTTTGTGATTTATTTTCTTGTTTTTACTAGGTTACATAAAACTACCTACATCTCTATGAAATTTTACTTTAGCTCTTGGTTCATCCTTTATCCCTACTTTCCAAAACCTACCAGTTTGTGCATAAAGGGAAGTACCCTCTATCTAAGACAAAATAGATGGTAATTACCCTATTCCATAATTAAAAATGAAAGTTTAAGTAGATTATTAAATTTTTGGATATAATCTACACAAAAAATTAGTATTTTATCATGTCATTAGGCCACTCAAATTCACTAAATCCTAAGATAGATTGTGAAAGGGCAAACTCTGTGCAATGTTTAGGATGTAGATTATGTGATGATTTTGAAAGAATTTTATGTTATCTCATTGACCTAAAGGTCTAATGATATGTAAATTACACCATATTTAGGATTTTAAAAATTATATAAAACTCTTATAACCCATTCTTTCACCTTGAAACCTATCCTTACTCGGTTAGCCCTGATTAGTAGGCTGACCTTGTCTGTATACCTCCCCTACTTATAGGTGTAAATCACACTCTTAGAGATTATTATATTGACATAGGGTATTATTTAGACCCTTAATGTCATCCAATAGTTCCTTAAGTTACCTATACCATGAATTTACTAGGCCAAAGACCTATAACCATCACTATTTGGGTCACTATCAACTATAATTACAACTAACTATGTATGGTAGAGCAGGGGTTTTATGGATAAGAATTTACCTCAGAACCTACATAATCATGGATTATGATCCATTTTATGTATTTTATAAGAAACCTCCACTATCAAGGGTTTGTATTTCCATGTTTTTATTACTTCATGGATGGTGTAGGAGTTATAGTTTGCTGTAGGTGAATAATTTGGAATTAGGCACACTTGTAGGTGTATATGGGGCCTAAAACATAGTATGTAACCTTATTTTGATGATATTTTAGATCATAAACACTCCTTTAATTGAATATAACAATTTTATCATGGAAGCATGTTTTATGGACTACAATCTTGGGTGAAGGGTCTCTTTAAGGTTCAAACTTGCAGGTGTTACCGACTGTGTTTAGTACATAAAAGCATAACTTTGGGTCTCCAAAAAACCAATTTACACGGATCATCTACCCTCCAAAATTTTTAGAGTCCTTATAATATATGAACAATACAAAACATAAAAATATAGATGCATCAAAAGTCCTTGTAACCCTATTGTATGTTATCAACCAAATGGTGAGGTTCTCTATTTTGAGTTTCTAGGGATTAGGGGTCCTGAATTTACAGTCCTTACCTTTGGAAGTGATTTTCACTCTCACCTATAAAATTTAGGCTTAAAGCATTTTTTTCATAATATAAAATAATAACAAAAACCTCATGGAATATCCCAAGCATATAAAAACTTCTTTAATCAACATTCTCAATTTTTTGCTAGTACCACTTGTAGGTGGTCATTTTCATATGGAGGTAGTAAGTGCAAGTATAGACAAATGTGCATTATTTTAACAATTTACTGATTTTTAATCCTATATAAAAGATTTAAAATATATTATTTACATTATAAATGATCTTGATCAGATTAAAAAATTACTTCCAACATGATTTTCTCCATGAGAGCACCTATATATGTGCATTAATGGTAGGACACTGTGTAGAAGTATTGTATTGACTATCAAAATCATTCTTATAACAAGTGAAAGAAATTATTGATTATTCCTACCATGATAATGTAATAAACCTTTAAAAACCATATTAATAACTCCATGGATGTGTTAAAATACTTAACCCAGCTTAATTAGTTGACTGTGCATGATAGTCATGGAGCTAACTGACTGCATGGTGCTTGTGACTACAATTTCATGAAAATTGATTTTTGGAAGGATATTTAGAGGTGAAGGAAATAATATGTCATTTAAAACATGTAAATAAACCTATCATCACCTTCATAAACTATTATCAAATCATCAATAACTAAAAATGTTGAAAACATGCTTGTCATCCTCAATGAGAGCAATATGCAAACCTGAGATGATTTACCTATAAAACACTTTAAAAAGATTAAAAAAGTGTGGAAATAATTGTTTGAACATTTAAATGTCCCCTATATTCAATTATAATATCTATATTATATAGAATCATCCAAACAAAAGCAAAACCTATAGGGTGCATGAAATAGTGAGTAGAAAAACATAGTCAACTTGTTAGAGATGATTAATAAATAATGGTTGAATAATACTTGAAAAATATTTATGGAAATATATACATTTTATTTTAATTTCATCTCCTAAAGGCATTTGGTCTGAAACCTCCTCAGCTGGCCTTACCAAGCATAAACCTACTGATCACTTTAGTGTGTCTAGAAGGGCAAAGAAGGAGTAGAACGGTTTTGGGCCTTTTATTGAAATTTTAGAGAATTTTAAATGTGTAATTGAGTATAATTAAGCTAAATAGATGTTCTATGATATTTTACCACATGTCACTTTCCCTCATGGGCCATACAAGTGCCAAATTTCTCCATTTTTAGTTAGCTTCTTTATTTTTAGTTAGATAACCTAAAAGATTCAGATGGGACTAAAATTATTGATAGGGAATCTGACTCCTTTTATGTTTTAAATAAATATAAGACACTTGGACACCTTAAAAACTATGCCACTTGCATTTATGCACCCAAAATGACTCTAAAAGACATAAGGATTAAAAAGACTAATGACCACGACTAATATGATAGGAAATTACATCAAATGGACTATAAAATGGCCCATGAAAAAATATTAGACCCCTCAAAAATATAAAAATCAAGTTTTTACCTATAAGGGCCCAAATTTGACCTACAAGGTCAAATTTGGTCAACAAATTGGTGACTCATAGGGGTAGTATGCCTGCTATACTAAAGGTCAGTAGCCTTATCCTATCCATGGGATTAGAGAGTCATCTAAAGTTTGAAACAAAATAATAATATTTGACACTTGAAAACAATAACTTTACAAAGTCAAGACAACTAATTACCTCAACCATAGAAAACAAAGGACACACATAAAGCAAAGTAAACACACTAACAAGACACACATGTGTTCAAAGCACTTAGGAAAAATAGAAAACAAACAAATATGCACAACTAGAAAATAAGCATAATTCCTTTCCAGGATGAAAATGAAATTTCCTTGGATCTTCTTCTTCATGACATGAGTAATATTTCCAAACATGTTACTCCTTAGATTGGATGCTTGGTAGATCAGATCTATTTCTTGGCACTTCACTTGATCTGCTCTCATGTATATCATCCTTAAATGGGTCTCCAATGTAAATGTATTCCTCTTGAAATTATATACATATCTCATACTACTACCCTTTCTTCATCTCATGATCAACTTGTATCTTCTTGGTAGGCATGTATTTAAGAGGAGTAGTTTCTTATTCCATGGTAGATTGAGGCCAATAGGAGATTGTTCTATCTTTCAAAAGCTGATGTGTTTCTCCAAAATGATTGAGAGGATGATAACCCATTTTGATTCTTTCAAACATATCATCATGGGATTCATATGTTTCTCAAAAGGACAAATTTGAAAAGTTTCTTCTTCTTTGCATATCCACTTGAGTGTTAAGGCTACCTTCTCTATTTTTGACTAGACCATAACCTCCTTGAACAGGAGTATAACCTACTCTAATGATTGTAAATAAGTCATCCAAAGGCTAATTAGATAATTTTTCTTGTCCATATATGATTTCCTAGATAGTGATGGAAGAACCAATGATGATTTCCTCTTCTTTGGCAAAAGGAAAATATTCTTCAATATCAACATAATCAAAAGATTTAACATAAGAAATCACCTCTTCTTCAGCATTTAGATCCTCTTGAAGATTCTCAAGTTGTATCTCAACTATCATAACCTTAATTTTCTTCTCAAAGACTACAAGATCCTCAATTTCTTTCTCATTATTGGTGATGCCAATGCTAGGCATTTTGTAATCAGGTGACCTAGTCTAATGAGGCTACCAAGGAGCTATGTTTTATTCCAGCAAGAGTTATAAATTTTTATAAACCAAATTATCTTCTTTAGGTTCCCAAACCATAGGTACATCAATCCAAAGGGTGATAGGGTGAGAAAAAGATGAAATAGTTGGTGGTGGAACAAAAAACTCAACATCAGATCAAGAATGAATTGCAGGGGATTATTTTAGGATTTCTTGAGGAAGGGGAAGCAAAACTTGGGCTAAAATAACTTGGTTTTCTTCCTTCCATTTGATAATCAATTTATTTTAATCTGATTTATCTTGAGAACTATCTTAAGTAAGGTTATATTGGGTGTGTTTAGGCATATGATCTTCTTTGGGCTCTAAACCTTCCATCACACCTTGACTCAACAATTTCATTCTTGACTCTAACTCTTCAATTTGATTGGCTAGGTTATATTGGAAAAGTCTTTCTTGAAGTTGATAGGCATCTTCATGAGGATGAGGAGTAAAAGAGGGTTGGTATGTAAAATAATAGGTCTCTTGAGAAAGGGTAGGAGGTAATTTCATAGGATCAATCTCTTTCACAACTTCACACTCCTTATCAAGTCTTTTATCCCCTTTCTTTCCCCATGATTCCTGATTTAACTATTTTGGGAATATTGGTGTATTATTCCTAATTTATTTAAAGGGCTTGAGTAGTAAAGTTAGTAAATAAATATGAAATAATTAAGCTACTTATTTGTATAATTTTATTGCAATTTAAACTTTAAAAAAAATAGTAATAAGGGTAAGAAAATAAGATTTAGCTAGAAATTGACTAATACAACTGAGATAGAGGCTAGAATATATTGTGCAAGATTGAGACACTATCAAAAATCATGACCTATCCTTAATTTAGTGAAATTATAGGAGAACCAAAAATAGGACACCCTAGTGTTTGAAACTATAGTCCACCTATACCAATGTTGTCTTGAAGATCTAAGCTTTCTGGGTTTTGTTCACTAGGTTTATGTGACCCTGCCTATGAAGTTTTGATAGTTGGAAGTCTATAGAGATCCTTATAGAGATGATTTTATCTTAAAACCTTATCATCCATTATAATTTAACTAAATTTTATAAATAAGGGGAGAGGTTAGTGTTTATAAGATTTATTGAATGTGTTTTCACACCCTTTGTGTGGGCACACTGCCTACGTACCAATACTCCAAAGAGGGATAAAGCCATATGTAGTTCTCCCACTTAATGTGCTTTATGAAATAGTGTGTATAAAGATGAAAAATTATAAATTAGGTGTGCTTGAAATGAATAGGGATTGGTGTAAGGATTTGAATAAGCTATAAATAGTATTAGATGATGGTATGCAAAGGATAGGTAAATATGCTTGTGTAGTCTTACTTGCATTGTGATAGTTTCCAGTCCCTTCTAAATGAACTTTGAATGGGATTTTATAGGGATATATTAGTTAAGGGTTAAATGAAATCATACTAGGTTTACATAATTAAAAATAGGAATTAAGGAAAAATGGTAATCTGGGTTCAAAATGTGATTGGATAAGAGCACTAAAAAGGGGACACCCTAGGGTCCAGTGCTATAGTCCAAGTTGGGATATATTATTTGAAGGGTATAGGACCTAAGGGGATGGAATAAGAAAGGAAAAAGGGTCCTGACTAAGCTATAATAAGGTTTTGAAAGCTTATGAATGATTATGAATTAGTGAAAAGGTGTCTATAAGGGTCATGCAAACAAGCAAGAGGGATCTATGGGATGGATGTCACAAGTCATACTCAAGTTACCAATTTTTACATTTTATATGACTACATTTACCCCACTTTTATTCTAGTGATACAAAAAAGTGAAATACTAATATGAAGGAAAAATAGAAAGCATACCTAAACTTACCTACAAGGGTGAAGCTCATGAAGTTGTGTGATGCTAGGTGTGCATAGAGAGAGCACACTGTGAATTGTGAATTTGAAAGAGAAAACAAAGAATAGATCAATTTTTATTAGATACACTATATCTAAAATAAGAATGTATAAATATAGGTAAGAGAGAGAGAGAGAGAGGAAGAGATAGGAATTAATACATCTCACTAGATATGTGAACCAATACAAAACCTATTGTGGTGTTGAGTGATGTTGAGTAATGCTGGGTATGTGTTGTACCAAGAACAATATCATTAATGGATCTGAGTGCTCAATTACTTGAGAGTGGATCAAGAATAAAAAGGCTAGCCCTTTGGCTCCATCATCACCCACTAAGTGAAGCTATATGATCATGCATATGCTAATCATTGTTTGGAATATGTGTCCAATCCCTCTGAATAGGGGGATCAAGAATACAAAGGCTAGCTAGTCCTTTGGATTGATCATTGCCTTATAAAGTGAAGATATAAACTAATACCAGTATGAAATGTGTGTTAAATGAGATATATATTAAAACCCATGAATTATCTATAATCTAAATATATTGGCAAGTATAGCTGAATGTATGCTGAAAACTAGGCCACTCTTGACCATTCCAAAAGATGGAGATTAGGCTTGTATGAAAGCCACTCTAAAACTAGTAAAATAGGCTTATATGAAAGCCACTCTAAAATGTGGAATTTAGGCATGTATGAAAACCACTCTAAAATGATGCCAACCACCTATAAATGGAATATGACATAGAACTACTGAGAATGCTTGGGTAATGCTGAACTCAAAAAGAAAAGAAAAGATATGTGACATGCACATTTCCTTTGATAATTGTTGTCTGGAACATGAATTCTAATTTGGAAGTTACACCAACAATCGTATTTGAAACTAAAAGTGAGATCCATCATGATATGCATGATGCCTCCTATATCTAGATTTTCTAAGCAAAAGCATACTAAAAACTACTGATTTTGAACTGGTCTAAATGTGCAAAACTATAGCTAAACCTACTTTTCTACCCACTTCTAAAAAAATTGGTTTTTCTTCTATTTGGGTAGGGACACCAAAAATAGGATAGCCTAGTTTCTAGTGCTATTATCTTTTGTTAAAACTAAAAACTATTCTAGAATCGTCACTATTTTTCCAATTTATTCTACTTAGTTTGACCTTTGATTATTGTTTTGAGTAATCTAAAATTAGTTTTTCAACTAGTAGGAGCTCTGATATTTGTCGTAAAACCCTTATTTATTGTCCCCTCTTTTGAGTGTAGGAATGAAGACCTTGTAATGATTGCCCTTAGAAGAGACCTATAAGTGTGTTATGCTATAAAATACATGATATAGTAATGATAATCGATAAATATCTCAAGATATTGTATAATTTGTAAAGGAGATTATTAGATCAATAGGGGTATGCCTAGATAGATATAATAATGTAATAGTATATGCAATGTACTGAATTAAAACTAGAACTAGAAATGTTAGTTGTTAGTTGTTAGTTGGCAAGGAGGGATGGAACATGATGTCCATCATGAAATCCAAGATAATAAGACAATACATGATGTGGATCATGGCATTTAAAATAATGAGAAGCAAACAAGTAATAAGCACACAAGGAAAGAAGTGTACAAGAGTGGCCAAGGGGTCAGAAAAATAAAGGACATGGGCACATGCCACTCAAATTATAAATCAAGCATACAAGGCATGTTCAAATGCCACATACACATACATTTAAAAACAAACAAGGTTGGTGTGAAATACACAATCAATTAGAAGATTATAGACAAAGGACATTATAAAATGTCCTAAGGCACACACATGAATAGAAGTAAAGGACATTGGCAAATGTCCTAAGGCACACATAGGAGACAAAACAAGCACTGAAGAATGTGATCAGTTTAGCTAAACAAAGAAAGAAAGGAAAGCATGTAAAAACTAGAAATACAATCACATATAACTAATCAAATTAAGAATGTGAAAGTATGCAAGACATGGTAATATAAGACTATGTTTATGCTAAGAAATACACAAGTGCTATATACTAGTGAAATGTCGATATAGCAATCTATGTAAGCTAGCAAATAATGTATATAAACATGATAACTAGAGTGTGTGGTGTAGGAATGACATAAACTATATGGTGTAGTCATGTAAAAGATGCCCCCAGTGGGTATATGTATCGATGTTTTGAATGTATAAGTAGGATGCCCCCTCAATGGGTAGAGTGAAGTAATCAAAGAGATGGATGTCACTATACACACTCAAAAGAGATCAAGTGAAGCATGGTAATGTAGATAAATTGATAAAAAATAGCATAGAATAACAAATGTAAGTCTAGCATAGTAGTATAAATGTAAATAATCGATAATGTATACAATCAAAATGTTTTTTGTGTTTTTACATATTTGAATGTTTTTGGAATTTTGATATGTTTTATTGTTTTTGTATTTTGAAATGTTATGAGTTATGTACAATTAATCACATGAAGTATGTACAAGAATTTGAAAATAAGCTATATAAAATTAATCATAAGAAGATTATGTACAAGGTAAAACTATGGAGAAATGATACTAACTGATGAGTCTCATGGGAAACTCCATATCATGGTGTCCTATATCAAGGGGAGGAATCATGCATGATCATGAAACACAATGGAAATGTTGAGACTGTGGCTCTAAAATTTGTATATGCTTTAAATTATCTAAAATATATATAGTGAAAACTAAGTGTGGGGTCCCCCTATAACTTTGAGAAGTGGATGTAGCTGTAGGGCTCTTAGGGACCCATCTAGTGGTAGGAAAAACTCTCTGAACAATAGATTTATGTGTAGAAGCATGAGATCTCAATGATACAACCCTAGGTGTGAACAATGTAGGTGGAAGCTATCTAAAATCATAAATCTATGGAGGTGTATGAATTCTCTGTGCTAGTGATGGATGCCTCAACTATGTCTAAATTGAAGCTAGAGGAGGAACTAAAATTGGTGGAAAAATTGAAACTAGTGACTGCAAAATAGTAGATGGATCTAAAGTGTGGAGTGTTAACTCATATGAAACTCCACTAACTATAAAAAAATGATTAGCATGAATGATTTTCATGTATCTATGAACTGTAGAAGTTATTTCTCAAAGTTTATAAATCCATGGTCGACCAAGTAACATATCAAAGACTCATGTACTGGGAACAATAGTGAATGGTTTGGCCACATGTGTTGGACCAACCTGTAGAGAAAGTACATTCTCACCTAATACAATTTGTATGTGCCCACTGAATCCACTGATAATTGTGTCCATCAAGGTAATATCCTTCTCTGAATATACCAAATGCTACAATAATGTCATTGTGCACATGTTCATGCTAGATCCATTATCTATGAGAACACTATGAGTAGGATGATTATGAATGTAAGCTTTGATAAAGAGTGCATGATAATCTAAATCATCCTCAATGATCTCCTACTCTGAGAAGGAGATGAAAGGTCTAGCTGGAACTCTAGAATTGAATACACCAATCATGTTACTCAAAGGATGTGTCTCAACTAAAGGTGCCCTATATGTATCTAGTAGTGGATGTGCATGATATGTATGGTGAACCCGTAATGTGTCCTCTGTCTCTTATTTAGAATGCTATGGAAAGGGATCTAAGAAGATTTTCAAAGTTTTATCCTATGTTTGCTTTACCTAAAGAGGGTCAACTAAAGTGTCAAGATCAATATGATTTCCATCTATCAAATCCTATATCTTATGTCTAAAATTGATGCCTCTATTTTTTATATGGCTTGGTGTCTTATGTAACTTAAAAAATGCAAGCTAATCATATCCTCATGGAAGAGGCTTTTTTGGGTTAACTTCTTGAATAAGAGGGAGATATATGATGTTACATTCCAATAACTAATATAAAACTTTGGCTGGAGAAACTGGTAGATTGGTCAAGGTTTATTGAGGAGGTGATGATAAAACCACTCATTGAGGGGGTTCAGAAGCCACACTAATTGTTGGTTGATTCTAACTCTTGTTATCATTGACCTTGACTTTGTTGTTAATATTATTTGTTATTTTTGAGATACTTATATACTTGAGTTTGCCCATTGAAATTAGTTTGATTTCTCTTTCCTTTAGTGTGTGACACAATTCAACGAAGGAAGAGAATAATTTTGAACATAATTGATTCATGTAAAGCTTGTAAAAGACTCTATTTGAATAAATCTTGTAACTCTTGATTGGCCATGGGGTTAGTCATCTTATCCAAAATAGTTTTATATTAAATAAAATAATCTGTGAGATGCTCATTTGACCTTTGTTTCTATTGTGTAACTTGGGTATATGAAACCTTGTCACCAATGTTAATGCTGAAATAAGCTAGGAACATGTCAGTTAAAGGATTGAATGCATTGACTGACTAATTTGATAGCCTATAAAACCATTGTAAAGCATAATCCTTTAGGATCTATGGAAATAGATTGGTAATTAGCCAATCATTTGGCATATAGTACAAGCATGCTACATAAGAATATCTAAAATGTGTCTCTGAATCACCCTTGCCATCATATAGAGTAAGCTTGGGTTAAACAAAACTTGGTGACAAGGGTGTAGAAGTGATATGATGTGCCAATGGTGTATGTAATAGAGTAAAAGAATCCAAAGCTTGTGTAGGTCTAGCAGCACCTTGCTCAAGATGTAGCACCTTGGATTGAAGATATCTTATCTCTTACACAAGGGCTACCATATTAGGAGACAAAGATGTACTAGCTATAACTTGTGGCATAGAGGTCGACTGGGCTACTATAGGGGGTTGTTGAGACATAGTTTTCCCTGTAATGTCATTTGAAATTGGTTTCTCTATAGTTTGAGAAGATTGACCATTATTAACTCATTATTTTTATTCTTGTAGTATTTTAAGCATGCCATATTGCTTGTTAGGGTGTTTAGCTAAGAGTTCTTAAAGTTCCCTTTTATCAGTTTCATCAAAACTAGTGTATTGGGCCATTGTTAAGGTAGGAAAATAGTTTGAAATTTGATTGAATTTTTTACAATAATTTGTAATAGGCAAAGTGCTAGATAAGTAAAGTACTAAATATAAGAAATGTAAAATCCTAAAAATAATGAACTAGAAATTGTATAAAAAGGATATGAAGCTCACAAACATGTAAGGTGATACCTCAAGAAGCAATGGGACCTAGTATATGAAACTAGGGTTTGAAAGATGATTATTTTAAAAATTAATATAAAAATTTAAAATTTAAAGTGAATTTTTGAGTATAATATGCTAGTAAAAAATTATAAATTTATTGGAAAGTTTGTGATTATACGGGACCTAGTATATGAAATGAAAGTTTTGAAAAATATATTTGTTTGAAAATTAATATTGAATTTTGAAGTGTATTTATGATTTAAATAAGTTATTAAAAAATCAAAAAATTATTGGAAAAATATCGGGACCTAGTATGGGCAACTAGCGTTTGAAAATAATTATTTTAAAATTACTATTAAATTTTATAATTTAATGCTAATTTATAATTTTATTATGTAGGTAAAAAATAAGAAAAAAATGAAAAAATTAGTAGTAAATTTTCCCTAGGTTTTCTAAGGTTTTTATGTGCAAACGAAGTAAGTCAGGTTCACAAAATGATTTAACAATTTTGGGAATATTGGTGTATTATTCCTAATTTAATTAAAGGGTCTGAGTAGTAAAATCAATAAATAAATATGAAATAATTAAGCTACTAATTTATATAATTTTATTGCAATTTGAACTTTAAAAAAAATATTAATAAGGGTAAGAAAATAAGACTTAGATGGAAACTGATTGATATAACTAAGATAGAGGCTCAAATTCACTGTGCAGTACTGAGACACTATTACAAATCAGGATCTAGCCTTCAGTTGATGAAATGATAGGATCACCAAAAATATGACACCCTAGTGTTTGGCACTATAGTATACCTCTACCACTATTATCCTAAAGATCTGAGCTTTTTGGGTTTTGTTTTCTAGGTTTGTGTGACCCTACCTATGAAGTTTTGATAACTAGAAGTCTATAGAACTCCCTATATAACTGATTTTGTCTTCAAACCCTATACACTATTTTTCTTTAACCAACTTTGATAAAGAGGGGGGGTTAGTGTGTGTAAGATTCACTGAATGTGTTTCCATATCACTTGTGTGGGCATGCTTCCTACATATCAATACTCTGAAGAGGGATCAAGCCATATATAGTTATCCCACTTAATGTGCTTTATGTAATAGTGTGTATGAAGATGCAAAATGCTAAACTAGGTGTTCTTGAGATGAATAGGGACTGGTGTAAGGATTTGAATAATCTATAAATAGTATTGGATGGTTGTATGTAGATAATAGGGAAATATGTTTGAGTAGTCATGCTTGTATTATTGCTTGCTTTGTGATATTTTCCAACCCCTTCTAAATGAAATTTGAATGAGATTTTATAGGGATCTATTGGTCAAGGTTTAAATTCAATTACATTAGGCTAACATAATGAATAAGAGGAATCAAGCAAAAATGGTACTCTGGGCTCAAAATGTGATTGGACAAGAGCACTAGAAAGGGGACACCCTAAGGTCTAGTGCTATAATCTAATTTGGGCACTATTTTCTAGAGGGTATGAGACCTAGGGGGATGGAATAAGCATGGAAAAATGGTCCCCACTAAGCTATAATGAGGTCTTTAAAGCCTAAAAATTATTTGGAATCAATAAAAAGGTGCCTAAAAGGGTCATGAAAGCAAACAGGAGGGACCTATGGGATGAATGTCACAAGAAATAATCAAGTTACCAATTTTCACATTTTATATGACTATAATTCCACTACCTTATTCTAGCTTAGGATGTTAGGATTAGGAGTCTCTTCTTGAGGTAGTGGTACAAGTTTAGGAGTGTATGAAGTGTTCAAGAAACTTGGGATCTATTTAGGCTTAGATTCTCCACCATGTCTCCAATTTGGGATTTCATATTTAGAAGTCTTTTCTTGAGGTGGGGATGTAATGGGAGAGGGAAATGAGAGCTTAGTTTCCACTTCCTTTGATAATGATATGGAATAATTCATCTACTTTTTGGTTGATTCAATCTACCTATCAAAGTTTACTTCAAAAATAAGGTTTTTCTTCCCAACTCTCTATTCCAAATTATTGGGAAAAAGATGACTTTGACAAGGTTGATTGGGTTCATAAGAAGGGGTCAAGTATGACTGATATCAATCTTGGAGGTGTGGATATGAAGGATAATAGACTTGGTGAGGATGCACCTCATGAATTCTTAGCCTATCTTATAAGGATGTAACCAAGTCACTCACATCAAGCATCTCACTTGTGAGTCTTTGCTAATTTGCTCTCTCAATATGTGCCCACTCTCTTTTAACCATCTCTAATGCATCTCTCAAATTATTAATTAAATGACTAGGAATATCTAGACCATGTCCCCTTTATGTGTCAATATCTATCATGTACCTCTCATATCCCAAGAGAGTTTATTTGAAAGTGGAAATGGACTGAGTAGAAAAGTGACTAGATTGACTAAAAGGAGCAAGATATTGAGAAGGCTAGTTGTAACACTGATAGAACTCATGACAAGTTTGATAAGGGTCATATTCGAGATAGTATGGCTCATGACAGGGATGATTGAAATCATACAAAGGTTTGTAGGGAATGCCATAAGCTTGAGATACCTCACCAACTTGTGTAAAACAATACTTAACACCAAAATTATCCATAAAACTTCATTAGGAATCAAGAACACAAATAAATATTTACCAATAATATTCAAAATGAAATCTTTGGATAGTTGACCAGTTGATGTAACTTTGGAGTCATCATTACTACTTGGATAGATGCCTCCAAAGGTTGATGTGTTGAAAGACAACACCAAAAATCTTCCAACTTCTTAGACAAGAAATCCCACCAGACATGTCAAAAACTACTATCACTTGGATTTTCACCCCTTAAAGAGATGTATCATCTCTCCTCATCCAAGTGGCACAATTGAAACACCTCTAGGCTATGGGTGAGCCTAATAATGAGGTGAATATCTAGATAGGGAAGCTCCCTTGATGTACCACTCTTAGATCACTACTAAACCTATGTTTACAAGGGAAAAGGGAGAGAAAACTGAAAGTAAACTATCCTAAAGGTGATGATATGCCAAATTGATTGATTTATATCAACAAATTACATGTCACATATGATATCAAGAGACTAACTAAACATACACTTCTCTAATCATAATCTTCTCACATTAGTATTTCATTATGAGGTTGTGATGAATATTTAGGCTAGAGGACTAGACAAGAGGTCTAAAATCACACTATTTGAATTGACTAACTCACTCAACCTTGACACTTCATAGAAAACTTCACATGACCTATAAGAAGATTTCAAGATATAAATAGGTGCAAGAATGAGACACCAATGTTAAGGAAATAATTGTCATCACTAAGGAAGATAAATAATTCAAGTGAACACACTATGAATAGTCATAAAAGAGGTAAAATTATTATTAATTATTTATCCATGGTATGTAAATGAGTAGGGATTCACCATACTTAGGTGGCGTATAGTTTCCAAAGGCCAATATGGCTAATTCTTATAAAACTTTAGAGAGAGAAGAGGAGAAAGAAGTCCAAAAGTCACAAAGACAAGTGTAAAGCTAAGGAAAGGAGTTACATGTGCATGAGAAGAGGATTTTAAATTTATCATACAAAGTTAGGAAGCACAAGTGTCATCCCAAGTCATGAAACTCTTAAAATGTGGCATGGGAGTTATCATTTTGCACAAGGAAACTACCCTCATCATTCACCACTATTTGAGTGTCCAAAAACTAACTAGGAAGAGTTCTAATGATTATAATGAGAGGAAAGGGTTTTAGACATGTCTTTCCATGCATTAGTTGCATTCCTAATCACCTAGAATCTTATGGAAGTGAGCTATCACTATTTGTAGTCAAAGAAACTCCTTTTTTAGTCACCCCTCACACTTGGCCTCAAAATCAAATTAAATTTACCATGAAAATCCACATAGGGAAGTGAATGACATGTTTCAAGACCATCCATGTCCTTAGAGACATTAGGCACACCTTAAAATCAACCTACTTGAAGCTTTTCACCCTTCTCATTATCATGTTCACTATGCCAATTCTATCTAGATGAGATAAGATCTCTTATAGGAACACTTAGGAGTTTTTATAAGGCATGAAATGGATATGAGGGGTTATCTTAAGTCTCAATATCACTTCTAAAGTTGATTTCATCTCTTAAAACCTCCTAGAACCTACACAATACATAAAATAGTCAAAGAAAGTAATTATGTACCCTATCTTTATAGGTATGAAACACATGAAGTGGATGGGAAGGGTCATTGGAGAGTATCCTAAAGGTTTCAATAATTTTCATGCCTATTCCATCTTATCTGGATAGCCCTCCATCCTTGTTTTCTCAATTAGGTCATTAACCGAGGTTTGTGAGGGTTTTGAGTGCTTTAGGCTCTTATGATTTATTCATGAAAGTGTGACATTGGAACTACCAAAAATTACATAAATTTTAATTTTAAATACCCTTTTAAAACTCCCAAAACTCCTTTTATCCCCATGAACAACCTCCAAGAAGATATGAAATTCCAAAGTTGCCCTATCGAGCTTGATTCCTCATTTCCTATAGGCTTGGACTATCTTTGAGCCAAAAGTGTCTTTATATGTGAATTTCCTACATTAAAATAGCTTGGAAACATATAATATTCCAAAATATACATGATATAATCCATTATAATTTTCATCTCATGATATAAGTGAAAATGACCCTCCACTTGGCTTCTAGGCTTAATCATGCTTGACAGGCCTGATTATAACCCTTGTGGTCTAGGCCACCTTGTTGAGTTTCAACATTTTTTGATTAATTTACATGTTTTTAATAAGTTAAATCAAACTCCCTACACCTCTTTGTAATTTTTATTTATCTCCTAGTTCATCCTTTATCCCTACTTTCCAAAACCTACCAGTTTGTGCATAAAGGGAAGTACCCTCTGTCTGAGACAATATGGAGGGTAATTCCCCTATTTCATCATTTATATTTAAAGTTTGAGGATATTATTAAATTTTTTGAGATTATATACACAAAAAATGGGCCTTTTATTAGGTAATTAGGCCCCTCAAATTCACTAAAACCCAAGATAGATTGTGAAAGGGTAGACTATGTGCAATGTTCAGGATGTAGACTATGTGATGCTTTTGAAAGGGTTTTATTATCTATCTCCTTAACCTAAATGTGTAATTATATTTAAATTAGACCATATTTATGATGTTAATAATGTTATAAAACTCTTATAACCCATGATTGTACCTTGAAACCTATCCTTACTCAGTTAGGCCTGACTGGTAGGCTGACCCTATTTGTATACCTCCCCTACTTATAGGTGTAAATCACACTCTTAGAGATAATTAAATTGATATAGGGTATTATTTAAAACCTTAATGTCATCCAATATTTCCTTGAGTCACCTATACCATGCATTTTCTAGGCCAAATACCTAAAACCATCACCACTTAGGTCACTATCATTTATAGTTACAACTGACTGTGCATGGTAAAGCAGGGGTTTTATGGATAAGAATTTAACTTAAAACCTACATAATCATGGATTATAACCAATTTTATGTATTTTATAAGCAACCTCCACTAGAAAGGGTGTGCATTTCCATGTTTTTCTCACTTCATGGATGGTGTAGGAGTTATAAGCTGTTGTAGGTGAATAATTTGGAATTAGGCACAACTGTAGGTGTATATGAGGCCCAAAACATAGTATGTGACCTTATTTTGATGATATTTTAGATAATAAATACTCATTTTATTTATTATAACCATTTTATAATGGAATCATGTTTTATGGACTACAACCTTGGGTGAAGGGTCTCTTTGAGGTTCAAACCTATAGGTGTTACTGACTATGTTTAGTTCATAAAAGCACAACTTTGGGTCTCATAAAAGCACAACTTTGGGTCTCTTAAAACCAATTTACACTAATAATATACCCCAATTTTTTTTTATAGTACTTATATTATATGAATAATACAAAAAGTAATCATATATATATGCATCAAAATTCCTTGTAACCTTGTTGTATGTTATTAACCAAATGGTGAGGTTCTTTGTTTTGTGGTTTTAAGGATTAGGGTCCTGAATTTACAATAATTGCCTTTGGAAGTGATTTTCAGTCTCACCTATCAACTTTAGTATTTAATCATATTTTTAATAATATAAAAAATCCCACAAACCTCATGGAATCTCCCAAGAATATCAAAACTTCTCTAATCAACATTCTCAGTTTTCTACTAGTGCCACCTAAGGTGGTCATTTTCATATATAGGTAGTAAGTGCAAGTATTTTCATTTTCATATAAACTTATCATCACCTTTAAAAACCATTATTAAAGCATGAATATCTAAAAATGTTGGAAACATGCCTCTCATCCCCAATGAGAGCAATATGCAAACTTGAGATGATTTACTTATCAAAACAATTTTAAAAGATAAAAAAAGCATGGAGAGAATGATGTGAATATGTACATGTCATTTCAAGTCAATTTTATTAGTTTTATTGGATAGAATCATCCAAACCAAATCAAAACCTATAGGGTGCATGAAATTGTGAGCAAAAAAACACAGTTAACTTGCTAGAGATGATTCATAAAGCATGGTTAACCAATCCTTGAAATATTATTATGGAAATGGATATATTTATGTTTAATTTCACCTCCCAAATTTTTTGGTTTGATACCTCTTCAATTGGCTGTATCAAGCATAAACTTGTTGATCACTTCAGTATGTCTAAAAGGGCAAAGAAGGAACAAAATGGTTTTAGACATTTTCTTGCACTTTCAGAGAATTTAAAATGTGTAATTGAGTTTGAGGAAGCTGAAGAGACATTCCATGACCTTATCCCATATGTCACTTTCCCTAATGGGCTATATAATTTCCAAACTCTTCCCTTTTTAGTTGGTTTCTTTACTTTTTAGTTAGATAACCTACAAGATTAAAATGGGACTAACATTATTGATAGGGAATCTAAATCCTTGGACATTTTAAAGGAAACTAAGACACTTGGACACCTTTAAAACCATGCTACTTGCATTTATGTCCCCCAAAATTACTCTAAAAAACATAAGGATTAAAAATACTAATGACCAAGGCTAATATGACATGAAATTACATAAAATGGGC